>CM069859.1:136655515-137255515 GCA_036172795.1 Pelodytes ibericus | reverse complement strand
CTCCGTATAGTTAAATGCCGGCTTTTAACTATACGGAGACAAAGTCTCCATTTATAATTTTATGAATGGAGACTCTGTCTCCATATAGTTAAATGCCGGTGTTCTGACACATTTCTGGAGCAAATTCTCCTGCGCAATCGCAGGAGAATTTGCTCACTGCGCATGCGCATAAAGTTACAGCTGATAACTCAGCTGTAACTTTGTGACCACCGCGCATGCACCAGCTGCGCAACCCACCTCCCGCCCCCTCACACCCCCTGCACACCCCTTCTTACCAGATCATAGACCACAGCGATACACAGCGCATGCGCACGCCTATCCAGCCGTTTGGGAATGTGCGCGTCCGTTGTTGTGTTCTTAAGGTGGTAAGTAACATGGGGCGTCGGGACATAAGGGGGCAAGCATCCTGGTGAGGGCTGCCTCATCTTGATGGGATTTGTGATCCTCCTGCTGCATCAATAATACAGCAGGAGGATCACAAATCCCATCAAGATGAGGCAGCCCTCACCAGGATGCTTGCCCCCTTATGTCCCGACGCCCCGTGTTTCTTACCACCTTAAGAACACAACAACGGACGCGCGCATTCCCAAACGGCTGGATAGGCGTGCGCATGCGCTGTGTATCGCTGTGGTCGATGATCTGGTAAGAAGGGGTGTGCGGCGGGTGTGAGGGGGGCGGGAGGTGGGTTGCGCAGCTGTCTCATGCACGGTGGTCACAAAGTTACAGCTGAGTTATCAGCTGTAACTTTATGCGCATGCGCAGTGAGCAAATTCTCCTGCGATTGCGCAGGAGAATTTGCTCCAGAAATTTGTCAGAACAACGGCTTTTAACTATACGGAGACAAAGTCTCCATTTATAATTTTATGAATGGAGACTCTGTCTCCGTATAGTTAAATGCCCACAGCCTATAAACCGAACGTTCGGTTTATAGGCTGTCGGCTTTTAACTATACGTTTGTCTCCATTCATAAATTTATGAATGGAGACTCTGTCTCCGTATAGTTAAATGCTATTGTATTCTATAAACCGACTCTATTTCGGCTTATAGAATGCAATAGTACTACGAATGGACGAATGAACGAATGATTTTCCTTTATTAACCATTCGTTCATTCGGCTTTAGTTAGCTTAGCATTTTCGTTCTTCGTTTCTCGGGCGAATGGAGGAAAATGCAATTTTCGGACGAAAATGCATTCGTCCGAAAACGAATGCACATGTCTAGTATATATTCACATGTAAATTGCTTTTTTAATAAAAAATTATGATATAAAAAAAATCTTGTTTTTATTTCCTTTTATGTGACAAAGCTGCCTCTCTCTTTCCCTTGCCCCCAGATTTGTCGCTCTCCCCCCCTTAGTGTTGTCTCTCTCTCACCCTCCCTTTGGCTCCCCCCTCGCTCCCCTTGTGTCTGTCTCTTCCCCCCTTCCCTCCCCTTGTTTCTCTCTGCCCCCCCCCCTTGTTATTCTGTCCCCCCCTCACCTGTTTCTTGCTCCCTGGTGGCTAGTGGGGGCAGCCGGGGGATGTATGCACTATACATAATAGACGGAAGTGTCGGGCAGCATGGAGGTTGTCTGCACGATTCGTGCAGACATCCCCCAGCTGCCCGATTCTCCCTGGTGGCTAGCGAGGCAGCGGTGGATGTCTGCGCGATGAGCGAGACCTCCCCTGCTGCCGCCCGGAACGACAGCCAGGACTTTTATGAGGAAGCCGGAAGTACCCAGCTTCATCATAGAAGTCCCGGCGGTCATGCCGGGCGGCAGCAGGAGAGGTCTCGCTCATCGCGCAGACATCCTCCGCTCCCTCGCTAGCCACCAGGGAGAATCGGGCAGCTGGGGGATGTCTGCACGAACCGTGCAGACAACCTCCATGCTGCCCGACACTTCCGTCTATTATGTATAGTGCATACATCCCCCGGCTGCCCCCACTAGCCACCAGGGAGCAAGAAACAGGTGAGGGGGGGACAGAATAACAAGGGGGGGGGGGCAGAGAGAAACAAGGGGAGGGAAGGGGGGAAGAGACAGACACAAGGGGAGCGAGGGGGGAGCCAAAGGGAGGGTGAGAGAGAGACAACACTAAGGGGGGGAGAGCGACAAATCTGGGGGCAAGGGAAAGAGAGAGGCAGCATTGTCACATAAAAGGAAATAAAAACAAGATTTTTTTATATCATAATTTTTTATTTAAAAAGCAATTTACATGTGAATATATACTAGACATGTGCATTCGTTTTCGGACGAATGCATTTTCGTCCGAAAATTGCATTTTCGTCCATTCGCCCGAAAAACGAAGAACGAAAATGCTAAGCTAACTAAAGCCGAATGAACGAATGGTTAATAAAGGAAAATCATTCGTTCATTCGTCCATTCGTAGTACTATTGCATTCTATAAGCCGAAATAGAGTCGGTTTATAGAATACAATAGCATTTAACTATACGGAGACAGAGTCTCCATTCATAAAATTATGAATGGAGACTTTGTCTCCGTATAGTTAAATGCCCACAGCCTATAAACCGAACGTTCGGTTTATAGGCTGTGGGCATTTAACTATACGGAGACAGAGTCTCCATTCATAAAATTATAAATGGAGACTTTGTCTCCGTATAGTTAAAAGCCGGCATTTAACTATACGGAGACAGAGTCTCCATTCATAAAATTATGAATGGAGACTTTGTCTCCGTGTAGTAAAATGCCCACAGCCTATAAACCGAACGTTCGGTTTATAGGCTGTCGGCTTATGGAATACATGTATTCCTATTGCTATTCTATAAACCGAACTTTCGGTTTATAGAATAGCCATAGGATTACATGTATTACATAAGCCGAAAGTCTATAAACCGATCGTTCGGTTTATAGACTTTCGGCATTTTACTACACGGAGACAAAGTCTCCATTCATAATTTTATGAATGGAGACTCTGTCTCTGTATAGTTAAATGCCGACAGCCTATAAACCGAACGACTTTCGGTTTATAGACTTTCGGCTTATGTACTACATGTAATCCTATGGCTATTCTATAAACCGAAAGTCGTTCGGTTTATAGTTTAGCAATAGCATTACATGTATTCTATAAACCGAACGTCGTTCGTTTTAAAGACTTTCGGCTTATAGAATACTATTGGCTTTCTATAAACCGAACTAGAGTCGAGTCCCCATTCATAAGAAATTCTTATGAATGAGGAGGGACTCTAGTTAGGTTTATAGAATGCCAATAGTATTCTATAAGCCGAAAGTCTTTAAAACGAACGACGTTCGGTTTATAGAATGCATGTAATGCTATTGCTGTTCTATAAGCCGAATGTCTTTCGGCTTATAGAACAGCAATAGCATTACATGTATTCTATAAACCGAACGTCGTTTGTTTTAAAGACTTTCGGCTTATAGAATACATGCTGCTATTGGCTTTCTATAAACCGAAAGAGTCCCCATTCATACGAATAGGTCAATTGACCTATTCGTATGAATGGGAACTCAATTTCGGTTTATAGGAAGCTAATAGCATTACATGCATTCCATAAACCGAAAGTCATTCATGTCGGTTTATGGAATGTAGTACAATGCTATTGGTATTGTAAACCGACTCTATTTCGGTTTAGAATGCCAATAGCACGAATGGACGAATGGACGAATGAACGAATGATTTTCGTTTATTAACCATTCGTTCATTCGGATTTTGTTAGTTAAAATTTTCGTTATTCGTTTTTCGGACGAATGGACGAAAATGCTATTTTCGTCCGAAAATGCATTCGTCCGAAAACGAATGCACATGTCTAATGCCTTATATACACACCTACAAGCACCAAGGAAGGTTTTAACACCTGAGTGGGCCTATGCCAATTAGAACCAAACAATGACAAACACCTAAGTATTCAATTCAAATTCCTTAGCAATTTGAAGCAGGAAATCAGTACAAACCACCACACAATAACTTGACTAAATTAATCTTACTTGTATCAGTAGAAAAGAAGATCTCAGCAAGTTAAAAAATCAAGTCTGTCTCCAGAATATCTCTAAAATATACTCTTTGAAAAGCAGCTCTTAGAAGAGCAGCCAAGCTATTAAATTAGCCAAGCTAATTTCCACTATGCCTTATATACACCCACAACACACACCTATAAACGGAACGTTCGGTTTATAGGCTGTGGGCATTTAACTATACGGAGACAGAGTCTCCATTCATAAAATTATAAATGGAGACTTTGTCTCCGTATAGTTAAAAGCCGGCATTTAACTATACGGAGACAGAGTCTCCATTCATAAAATTATGAATGGAGACTTTGTCTCCGTGTAGTAAAATGCCCACAGCCTATAAACCGAACGTTCGGTTTATAGGCTGTCGGCTTATGGAATACATGTATTCCTATTGCTATTCTATAAACCGAACTTTCGGTTTATAGAATAGCCATAGGATTACATGTATTACATAAGCCGAAAGTCTATAAACCGATCGTTCGGTTTATAGACTTTCGGCATTTTACTACACGGAGACAAAGTCTCCATTCATAATTTTATGAATGGAGACTCTGTCTCTGTATAGTTAAATGCCGACAGCCTATAAACCGAACGACTTTCGGTTTATAGACTTTCGGCTTATGTACTACATGTAATCCTATGGCTATTCTATAAACCGAAAGTCGTTCGGTTTATAGTTTAGCAATAGCATTACATGTATTCTATAAACCGAACGTCGTTCGTTTTAAAGACTTTCGGCTTATAGAATACTATTGGCTTTCTATAAACCGAACTAGAGTCGAGTCCCCATTCATAAGAAATTCTTATGAATGAGGAGGGACTCTAGTTAGGTTTATAGAATGCCAATAGTATTCTATAAGCCGAAAGTCTTTAAAACGAACGACGTTCGGTTTATAGAATGCATGTAATGCTATTGCTGTTCTATAAGCCGAATGTCTTTCGGCTTATAGAACAGCAATAGCATTACATGTATTCTATAAACCGAACGTCGTTTGTTTTAAAGACTTTCGGCTTATAGAATACATGCTGCTATTGGCTTTCTATAAACCGAAAGAGTCCCCATTCATACGAATAGGTCAATTGACCTATTCGTATGAATGGAAACTCAATTTCGGTTTATAGGAAGCTAATAGCATTACATGCATTCCATAAACCGAAAGTCATTCATGTCGGTTTATGGAATGTAGTACAATGCTATTGGTATTGTAAACCGACTCTATTTCGGTTTAGAATGCCAATAGCACGAATGGACGAATGGACGAATGAACGAATGATTTTCGTTTATTAACCATTCGTTCATTCGGATTTTGTTAGTTAAAATTTTCGTTATTCGTTTTTCGGACGAATGGACGAAAATGCTATTTTCGTCCGAAAATGCATTCGTCCGAAAACGAATGCACATGTCTAATGCCTTATATACACACCTACAAGCACCAAGGAAGGTTTTAACACCTGAGTGGGCCTATGCCAGTTAGAACCAAACAATGACAAACACCTAAGTATTCAATTCAAATTCCTTAGCAATTTGAAGCAGGAAATCAGTACAAACCACCACACAATAACTTGACTAAATTAATCTTACTTGTATCAGTAGAAAAGAAGATCTCAGCAAGTTAAAAAATCAAGTCTGTCTCCAGAATATCTCTAAAATATACTCTTTGAAAAGCAGCTCTTAGAAGAGCAGCCAAGCTATTAAATTAGCCAAGCTAATTTCCACTATGCCTTATATACACCCACAACACACACCTACAAGCACCAAGGAAGGTTTTAACACCTGAAGCAGTGGTGTATCTTGATTTTGTGCTGCCCTAGGCAGACAAAATCCGGGCACCCCCCTATCCAAGCTGCACACCCACGTTACACACCTAAGACATGCCCCATCATTCAGACTCCCATCAAGCTCAGTCACACACTCCTACTCCCATCACACTCAGTCACACACACTGTCTCCCATCACACACACTCTGACTCCCATCACACTCAGTCACACACACTGTCTCCCATCACACACACTCTGACTCCCATCACACTCAGTCACACACACTGTCTCCCATCACACACACTCTGACTCCCATCACACTCACTCTGACTCCCATCACACTCAGTCACACACATGTCTCCCATCACACACACTCTGACTCCCATCACACTCAGTCACACACACATGTCTCCCATCACACTCAGTCACACACACTGTCTCCCATCACACACACTCTGACTCCCATCACACTCAGTCACACACACTGTCTCCCATCACACACACTCTGACTCCCATCACACTCACTCTGACTCCCATTACACTCAGTCACAAACACTGTCTCCCATCACACACACTCTGACTCCCATCACACTCAGTCACACACACATGCCTCCCATCACACACACATGTCTCCCATCACACACACTCTGACTCCCATCACACTCAGTCACACACACATGCCTCCCATCACACACACATGTCTCCCATCACACACACTCTGACTCCCATCACACTCAGTCACACACACATCTCCCATCACACACACTCTGACTCCCATCACACTCAGTCACACACACATGTCTCCCATCACACACACTCTGACTCCCATCACACTCAGTCACACACACATGTCTCCCATCACACACACTCTGACTCCCATCACACTCAGTCACACACACTGTCTCCCATCACACACACTCTGACTCCCATCACACTCAGTCACACACACTGTCTCCCATCACACACACTCTGACTCCCATCACACTCAGTCACACACACTGTCTCCCATCACACACACTCTGACTCCCATCACACACACTCTGACTCCCATCACACTCAGTCACACACACATGTCTCCCATCACACACACTCTGACTCCCATCACACTCAGTCACACACACTGTCTCCCATCACACACACTCTGACTCCCATCACACTCAGTCACACACACTGTCTCCCATCACACACACTCTGACTCCCATCACACTCAGTCACACACACTGTCTCCCATCACACACACTCTGACTCCCATCACACACACTCTGACTCCCATCACACTCATTCACACACACTGTCTCCCATCACACACACTCTGACTCCCATCACACTCAGTCACACACACTGTCTCCCATCACACTCACTCTGACTCCCATCACACTCAGTCACACACACTGTCTCCCATCACACACACTCTGACTCCCATCACACTCAGTCACACACATGTCTCCCATCACACACACTCTGACTCCCATCATACTCAGTCACACACACTGTCTCCCATCACACACACTCTGACTCCCATCACACTCAGTCACACACACATGTCTCCCATCACACACACTCTGACTCCCATCACACTCAGTCACACACACTGTCTCCCATCACACACACTCTGACTCCCATCACACACATTCTGACTCCCATCACACTCACTCTGACTCCCATCACACTCAGTCACACACATGTCTCCCATCACACACACTCTGACTCCCATCACACTCAGTCACACACACTGTCTCCCATCACACACACTCTGACTCCCATCACACTCAGTCACACACACTGTCTCCCATCACACACACTCTGACTCCCATCACACACACTCTGACTCCCATCACACTCACTCTGACTCCCATCACACTCAGTCACACACATGTCTCCCATCACACACACTCTGACTCCCATCATACTCAGTCACACACACTGTCTCCCATCACACACACTCTGACTCCCATCACACTCAGTCACACACACTGTTTCCCATCACACTCACTCTGACTCCCATCACACTCAGTCACACACACTGTCTCCCATCACACACACTCTGACTCCCATCACACTTAGTCACACACATGTCTCCCATCACACACACTCTGACTCCCATCACACTCAGTCACACACACATGTCTCCCATCACACACACTCTGACTCCCATCACACTCAGTCACACACACATGTCTCCCATCACACACACTCTGACTCCCATCACACTCAGTCACACACACATGTCTCCCATCACACACACTCTGACTCCCATCACACTCAGTCACACACACTGTCTCCCATCACACTCAGACACACACACACACACACACACACACACACACACACACACACACACACTCCCATCAGCACTTATCAGCACTTACCTTTCCCTGGCAGGCAGGCAGCATGGTCCCTCCATGCTGCCTGTTCGGCTTCCCGGCGATTGTGCCGACAGGTCACGTGACCGGGCGCGCGTATGACGTCAGCGCGCCGGTCATGTGACTGTCGGCACTTCCGTGTCACACTACACGGGGAGCTGAACAGGCAGCACGGAGGTTTCTCTGTGCTGCCTGTTAGGCTCCCCGTGCAGCCTGGCAGGCAGAGCGATGGTGAAAGGGATCTTCCAATCCCCTCTCACCTCTGTCTCTGCCTGCAAGCGCGGTCTTTTTTTTTTTTTTTAAAGGGACGCGTTTTTTTTTTTTTTTAACTTTTTTTTTTTTGTTTTGTTTTTTCAGTGCCGGGGGGCCCCAAAGTTTGCCGCCCTAGGCATCCGCCTAGGATGCCTCGCGGTAAATACAGCACTGACCTGAAGGTTTATAATGTGACAGTGGCTCCAGTAGTTTACTCCAACATCCATGGTTCTCTATTAACTGGATTAACTGGTAAACTGATTATGTTGTGTACATTACTGTGTGTATTGTAATTAGGTCTACTCACTCTATGTTAATTCCTATTTGGTTTGTCTGAATGTCTAATGTTTTCCTAGCCCCAGTTAGTTGGAGAACTATGTTTAGTTCCATCCCCCCATTGTATACTATTGTCTGTGATGTCATGTGTATGTCTTTTTATAAATCTGTGTTGTTTGACAAATAAAGGAGTTGTTCTTCTTGCTGTACCTGACTGCTAGATGTCCTGTCTATTTGGGTACAAAGAGCAAGGGTCCAGGAAAGACTTTCTGGGTGAATGCTGAGCTTTAATTGGGGGCTAAGGAGGGGATTTCACACAACGGACAGAGGGTCTACTACATCCGGTAGATGGTCCGTTACAACACCTTTCTTTCTAATATAACAAAATTGGAGATTTTGTTACATATATGGCCATATTATGCTAAGCCCACCACCACGTCAAAGTTCTCCAATATTGGTGGGTCCTAACACTAAATACTGTTGCTTATGGGGCTTGATCTCTTTATGTGTATTGCTTACTAGGGACCAAAAAGGCCTTCCTATTGTACAATACAGAGACACTCCTGCAATTTATAGGTCTGGACACCACTTATGGAGCACCTTAGGTGAGTGCATTCCCTTTGGACTTGTTTGTGTGTGTGTGTATATGCGTTAAGGCCGTTTGGCCTGTATTTGTGGAAGGGGCTGGAATTAATTCACTCCCCTATATAAGGTACAACCTTACCTGTCTTCACACTGTTCAAGGTCAGCGTCTGAATGAGTTCCGGTTCATCCAGTCGCCATTATGGAATACTTCTGGGTCCCACGAGGTTTTCCTTTGCTGAACTGTGTCCAGGGATCCTTCTGCAGATTCTTGGGATCTACTGCTTGCCTACTATCGCCGCGGATCGCGTCCTAGGGACTACTAAACAGTAAGTAGACCTAACCGTCACGCCAGACGACAGGGCCCACGGCATCAAAAACGGTTCAGGTCCTCACTTACTGTGCGCGTTCAGCTATTTCGCCACTTGAAAATCGTTATGTTATATCCGTCCGGGTTCAGCTGTTCGCTTACACAGCATTTTCGGTTAAACGTTGTCTATGTTCATGCGGTCAAACGCACGAACACGCTATGCATGTGTATGTTACTGATTCTCCTGTCACAAATAATGTATGTGTATGCAATAAACATATAGGAAGAATGTGCAAAAAAAAAATAAAAAAAAAACGTTCAGGCACTCAAAGGGTTAATCTCGAATGAATGGGTTTACGAATAGGTCCCAGTAACACATATGGGTATTCACATGGTTTTAGGATTCCACACTGCCACCTTCAGGTCAGCAAGGATATTGCCATTATTAAAATGTCACATTACCTTCCACTTTGTACACCATACACAATCTCACCCAACTACTAGACGACATACAGGTTTAAGGAGATCTTACAAACACCATCTCATGGCCTATACAGGTCAATTCAAACATAATTGAGATAATACAATTGTGTCACTTGTATGTATTTTCCATACGGTTCATCTTTAGTTACAGGTACTACTATTACCTATACGGATTACCAGTTTCAATAACCTATACTACCAGGTACGTACACCTGCTTACAGTAGAACTATTAAACTCCCCAATAGGACAGACAAGTACTGGCTAATAGGATCATAGGGGCCAACAGTTAATTCCCCCATTTTCTGCATTTATGCTTTAGGATTAGTGGTCCCACGAGGCCAACACCCCGCTTCAAACTGAGCTAGCCGCCTCGCACGTTGCATAGAGAGGGCCTCACCTGTCACTCCCTTTCCTATTTTTCTGGTTACAGTCACCGAGGGGCCGACATCCTGCCACAACGTTCGGTGGCCACGACAACCCCCTCGCGCCAACCATAGATAGAGCCTCTCAAGCCGCTTGGCAACTAGCAGGGCCTCACCTGTCACCAATAAACAATAAGCATAATCGTTTCGCCTCACGGCATAGCTAGTAGCCA
This sequence comes from Pelodytes ibericus, assembly GCA_036172795.1. Taxonomy (NCBI): domain Eukaryota; kingdom Metazoa; phylum Chordata; class Amphibia; order Anura; family Pelodytidae; genus Pelodytes; species Pelodytes ibericus. The sequence continues at coordinate 137,244,930 of CM069859.1, read as the reverse complement.
GTACTATACTAATATGTTCAAATAATAAAGAAGGTGATGAAGAGCTATCTCTTCATGCAACCCCAACTAGGGTCGAGACACCCTCTCGTAGAGGAGACATTGCCAGTCCAGCATCAATTAGATCCTGGACGATCCCACGTATCACCACAGAGTTAAGGAGGCGACAAGACCCTTACCCTGCCACAGCAAGGAAAGCTGAGCTATTCAAACTCCTTAACAATACGATTGACAACACGGAAGCTGGGGAAGGCCCCAGCAACACCAGTTCAGGTGACATCCAGGCTATGCTGGCCTCACTGATGACCTCTATGGGCAAGGTCAATGACAGACTGGCTAATCTCGAGGCAGTCACCACAGCCCTCACCAATGCTGGTCTTCCTGATGCTGCTCAACAGGCTCCAACGGAACCACGGGCCACGGGTATGGTTATCTCCTCCGATTATCAGGATGTTGACCCTGCATACACTATCCCAGCTCACATTAAGAGAGACATCTTGGAAGGCAAAGACGTCTACCTGGCATCCCTACTAATTTCCTCCCAGGATGTGGTGGAGAACAAAACCTATATGTACGATGACGTTTCTGTAGTGGTCAGATCAAAAGACGTTAGGTTAAACCGTAAACTGATAATTCCATAATTTGTGTTAGCCTTTGGTATTTTTAGAGACGTAATTTGTGAAGTATACCCTAATAGAAGGGAAGAATTTGATCGCTATATGCACAAGCTGGTGGACCTGGGGAACAAATATGGTGGATCTGCTTTTTATGATTACCATAGGTCTTTTTCCACCAAAGTGTCTGGAGCTCTCTCTCAGTATGGTACCCGTATCAACTGGAGCAGACTAGATACAGAGCTGTTCTTTAGACACTTCGCTGGTCTCAAAACACCGGCTTGTGCATCCTGCTCTTCTACCACTCACACTACCAATTTTTGTTCTCACACGGCAGCCGACCTTAATCAGTCACCTAGCACAAGTTACGCGGGTAGGACTGAGAGAAGCACCAGAGACAAACTAGGTCGTCCTATCATTTTCTTTGGTAAATCACAAATGTGCAATAATTTCAATGTGGGCACATGCAGCTTTAGTGCATGTCGGTTGTTGCATATTTGTTCACATTGTTTCAGGGCACATGCGCATATCATGTGTCCAAATAAAATGTACCCTAAACCGTACCTAACGTCTGTTAACATTCATGCCTTCACAGCACTTTTAACCAATCACCCTTCCAGACATATGGTACATTTTCTCATTTCTGGATTCTCAGAGGGGTTTCATACAGGCATTATACATATGCCCACGGTCCAACTCGAATGCCCTAATTTACAATCAGCAGAACAAAACCCAGCGGCCGTAGACACACTCCTAACCCAAGAGCTGGCGGAAGGGTTCTTGTTCGGGCCTTTCAAAACCCCACCTTTTACGGCATGGCGCACAAATCCCATAGGGATAGTCACAGGGAAAACTTCCCTCAAGCAAAGACTCATCATAGATCTGTCGGCCCCTCATACCTCATCTACACCGAGTCTGAACTCTCTTATTCCCTCCGAAGAGTTTTCCCTACAATATGCCACTGTAGACCATGCTATTACAGCCATTATGCGAGCGGGGATCGGAGCATGGCTAAGTAAGACAGACATTACCAATGCCTTTAAACTTCTACCTATCCATCCCACACTATGGCACTTACATGGCATAAAATGGGCAGATAACTATTATTTTTTCTCCCGCTTAACCTTTGGGTCTAAAAGTAGCCCCAAAATCTTCGACACTTTTGCTGAAACACTTTGCTGGTTGTTACTTAATGTGTCTAGATGCCCCATAGTCATCCATTATCTGGATGATTTCTTACTGATTGAAGCAAACTCCCTTCCCCCCAGGAGTCTCAAAGCAACTATTAGTTTGTTTGAGCACCTTGGAGTCCCGGTATCCAACAAGAAAACAGAAGGCCCAGATACAATTATTACATTCCTAGGTATACAACTAGACTCTGCCTCCATGCAAGCTAGTTTACCACAAGAGAAAATCACAAACATACTTAACAGTATTAACCATTACATGTTGCTGGGTAATTGCAACCGCAAGGAACTACAATCACTCATGGGTTCGTTGAACTTTGCCATGCGCATCATTCCTCAAGGGGCGGGCTTTCATATCCAGACTTCTCTGTCTTTTTCCACTTTTCAAACACAACAACTATAGATTATCCTTGGATGAGCATGCCACGGCAGACCTATATGTGTGGAGAGAATTCTTGAACACCTGGAATGGTAAAAGCTTGTTCCTACCAGAGTTGACTAACACGTCTCCAACAATATGGTCTGACGCAGCGTCTACCATGGGTCTCGCAGCAATCTTTGGGACCGAATGGCCTGAAGAAGTCTATGACTTGGAAGGCTTTTTTACGACCTCAGTTCTTTTTGAGATCTATCCCATTGTAGCAGCTGCCGTGGCATGGGGACATTCATGGTCAGGCTTATCAGTCCGTTGCCACACAGACAACCAAGCAACATGTCACATCATTAACAAAGGCCGCTCGTCATCCCTAACAATCATGAGATTTCTCAGGAAGCTCACGTGGTTAGCTGCACGTCACAATTTTTACTTGGTCTGCTTTTATATACCAGGCATTTCTAATGTAGCAGCTGACAGTCTGTCTCATTTAAATTTTCATGGCTTTTCGGCAAGCACTCCCATCAGCAGCAATTACAGCCACAGCCGCCCCTCCGTTCCAGCAGCTAACCAAGGACTAGAGAAAATTATGCTTCATAGCAGGGTTCTGTCCAAACTTGCACTATCATCCAACACAAAGCATACAACAGAGCCTTCACACTCTTCACTAGATTCCTATCCGACCACGACATAACGCATCCTTTTGTCATGACATCTATTATAGCCTTCGCTTCCTTTTGCCACCTTACATTACACTTATCTTACAACACAATCAAATTATATCTGACAGGCATTCAACATCATATGCTCACTCTACAACCCAATACACATAGTTTCATGTCATCTTATCAGGTAAAGAATATACTTAGAGGTATTCAGAAATCCGTCCCTCCACCGCTTCCACAGAGATTACCTATAGATAACACCCTTTTCCAGTTATTATCCGACCTGTTAGACTCCAAACCTTTCCACTCCACTACCAACGCAATCATAAAAGCAGCCATGTACATAGCTTTCTACGGGTTCCTCAGGCCAAGGGAATTCACTACTGTCACCACCACTCAAAAAGACAGATGTCTGCTACGCACACACCTACGCAAACACATGGATCACTACATACTGTCTTTACCTCAGTCAAAAACAAGCCAACACACACCTCCTGTGGAGATCACCAATTTTCCTACCCACACCAAATGGTGTCTAGTAACAACGGTGGATTCCTACCTTTCACTTACCTCATCAACACCATTGTTACACCTATTTTCACTCAAAGACTCTGTACTCACTACTACTACTTTCATGCGATACACCAGATCACTGTTAACCAGGCCAGGTCTTAACCCTTCACTCTACTCAGGTCACTCCTTCCGCATAGGGGCGGCTTCTACCGCTTCCAGCGCAAACATACCGGTGCATATCATTAAGTCATCAGGACGGTGGAAGTCATCCGCCTACACAACCTACATACCTAAACCTACCCAAGAATTAAGAAAGGCATTTAAAGAAATGTCTGGATAATTGTATGAAATTGTTGACTGTATTAAATCTTCGATTATTCAATTTTTGCTCTCTTTATTTACAAGCCTACCGTATCGTCGGTATCGGCACACCACAACCGACTTTGCTCGTTTGTACTATCTTACGTTCTCACTTGAACCTACTCCATATACGGCTATATTGGCCCTTACGCAAGTGTTAAGGCCGTTTGGCCTGTATTTGTGGAAGGGGCTGGAATTAATTCACTCCCCTATATAAGGTACAACCTTACCTGTCTTCACACCGTTCAAGGTCAGCATCTGAATGACCCTCCCACCCACTCCTCTTTTTCAACACTTTCCTTTTTTCAATTCTATCTTACTTTATTTCTTCTTGGCGGACCCTCTTTATTTACAGGCCTACCGTATCGTCGGTATCGGCACACCACAACCGACTTTGCTCGTTTGTACTATCTTACGTTCTCACTTGAACCTACTCCATATACGGCTATATTGGCCCTTACACAAATATATATATATATATATATATATATATATATATATATATATATATATATATATATATATATATATATAGAAGTCCAACGAAGAAAGTAGTAAACGCACTCACGGGACAAATTCAATCAATTTCATCTTTAGTCGATACTCCAGACAATATCAGGTACAAGTAATCGACGTTTCGGTCCCCCTCAGGGACCTTTATCAAGACTAATGCGATAGAAACATAGGCAAGTATATAAAGACCAAAGACACCAATGAGAAGACAGAGTGTAACGGAGTAAGTGTCAAACAGCCAATACGTACTCACCGAGTGAAGAGGTCTACTGAAACCCGGAAATAACAGGAACCGGAGAGGTGAGTGTAAAGAACGGCATCAGTGCGCATGCGTCAGTAGCGTTGTCAAGGCGATCAGACGCTAAGGGGGCTGGTCCATAGGCCAGTCGCCTGGGAGTGTCGAAATCGAAGAGTGTTAAAAATAGGTGAACATAAACTCTGGTTACTTACCCCACAGCAGTATGAAACGATAGTCTAGGTGGTCGAAAAGCGAACCATATGATAGAAAGTAGTTCAAAGGAGAAACAGTGCTACACCTACTATGTATTGAATAAGCAAACACCGGTTATAGAGAAGCAGACTCCGAATGCCAGGGGAGTCTAGCATACGGAAGTGGAGAGTGACGATGTCACAATTATTAAGAGTATGAAAATGGATAGTACGTGACAAATGTAGGGAAAAAAATTAAAGATAGCTAATCACAAAAACCTAAAGAGCAACATATATGACAAAAAAAGGAAAAAACACACACAAGAGCATACACTGAAGCAATGATAAATAATCTAGGACACAAAAGTAGATACACATAAACAATGTACATACACCTAAAGAATAACCATAATTACCCTAATCAACCAGATAAGTAAAAAATGTATTGAGTCAAAAAATAAAATAGGAGAGGAGAACAATATAGAACATTTGGGTATCACCAAAAACAATGAAAATGAATATGGAAAGAATTATCGAGCAGGAAGAAAAGAAGAGAGAACAATTTGTTCATTTAAGCCCTTGGGTGCTATAGTGTCAAGTGGCTAAGTGGTCAGAAAGATCCTGCCACCTTTCGAGCCCGGCGAGACCGAGTTAAAATCATGAAACCACGCGAACCAACGATTGATTATACATCCGGTGACTGCGATACTGGCCCTGAACTACAACAGGAACATACTACATCTACACAAGATTTTTTAGACCAATCCCGGGAGAGCTTGGCCCTTGCTCCTCGCGGGGTCCAAACACGGGGGCAATCAGACCGCACAAGAGGTCCCATATCAGAAGGGGACAGAAAGGCGGCATTTTTCGCCGCAAGGGGCAAACCACCGATCAAGAAAAACGAATCCCTATTTTCAATCTCTCGTCCCGTAGTTTAAGCCCTTCGGAGCGGAAACTCCTATTTCGAGGTTTGTCAACTTACCCAATTCGTTTGAACAGGAAATCGATTTGTATAAATTCCATCACAATATACGTCTGAAACAGTTTTTCAAGGACAGTGAACAAGCTGTGACCAATCCTTTTAAATTGTAGAGTAATCTCGATCCATACGTCCCTAACATCACTGTTAAGACATTCACACAAGTAGTAAACTCAGAAATTAAACAAGTTCTGAAAACCAAACCAATACAGTGCAACCTCCCTCGGTCTGAGATACAGGCACTACAAACATTGGCCAAGGATTCGAAAATCGTCATACGTCCGGCTGACAAGGGCGGTGGGATTGTGATTCAGGATTATTCTGATTATAGATCCGAAATTCTTCGGCAATTATCAGATTCGGATACGTACTGTATTCTCTCAGGTGATCCAACGAAACAGATCTCAACACAAATTGTACAAATACTGGACCAAGCCTTTGAGGCTGGGTCCATAGACCAAATTACATACAAATTTCTATATGAAACTAAACCCGTCTGCCCAGTGCTCTACACCCTTCCAAAAGTCCACAAAAATCCCACCAAACCGCCAGGTCGTCCCATTGTCTCCGCGAGGGGCAGCTTATTGGAACCCATAGCCAAATGGCTGGACTGGCATCTTAAGGATACGGCCTTATCTCTACCTTCAAGCATAAAAGACACCCCCGATCTATTGCTGAAGATCAACGAACTTCAGTTGCCAGACACAGAGGTATGGCTCGTTACTTTGGATGTAACGAGTTTATATACCATAATCCCACATCAAACTTGGATTCAAGCAGTTTGTGATACCTTGTCCAAATCAGCTAAGTATAATGGTCCCCCCATTAGTCTGATAGGCACACTGTTGAGTCTTACTTTAACATCAAACTTCTTTATGTTTGAAAATACTTATTATGTACAGAAAACCGGGACATCCATTTGTGCTGCTATGGCACCTGCATATGCCAACATTTTTATGCATACGTATGAACAAACACAAATTTTGTCTACATATGGTTCCTCAATCCTGTTTTACACTAGATTCGTGGACGATATCCTTTTGATTTGGCTGTCAGATCTTGAATCCCTAGAAAAGATGGTCTCCAATCTGAATTCCATTGAATCACCAGTTCGCCTAACCATGCATGCAGATCAACAGAGCATACAATTTCTCGATATAGAACTTTTTAGAACTGGAACATCAGTGGGCTGTACGCTGTTCCGAAAATCCACAGACCGTAATACTCTTCTCCATGCAACTAGTTTCCATCCAGGTGCTATGAAGAAATCCCTCCCTTACTCACAGTTCTTGAGAGTAATACGGAACAATTCTGACAAAACTAAGTGCCAACAACAGCTTGGTGAAATGTCTCAGAGATTCCTGGATCGAGGCTATTCTAAACACACGATCAAACAATCATTACATTGCGCTTTACATCCAATTGATTCCTTGAACACCACTAAACAATCTAAACAACGAGTGGTATTCTCTACTAAGTTTCACACCGCCTCACACCATGTGAAGAGAATCATACAGAAGAATTGGCATATACTCCAGAGTGACCATTCTTTATCAAATGCCTTTAAAGAACCACCTCTTGTTTGTTATAAAAGAGGCACTAATCTTCGTGACTGACTAGTCATCTCTGATCCTTCCCACTGCTACATTCCTCCGGACAGAGATATAAAATATAAAAAACCAGGTTGTTTTAGATGCCTTGGATGCATGACCTGCTCACATATGGCAACAGGATCATACTTCACGCACCCCCATACAGGGAAAAAGTTCGGCATTAAACATCGGATAACCTGTACCACCGAGAGTGTGGTATATATGATCACCTGTCCGTGTAGTTTGTCTTACATTGGGAAAACCGACCTAACCTTACGTGACCGGATGAGGGGCCATAGATCTTCAATCACTCTAGCGTACCGAGATCTTAAATCAGACAAGCCTGTTGCTAAACATTTTTTCCAGATGAGACACAGATTACCTCAACTTCGCTTTATTGCACTCGACCATGTTCCCCCTCTGAAACCGGGTGGTGATCGATGTTACACCTGTTGCAACGTGAAGCATTTTGGATACGAACTCTTGACACTATAGCACCCAAGGGCTTAAATGAACAAATTGTTCTCTCTTCTTTTCTTCCTGCTCGATAATTCTTTCCATATTCATTTTCATTGTTTTTGGTGATACCCAAATGTTCTATATTGTTCACCTCTCTTATTTTATTTTTTACTACATTTTTTACTTATCTGGTTGATTAGGGTAATTATGGTTATTCGTTAGGTGTATGTACATTGTTTATGTGTATCTACTTTTGTGTCCTAGATTATTTATCATTGCTTCAGTGTATGCTCTTGTGTGTGTTTTTTCCTTTTTTTGTCATATATGTTGCTCTTTAGGTTTTTGTGATTAGCTATCTTTAATTTTTTTCCCTACATTTGTCACGTACTCTCCATTTTCATACTCTTAATAATTGTGACATCGTCACTCTCCACCTCCGTATGCTAGACTCCCCTGGCATTCGGAGTCTGCTTCTTTATAACCGGTGTTTGCTTATTCAATACATAGGAGGTGTAGCACTGTTTCTTCTTTGCTCTACTTTCTATCGTATGGTTCACTCGTATGGTTCACTTTTTGACCACCTAGACTATCGTGTCATACTGCTGTGGGGTAAGTAACCAGAGTTTATGTTCACCTATTTTTAACACTCTTCGATTTCGACACTCCCAGGCGACTGGCCTATGGACCAGCCCCCTTAGCGTCTGATCGCCTTGACAACGCTACTAACGCATGCGCACTGATGCCGTTCTTTACACTCACCTCTCCGGTTCCTGTTATTTCCGGGTTTCAGTAGACCTCTTCACTCGGTGAGTACGTATTGGCTGTTTGACACTTACTCCGTTACACTCTGTCTTCTCATTGGTGTCTTTGGTCTTTATATACTTGCCTATGTTTCTATCGCATTAGTCTTGATAAAGGTCCCTGAGGGGGACCGAAACGTCGATTACTTGTACCTGATATTGTCTGGAGTATCGACTAAAGATGAAATTGATTGAATTTGTCCCGTGAGTGCGTGTTTACTACTTTCTTCGTTGGACTTCTGTGTGTTTCTGCTACACAGCACCCGGGCACTTTGAACCTGCTGCTTCTTATAGCTGAGTGCACCGCCTTTGGATCTTTTATATATATATGTATATAAATATAGCCATTTCCTAACTTTTAGTGGTGTTACTAAGTGAAGTGTGTGTATTTTATATTATTTATTGTGTTCATTAACTTGGTATTTGCCCAATGGATGCCATAATAGCATATTTACTTTCATTTTAAACCATTGTGGGAGAAATTCAGCTATATTTGAAATAGCCGAAGTTCTCCCATTGACTTTTTTGGAAGGACTTTGACTATTTCCGTAATAGCCAAGGCACTCCCGAAATAAGCCATAGTCCTCCCAATGTGCAATATATGCATTAAATATGTGAATTTTGGTCACTCCAGTGGTGTGCTATATTACATATTCCAGTTATGGGGTGCTGTCCAAATTTAAATTTTTGTGAAGTCCTCCCAGTGACTTCTATGGGAGGACTACAGCTTATTTCAGGGCCATTTCTGCAATAAAATCTGCCACATCAACTTGGCTAATTTTTGTCCTGAATAGAAATCCCTTCGGTGGACTCTGAGTAACTACTTTGATCCACATAGTGATCCGATTGTGTCCGAAACTCTGACTTTTGTCCGAAAAACATATTCGTCTGAAAATGAATGCCCAAGTCAAGTACTTATTATGAATATACAACATATATACTGCTCTGTAACCAAATAATAATATAATCTATATTTCATTTGTAATGGAAAGTGCTTCCTTCTCTGTTCTCCTTGTGAGTAACATATGCATGAGAATTCCATCTGAAAGAGATCCTTTTACATCCTATAGACAAAATATTTTCATGCACTGAACTTCATTCGTGTTATTATTCCCAAACATGAAAAATAGACTGTCTAGTCTTTTTATTATATTATTCCATGTTTACTGCACTAGTAGTAGAAGGGTAAAATCAAAAGTGAAATTGAAAATAAAATAGGAAGGGATGTCAGTAAGTTTTGCCTCTATGTTCCCTATTAGTAACCACAAAATGCAAACAACTAGGCGCAGCACAGGAGAATAACTATGTGAAGAGAAGAATGTGAAATATGAAAGTCTAAGTAGCTATTGTAGAATTGTTGATAATAAAAGGTTGTCATGGATATCCTTTGTGCCATATTAATAAAATTGAAAATCAGGTACTATTGTACAGTGAATTAATTTAAACATATTGTTCAGTTTGCTATTAATAGCTAGTCCTTGGTGACTTCGATCTAATACTTGATAAAGAGAAACAAATCATCAATTTTGATTTCCCGCATATGGTATCAATCTTCATGAATAAAACATTTTCCTCAATCTTTACAGCATTTTCCTTTATTAAAAATACAAATGGGAAGTGATATGTTTGTTTTCCCCCCCTAGCAAATGCTTTCTTCACACCACTCTTCCTCATATCTTATGCATATGATAAACTTTTTCTGACAGAACTCTAGAGAATGGTCTCATGATTGGAACAGAATTGCTTATACTAGAAATGATGATATTTTGCAAAAGAAAGGCGCACAAGTCGCTTGAGAAATAAGCACTGATTTATTCACATGGAGAGCAGGCATCAACACAGACATTTTGAAGTGCCCACTACCTCTTTCTCAAGGTGCAAGTGCATTGAAATGTCTGTGTTGAGGTCCGCTCTCCATGTGAATAAACCAGTGATTACTTCACAAGTTACCTATGTGCCTGAACGTTTTCATTGGCCAAGAGGGAGCAGTGGAGTTTGCTAACAGAAGTACGGTACTATTAACATATGCAGATTCATGTACTAGAAGTATAACCCAAACCTGTGGATTTACATGTTGCACTAAGTGTGGCGACAAGAACTGAAAGATGAGGCAGAAATAGTAGACAAGCAGTGCTAAAAAAGTGAAATATGAGATGGACAATAATTTTTGGCATGAGTACTTGAACTTTCTTTTTCAACCTTCGGGAGATTGTAGCCCTCGGATGATGAGCCTGACCATGCAAGTTGTTAAATAAAACTTTGTTGCTCCAATTCTGTGTGTTTTTCCACATTTTGTTTATTACTGTTATCTCGATGGGGCACTTTTAGCAATGCTTATCAGCTCGTTAATGAATTGTAAGAACGTTATCAGCTTTTTTTCTTGTTTTTTTAATGAATACTTGGTGTATCTTGATTTTGTGCTGTCCTAGGCAGACAAAATTCGGGCACCCCCCTACCCACACTGCACACACACGACATGCCCCATAACCCACATCACCCCCATTACATGACTCCATTAACCACATCACCCCCATTATATGCCTCCATTAACCCCATCACCCCCATTACATGCTCCCATTACCCCCATTACATCCATTATATGCCTCCATTAACCCCATCACCCCATTACATGCCTACATAACCCCCATTACATGCCTGCATAACCCCCATTACATGCCCCATCACCCCCATTACATACCTCCATTGCCCCCATTATATGCCTCCATTACCCCCATTATATGCCTCCTCACCCCAGGACTTACCCTGATCTGATCCCTGGTGGCTAGTGGCAGGCAGCATGGTGTCCTACCATGCTGCCTGTTCAGCTCCCGTGGTGAGTGTGGATAGGTCACGTGACCCAGCTCGCGTCTGACGGCAGAGCGCCTGGTCACGTGACCCGCCATCACTCCGCCCCCCCTAAGAAAAACTGCTCGGGCAGCCCGATCGTCGCGATCAGGCTGACCTTTTTTTTTTTTCTTCGTTTTTTTTTCAGTGCTGGGGGGCGCCTAGGATGCCTCGCGGTAAATACAGCACTGGACCCCGTGCGTTACAACAGTGTTTGTTCTGTAACCACAGAAGATGAATCACGAACTCTGGACTTTGCAGAATTCCTAGAAGTATTGTTAGAACCTACTGAGCATTCTATTGAAAAGAGAGCTTATAATAGCAGATTCTTTGGTGATGTTGGTGGAGATGATGATGATGATGATAATAACAATTAGATTGTATTCTGCCTATTTCAATTACTAGTTTATTCTCCTATAGTTGACCCTCTTATTGGAGAATTTAGCAAAAGCACACATGCATTATATTTATGTTTGGGCCTGAATTGCAGTACTAATTTAAACACGTAAGCATTGTTTATACCGTGAGTGTAAAGAATACAAAAATCTTATGCATAGAGTAAAAAATATATACATTTTAAACCCCACGATGGAAGTCTGGGGTGTCTACTGTTTATGACATCACCTGTGGCCTAATATGCAAATCAAGTGCTTTCAAGCTACAAGATGATGTCTTAAGCAGGAGACACCACCAATATTCATACTGGAGTTTGAAATGTATATATTTTTTTACTCTATGCTTAAAATTTGCTTACAATTCTGCTAACCCAATGCATAGATGTTTTTATTTTTTACAATACACAGTGCAAACAATATTTAGGTAATTGAGTGCTTTTAAATCACATTTCATTCAATGCATGTGCTGAATCTGTTTTTAGAAGCATGTCTTCTTTATGAAATAGCTTGATTTAGTAATGAACACTCTAAAACTACCTATTAAAGCTGTCTATCTTGGTTCAGAAAAAAGCTGCTGGAGAAAGTTTTAAATAATATTTTAATATATAGTTATAATTAACTGCTTCTTTACGGATATTTGGAATTATTTTCTACTTTAAATTAGTCTCAAGGTAGTCGATTTGAGAGGTCAAATTTGACTAGTTTAAACCTTTAAGTTTTATTATTTATTTTTCATTGTATACATTAGGTGGTTGCAGAGGAGAGAGGAACACTTTATTTCAACTAACTTCCTAGCTTATGATATTCTAGCAAATCATAATATCCAATTTTTTATCCTGACATGTGTATAATTTTCTTATTGTACATGCAGTGTTGCAGTGGACTGCCGTCCGACGATTTTAAACTCAAATCTTTATAACTTGAGAAATATTGTGCACATGTTTATTTAAGTATATGGGATGTATATTTCTCACAGGAATTATTTTTGTCTGTTTATATATTTATAATAAAATATATATATAAAAAATTCTTGTCTTAATATTCCCATCTCCATTCTACATTGATTCAGAATTTGATTTTTATTTCAGGCCGTATATGAATCTCTCTTGATTTCCACTTCCTGGCAATTACAAATTTTTTAGCAAGTAAGATGTGGATCACTAATGCTGGCCTATCCTTTGTTGTTGCTAGCCAGTTTAGATGTAGTAGGACCGAGGCTAGAGAAGGATCTATCTTAACTATAGATTTTCTATATATTTCAGTACTTCCTCCCATAAGCCTCGAATCCTACCACATGACCACCAAGTATGTATTAGATCCGCGGTGGTGTCGGCACATCTCCAGCATTCAGAAGTAATCAAACTATACATCATTGAGAGTGTAAGTGGATCATAGTACCATCTGTGTAAAAGCTAGACATGTGCAAAACTAAAAATTTTTATTCGGACGAAAATGTTATTTATTTAGTCTAAAACGAATTTCGTTCATTACTGCATTCATTTCAGAAGAAATTCGTTCATTATTTTCGTTTCATTTTATTCGTTCGTACGAATCAATTGACCTACACATTCCATAAACCGACAGTCTATAAACCAAACTTCGTTCAGTTTATAGACTTTCGGCTTATGGAATACATGTAATGCTATTGGCTTTCTATAAACCGAACTAGAGTCCCAATTCATAAGAATTTCTTATGAATGGGGACTCTAGTTCGGTTTATAGAAAGCCAATAGTATAACATATATTCTATAAGCCGAAAGTCTATAAACCGAAGGTCGTTCGGTTTATAGACTTTCGGTTTATAGAATACATGTAATTCTATGCTATTCTATAAGCCGAAAGTCTATAAACCGAATGACCTTCGGTTTATAGACTTTCGGCTTATGGAATAGCATAGAATTACATGTATTCTATAAACCGAAAGTCTATAAACCGAACCAGAGCCCCATGCATAAGAAATTCTTATGAATGGGGACCCCATTCATAAGAATTTCTTATGAATGGGGCTCTCGTTCGGTTTATAGAAAGGCAATAGTATTACACGTATTCTATAAGCCGAAAGTCTATAAACCGAAGGTCGTTCGGTTATATAAAATATACCTTTTAATCAAAAATAAATAATATACTGAAAAAGTAAGCAGTTCTAATACATAATAAGTAAGGCCAAATCCAAGCCATCATAAATGAAAATATCAGAAAAAAATCTAATACAATGAATAGAAAAGACGACCCTGATTATAAGACGACCCCCTAAACTTTGGATATTCCTTTAGGAAAAATACTAAAAGCCTGAATACAAGACTACCCTATAGGAAAAAAAGTTCAACTTCTTTATATTCACATGTAAATTGCTTTTTTAATGAAAAGTTATGATATCAAAAAATGCATTTTTTTAAATTTCCTTTTATGTGCCAATGCTCTCTTTCCCCTGCCCCCAGCTTTGTCTCTCTCTCCCCCTCTCTTTGTCTCCCCCTTCCCTCCCCTTGTCTCTGTCTCTTCCCCCCTTCCTCCCCTTGTTACTCTCTGTGCCCCCCTCCCTCCCCTTGTTGCTCTCTGTCCCCCCCTCCCCTTGTTTCTCTGTAACCCCATGTTAATCTGTCCCCCCCTCCCTACCCTTGTATTTATCCCCCCCTCACCTGTTTCTTGCTCCCTGGTGGCTAGTGGGGGAAGCCGGGGGATGTCTGCACAATACGTGCAGACATCCCCCAGCTGGCCGAAAGTCCCTGGTGGCTAGCGCGAGACATCCTCCGCTGACCCGGCTACATCATAGAAGTCCCGGAGTTCTTGCCGGGCGGCAGCAGGGGAGGTTGTCTGTGCGCAGCTATTAGCGAGGGGGATCCAGGTCCCCTGCAGCTCTTATAGTCTGACCTCGATTTGAGGTCAGATTATAAGACGACCTCGAATATAAGACAAGGGGGCTTTTTCAGAGCATTTGCTCTGAAAAAATCCTCGTCTTATATTCGAGCAAATGCGGTAGCAAACACAAAAATATAGCCAAAACTAGCAAGGTAAATACCCAAACAGCTAGCACCCCAACGTTTCAGCGAAAAAGCCTTCTTCTGGAGGAGCTGAGCTTTTACATGCCTTCACCACACCTCAAAGTCGCAATTTTTTTTTAGTGAATATCATTTTGCAAGCCTGTGATGGGGAATGCGGGGGTAGACAAATTTGTCCGAGTCAGGAGTTGAAGAGGATCTTTCATCTCGAACTCCAAACTCTGACTTTAGTGAATAGACCCATGAGTACATGACAAAGCTATATGCTATAAAAATCAGTTTTACTTATATTTCTGTATCTTGTTGAAAGTGTACTATGTGTACTCTTTGCCAAGTTAAGTTACTAAGAACACATTTTTTTTCCAAGTGGAACTTCTTTTTAAAGTGTTAAAAAAAAGCATATTCCTTTTTTTCTTAAAAATGTGCGTCTCTTTTTAGGGATAGTGACTATGAAGCTTGTTTCTCACAGATGTGTTCGGTCTACCTGAGGCAACGCTGTACAAATAATTTATGGAAGATGAAGTAGATTCAGATAATGGTTCTCTCCATTTCTGTATATATGTGAAGTGGATTTAATGAGGTTGCTGATCTTGCAGAAATGTGATCTAATTTATCATTTCATGCAAATTTTTTCACAGAATAGTCAAAAAGATTAATTAGAGCGGAGACATAAAACTCCATAAAGGAACCTAAACAATGTCATCGATAATTTGTAACCTTGACTTTATCTATACAATTATGAGATATTCACCATAATGAGACATTCAATTCACTCTTTGCTCTATTGAATTGTAAGAATAGCCCAAACTCTTTTACTTTCCAGTATTCAGTTTAACTAGTTACTTTTTAATGTGCAATATATTTCCACTTATTTTTGTAGAATGCTAATATGACATCACATTATTTTTATCCTTCTGTGTGTCTGTGATTAGATAAGCCATTGTAAAAGAGCTGAACTTGCCTTTGGGTAGCTGGATAGTTGGACAGTGATCACAGCAGGTGTGAGCTCCAGACTTTCATTCACAGTATTTCCCTGGTGGTTGTAAATGGAAAGTGTTGTTGATTATGTTAGCTGTAACAAAGCCTAGAGTTCCTAACGTTAAACATGAAGCATCATGGGAAATAACTTACTTGGAGGTAAGAAACTAATGCCCTTATTTGTAGATTGTCCAATTGTGCCCATTTATTGGTGGTTATATAGAAATACTGTTACTTTTTCAATACCTATTCTGAATCCTTTAGTAAATGTTTTCTTCTGCTCCTCTATAATATATATAAAATTAACTCAATGGGATTTGTACATACAAAAAAGGGACAAAATGTGATTTTTTTAAATTCTCAATGTGCAACTTTTTATTCTCACTTAGCGACATTTCTGCAGTGCAGATAACTCCAAAATAGAATTGGCAAATAATTATTGTACGTTAAAGTGATCTTAAAAATGGCACACTTCTGTTTTCATATAGGCGTTTCAGGCAACACCCCTATTCATCAGTCCTCCTCTCCTGCCTATGTTATCTTTATTTGTTGGGTTGGGGTACTGCACTAGCTAGCGCAATAGTTTAGGTAACAATAAAGCCTTTCACAGTAGGCTGCTTTTCAGTCCCCATCGATGTCTGGTAAATAGGGATAAGTATACAGACAGGCATCTTTTGGCAATTAAGCTATATATTCATTCATTATCTCTAGTACCCTATTTTATAAATTCATATATTCTTTTATTTATTATTTTTCCTCCTTACAAAGGCGCTTATTAGTATTGCCCTATACCTGGGACTCAGAGGCGTAAATAGAAACCACCAGGCCCCGGTGCAAAAATTGCCCAGGGGCCCCCCGACCCCACCAATCAACTCCACACCAGAAATGACACTTACATGCCTCCCAACTGTTCTACCTTGTGCATGGCCTTGTCTTATATATATGGTAGCTTTATGCCTATCCCATGCATGCTTAAACACCTTAATGTATTAACTTCTACCATTTCTTAAGGAAAACTATTCCATTCATCCACCACTCTCTCAGTAAAATAATATTACTTTTTCTGACAACAAAAAAATTAAAATATTTCCAGCCTTTTCAAAAGCTTGAGGTGGACCCCAAATATATGTATATAACTAGCTGCATGTATACTTATATGAACTTTTAAATATTATATTCAACTATTTTCATATGTAATATGCACCCACATTGCACCTAAAGGTATTGATACAGCACTATACAGTGCCCACAGCACTTAGCTTGTACTCATATGGCACCCACAGGATTTGGCATGCCACAGTGTAGATTTGCTCGCCAGAACATTCCACAGTGTCACTTTGTCCCACTGAACTGCCCCTGCAGAACATGCCACGGTGTCACTTTTCCCCCATGTTATTTTGCCCCACAGAACATGCCACAGTATCACTTTGGCCACAGCCAATTTGCCCATTATGTCACGATTAACCTGCCCATTAATATGCCACAGCCAGACATTCAGATTGCCAGTTAATATGCCACAACCATTTTCCCCATTAATATGCCACAGCCATTTCCCCCATTAATATGCCACTGCCAGTATTATTTTGCCCATCATTTGCTAGTCATATTTTGCCCATATTTTGTTAGTCATATTTTGCCCATTTGCCACTCATATTTTGCCCAAATGCCACTCATATTTTGCCCATACGCCAGTGTTATTTTGCACATTTGCCAGTGTTATTTTGTCCATCTGTCACTCAAATGTTGCCCATTTGCCAGTGATTTTTGCCCCATATGCCACTCATATTTTGCCCATTTGCTATTTGCCCCATATGCCACTCATATTTTGCTAATTTGCCAGTGTTATTTGCCATATATGCCACTCATATTTTGCCCATTTGTCAGTCTTATTTGCCCCATTTGCCACTCATATTTTGCCCATATGCCACTCATATTTTGCCCATACGCCAGTGTTATTTTGCACATTTGCCAGTGTTATTTTGTCCATGTGTCACTCAAATGTTGCCCATTTGCCAGTGATTTTTGCCCCATATGCCACTCATATTTTGCCCATTTGCTATTTGCCCCATATGCCACTCATATTTTGCTCATTTGCCAGTGTTATTTGCCATATATGCCACTCATATTTTGCCCATTTGTCAGTCTTATTTGCCCCATATGCCACTCATATTTTTCCCATTTGCCAGTGTTATTTTTCCCATTTGCCACTCATATTCTGCCCGTATGCCACTCATATTTGCCCATTTGACACTCATATTCTGCCCACATGCCACTCATATGTTGCCCATTTGCCAGTGTTATTTGCCCCATATGCCACTGATATTTTGCCCATTTGCTATTTGCCCCATATGCCACTGATATTTTGCCCATTTGCCATTTGCCCCATATGCCATTCATATTTTGCCCATTTGCCCCATATGCCACTCATATTTTGCCCAATTGCTATTTGCCCCATATGCCACTCATATTTTGCCCATTTGGCCCATATGCCACTCATATTTTGCCATATATGCCACTCATATTTTGCCCAATTGATATTTGCCCGATATGCCACTCATATTTTGGCCATTTGCCAGTTATTTTGCAGCCCTCCCCCTGTACTTACCTGTATGCTGCTCGTCTGACATCCGCTCAGAAATGCGTGCAGGAAATACAGCCACTGGCGTCACTTCCGGTGTCTGTGAAGAAAAGCCCAAAAGTGATTGTCTCCATGTGAGACAGTCACACGGGCAGCAATGGGGGCCCATGGGGCAGCTGCTTTGGGCCCCAAGAATGAATGGGCCCTGGGCAGCTGCCCCGTTTGCCAACACTTTTTTTTTTAACTTTTTTTTTTTTGCAGGGGTCGCAGGACGGCCGGGACCCTGAGGTGATGGGCCCGGTCGCAGCTGCGACCCCTGCACTAACGGTAAGTATGCCACTGCTGGGACTATTACCTAACTTTTATCTGGGCAGGTGCTCATATTCAATTAACCTCTAATTTGAATTATCATTCGGGCTGTTCTCCCTGGAACTTCAGTTCTTTTAAGATATATGTGCTTTATTACAGTGACTAGACCCCATTACCGATATTGATATCCAGATAACCTTGACCAGTGTTGTCACTGCATATTTGTCTTTATCTTATTATTTAAGTGGTTTGTAAACCTAAGTGGTGTCTCTTTGAGGGGTTTTGTGGCATCCCTTTACACTTGGTGCTTTTTTAATATATATTTATTTAAAAGTTGTGATTTTTAACTTGACTGATTTATTTGGCTGTGGCAATACTGCAGCCACCAACTTATTTCTTTACAGTTTATTTAAAGATTTTGTTTTCAGATAGGCTGCAATAAAATTCTTAAACAACAAGCATTTGTTTTTTTTTTAATTTGGTACAACTGGCTCACTTGTTTTTTTTACTGACTGTAATCATTTTTTTTCTGGCTGTAATCATTTTATCCATACATGCAGACACTAATTAGGGTTCAGTTGTGTTACTTGTCTGACAGAAACACCTCTCATTCAGTGTACCCACACAAACTATATATTGTTTTTATCATCCTAAGAAGGGCTTTCTTTTGATACCATTATTTTGATAATAGTATATAATTTTATATAAAAAAAATACCGTATTTGCTCAAATATAAGACGACCCTGATTATAAGACGACTCCCCAAACTTTGGATATTCCTTTAGGAAATAAAACTAAATGCCTGAATATAAGACTACCCTGTAGGGGAAAGTTTAACTTGTATATATTCACATGTAAATTGCTTTTCATATTTAATAAAAATGATGATATAAAAAAATGCATTTCTTGTTTTTATTTCCTTTTATGTGCCAATACTGCCCCTACCCCATAGACTTGCCGAATGCTCCCTCTCCTCCCCCCAGACTTGCTCAATCCTAGCTCTCCACCCTCCCTCCCCCAATGCTGGCTCTCTCCCGCCCTCCCTCCCACCCAACGCTGGCTCTCTCCCCCTAAAGTTGCCTCTCTCTCTCCCCCCTCCTCCCAACCTTGCCTCTCTCTCTCCCCCCTCCCTCCCATCAATGTTGCCTCTCTTTCTCTCCCCTCCCTCCACCCAACTTTGCCTCTCTCTCCCTCCCCCCAACGTTGCCTCTCTCTCTCCCCCTCTGTCCAATGTTTCCTCTCTCCCCCTCCCCCCGACATTGCATCTCTCTCCCTCCTCCCTCCACCAATGTTGCCTCTCTCTCCCCCCTCCTCTCTCTCTCCCCATCCCTCCCTCCCTCCCTAATAGTTGCCTCTCTTCCTGGTGGCTAGTGGGGGCAGCCGAAGATCGTCTGCACGATATGCACATACATCATCTGCTGCTGCCCACCACTTCTGCCGGGACTCTATAAGACAGGAAAAAGTTCTACGTGATCACAAGGGAGGGGGGGACATATACCAGTACGGGTGACATAGTGGACAAGGTCTGCTTAAATGAATCCAATTCCAAATACATAGTCCACAGAGGACCACTTAGCAAAGGATTCCAGACCTTTACCTTGTGAGGTGAGTATCAGATCATCCATCTTTCTTGTCTGTTCCACAGAGGCGACCCATTCAGTGCATGTTGGAGCTCTCGTCTGCTTCCACAGTTTGGGGATCAGCATCTTAGCCGCATTAAGCAAAGGAGGTGTCAAAGAGTGTTTCTAACTACTGATGGATCGCGATGTGTGATCTAACAACGCTTGTAAGGGACTGGGGTGGAAATCTGGGTCATCAGTTGACCTGATAGACACTATAACTAAATCCCAGAAGGGTTTGATAATAGATAAGGACCACCATATGTGTAGAAAGCTTCCCCTTTCTTGTTTGCAGCGCCAACAAATGTCTGGTATTCTCGGGTATGGTCTATGTAGTAAAGTGGGGACTCTATACCACCTAATAAATATTTTATACGAATTCTCCTGCACCAACGAATAAGGGGTACTCTTATGAATTAGCGTTGAAATTTTGGACCATTGGGCCTCGGTCAAGGTTGTCTCATTAAATCCTTGGGTTGGTCGAGTGTCAAGTCATTGTATGGTATCATTCTTTTATTTGCCATAACAGTCTAGGGTATCAGACCTCCGCAGGAAAGAGACTTTGAATGGATCGGACATCATACCCCGGTAAAAATTGGCTATTAAAAATAAGCGAGGTAAGCGGAGAAGGAGCCTGTCTCAAACTATATTTGTCTGTTGTATTCTTCCACACAGTGTCGTGGGGACAGTGGGGTGGTCTGGGGAGGAGAGCACAGCTTGCAAAGAAGGTACCCAAGCTGCCATAGGGATCGGGACTGTGAAGCCCTCCTGCTCGGTAGAGACCCATAATTTGGGGGATGGTCTTGTCCAGTCCACAACTCTGACCAGATGGACTGCCTTATGGTATAAGGTGACATCTGGGAGGGAGACACCCCAAAGTGTTTATGTCTAGTCAGGAATCATACCTCACACGGTGGTGTGATTTCCCCCATATATACATATATATCGGGATATAAGTTTTTTTTATGTCCGCTAGATAAGATTTAGTTAATGGAATGGGTAGTGCCTGCAGTTTATAAAGTAGCCTAGGAAGTATATTCATTTTAACCACCCCAATGCAGCCAAACCAAGATATGTGTTTTGCGGACCATTTCGTTACATCTAGCTGTAAAGAAAGGAGGGGATGATAATTTAAATTGAAAAGTTGAGAAAGGTCCCACGGGATATAAATCCCTAAATATTTGATGGCTTTGGGAGCCCATTTAAACGGGAAAGCTGATTTCACTGTTATCTAATCAGAGCACGGGACCGACAAGTTGAGTATCTCAGATTTGGTTAAATTAGCTTTGAAGTAAGGCAAATGGGAAAAAGCTTCCATTTCCCTCACTATATTGGGTAGAGAAATATGGGGGTTAGCTACAATAAAAAGTAAGTCATCAGCGAAAGCCGAAACTTTGTGTGTGCGTGTTCTGATGCGGAGACCTGTTATATCAGGATTAACACGGATAGCTTCTAGGAAAGGCGCCATAACTAAAACAAATAATAGGGGTGAAAGGGGGCATCCCTGCCTAGTACCATTCAACAGGGCCACCGGGCCTGAGAGCGTTCCATTTACTCGGATCCTAGCAGTTGGTTCATGATAGAGTGTTTCTATCCATCTCAACATGCTCTGGCCCAATCCCAGCTGCCGCAGAGTAGCAAATAGGAAGGCCCAGTTGACCCTGTCGAATGCTTTTTCGGCATCCACTGACAGCAAGAGTGTAGGTATAGAGTGAGTCTGTGCATGATACATTAAATTAATTACTATGTCTAGCCTCCCGACCCGGAACAAATCCCACCTGGTCTCCCATAATGAGAGACGGGAGGAATGGTCTGAGTCGGCTAGCCAGAATTTTTGCACAGAGCTTAACGTCTGTATTCAGCAATGAGATGGGATGGTAGCCAGCACATAGAGTAGGATCTTTGCCTTGCTTAGGGATGACTGTGATATGGGCCTCTTGTGCTTGGGGGGGTAGATTACTTCCCGGAAGTGAGAGAGTTAAATGTACTTATAAATCATGGGGCTAAGATTGAAGAGAACGTCTTATAATATGTTAATGTGAGTCCATCTGGCCCAGGGCACTTACCCGTAGGGGAGTCTTTAAGTGCTGGCAGGGCCTCCTCCAGGGAGATGGGAGCGTCTAGAGCATCCCTTTCCTCTGAAGGAATCCTAGTGTGGAGGTGGGTGTCAAGGTAAGTACTGAACTCACCTAGGAAATGAGGGGAAGGTTGGGTACCCGAGTCCCGATATCTCGATCCTGAGGTCGTGATAGTAAGATCGGAAAGCATCTGCAATACGTTCAGTGGTATGCACTATCTGTACATTAGAGTCCTTGACTTTTGGAATCAAAGAGACAGCTTGTTTGGATTTAAGTGCTCTAGCTAGAAGCCTGCCTGGCTTGTTTCCATATTCGTATAATTTACTCTTGGCGAGCATAAAAATACGCTGGGAGCTTTGAGTACAAAGGGTGCTTAGTTGTGCTCGCGAAGTTATAAGAGCCTGGTAGTATGCTCTGAATAATGAGAGCTTATGTCTTGTTTCCAGAACTTAAATTTGGTTTAGAAGTTGTGCTATGGCAGCCCTGTGTGTACGTTTGTCAAACGAGGCCGTGCTAATCAGGTGTCCTCTCATGACAGCTTTGTGGGCCTCCCAGATAATCGGCAGTGTACAGTCAGGAGTGTCATTATCTGTGAAATAATGTCGGAGGGTGTCAGTCAGTGCGCTTACATGTACAGGGTTTTTGAATATGTTTTCATTTACCTTGCAATTGGGTAGGCGACGAGGGATACAGGGGAAATGTAGAGTTATGGAAATCAGAGCATGGTCGCTCCAGGTTATATTAGGAATAAGGAAATTATTAAATTGCAGTTGAGCATATTAATAAATCCATTCAGACATATAGGGGAATAGTCACAATAACAAGTGATAACGGAGTATTCAAACTACAGCCAAGCCGCTTATGGGACATAGCAATATAAAAACCCTGTTATCAACGGTTGCTGCTGGAATTGAAGAAGAATAGCATGGAGAGGTGGTTTAGGTCACTGACCATGGCGCCCTGTTGACAGTAGAAGTCGGAGACCGCAGTGGTCTCAGCAGGGGGGGTGTTAAATGAGGCTAAGCGTATCTGAGATAGAGTGCCTGCATTATTTTCTTGGGTTGGTCGTGGTCGGCGCTTCCTCTGGGATCTTGGTTTCCATGGTTTGTTTCTCAGTTGGGGAAGCAGAAACTCTGCATGCCTAGCTTTCTTCCAGTCGGTGAGGTCTGGAGTTGGAATGCCCAGACTCATGCAGAAGTCAGGGACCTCCTCAGGTGAGTGTAGCGTGTGAGTTACATTGTTTTTACGCACCCTGATGCTGATGGGGAATTCCCATTGGAAGGCGATGGCAGCCTTTTTCGTCCATAATCGGCTTCAACAACTTGCGAGCCTGTAAGGTATCCCACGCGATGTCAGGGAGTATCAGTTATTGGGAGCCCTGGTAGGTGATTGGCTGGGCCTTCCTTTCCGTCTGCAGGATTTGCTCCTTCGTGTTAAAGGAATGAAGGCAACATATAATGTTGCGCAGGTAACAACATGTAGGATCTTTTGGTTTTAGGACCCTATGGACTTTATCCAAGGTGATAGCCTCCTTCGGGTCCTTATGGAGGATAGAATTGAAAAGGTCTATAACGCGAGCCGGGACATCATCTGGGCCCTCAAGTTCAGCCAACCCTCTGATGTGGATGTTTGACCTGCGACTTCTATTTTCTAAGTCCAGTATCTGCTGGGCTAGTAGCCCTGTGATCCGCTTTTGGTCTCTCAGGTTGTTTGCTAAGGTTCCCATGGCGCCATGGAGGGTGGCTTGGTCTGTTTCCACCTTATCCAGTGTAAGGGCATGCTGCTTGAGATCTCCTCGGAGATCAGCCATTTCAGCTTTTATCGTCTCTGTGATATTTGCAGACAAGGCTGCAAAGTCTCTGCTGATTCGGGTAGTGAACATGGTAAAATCTGCTTTAGTCGGCATATCCAGCTGGTGAGTATCTTCCCCAGAGTCCGAGGAACCCTCCTCCTCCATAACTCGATGCTCCAATGGTGGGAAATCCTCCGTCTCAGGTGGAGGCGCCATTTTGGCTGCAGGGCCTCTGTCTTGCTTTGCCGGCACTAAAAAGGATTTCAGCGATGGTGGAGGGTGCCGATTTGATTCCGGAGGCTGCCCGACTTTAACAGGGCTGTGATGAAGTGCCCTTCGCCACTTGGTCCTGGAGAGGCCTGCTTACCAGCCTCCTCCCCTGTGACTATGGCCCTGGGGTGTATGGCCCTTTAAAAATGCTATTTGGGCCTATGGACTTGTATTGGACTGTATATGGCTCTTTAAGAAGCTGTATTGGGGCTTATGGACTTTTATGGGACTGGTGCTGGCCCTTTAAGCACATTTTTGGGGCATGGTGAAAATCGGAACAATGCCCCTTTAAGACGGTGTCCCCAGAGTCCCCAGACTAGGAAAATGTGCTTGCGGTCGGTCATAAAGGACTTCCAGCTAACTTTTGAACTACTGGGTGGAATTGTCAGATTTTTAGTTATGTTCATATTTAACGTATGCTGATTCTGAAAATTAATATTTTATGTGAATGTGATGCATACTTTGAAAGTTATTAATATTGTGTAAAAACTATATATTTTCTGCCTGTGA
This sequence comes from Pelodytes ibericus, assembly GCA_036172795.1. Classification (NCBI taxonomy): domain Eukaryota; kingdom Metazoa; phylum Chordata; class Amphibia; order Anura; family Pelodytidae; genus Pelodytes; species Pelodytes ibericus. Next base: position 137,220,080 of record CM069859.1, on the reverse strand, counting down.
TAATTAAGTTAGTCTATTGTTTGGAGATAATTGTATCACAGGCAGAGGGGGGATTTTGCTGTAATTGCTGTGAGTGTCTGAGTGTATTGTACGTATTGATTGGTTGTTCTTCAAAACCCTGTGGGTGGTCCTATGTGTGGAAAATGGGCATGAAAGCAGAGTGTTTGATTAAAATCCAGAGATCTTCTTGACCCTCATCATGTAGTCCTATCTCGTGATTGGAGGGGAAAGCTATAATCACACTGGGGATTGCTATGTTCTGCATACTCCCTTGAGCTTTAATCACTTAGCTTTTTTAAGAGCTTGTTCCTGATACGATCTCCTGGAGGAGAAGTCTTCCCCACACGGTCCTGGAGGACAGAAGCTGATCCAGGGTGGACAGAAGACGGCGAGACTCCAGTTAAGCTATGGCAGTTGTGGAGTCTGCGATGGTTGTGGCATCCTGTGCGGTACTTGTGGTCCTCGGCGCAAGCTAGGAAGCGTCCATCAATGGAAGGTACTCGGTCGGAGTACGGGGAGTTCCGTTACAAGGGCGCTTGGCAGAATTTTTCCTCATGGTAAGCGGTAAATTAAGCTCTTGCTGTGCGCGATAATCGGCCTTAGAGACTGAGCTCTCGCATCGGCAGTCAGACGCCCGCCCACATGTGACTTTTTATATTGCAATTAGTGTCTGTGTATAAATAGTAAATGAGTTTCTTAGCTCTCACAAGGATGCACTGGCTATATAATGAGTCATGGGGAGCAGAAAAGAACTGTCAAAAGACCTGTGTAACAAAGTAATGGAACTTTATATAGATGGAAACGGATATAAAAAGATATCCAAAGCCTTGAAAATTCCCGTCAGTACTGTTCAGTCACTATTACGAAGTGGAAATTCAGGTATCTCTTGATACCAATGTAAGGTAGACCAAGACAGATTTCAGCCACAACTGACAGTAGAATTGTTCGGGATACAAAGAAAAACTCACAGGTAATGTCAAGAGAAATACAGGCTGCTCTGGAAAAATACGGTATTTTTTTTTCAAGGAATACATGCATGGTCGAATACATGCATGCTCTGGAAAAATACGGTATTTTTTTTCAAGGAATACATGCATGGTCGAGTTGGCAGTAGAAGCCTTTACTGCGCCAATGCCACAAAAAAAGCCAGTTAAAATATGCCCGACGACACCTTGACATGCCTCACAGCTTTTGGCATACTGTAATTTGGCGTGATGATACCAAAATAGAGCTTTATGGTCACAACCATAAGTGGTATGTTTGGAAAGGGGTCAACAAGGCTACAGTGAAAAGAATACCATCTCCTCTTTGAAGCATGGGGGTGGCTCACGGATATTTCTGGGGGGGTGAGCTCTAAAGGCATGGGGATTCTTGTGAAAATTGATGGCAAGATGAATGCAGCATGTTATCAGAAAATACTGTCAGACACTTTGCATTCTTCTGCACGAAGGCTGCACATGGGATGCTCTTGGACTTTCCGGCATGAAAATAACCCTACGCACTAGGCCAGGTTAACCCTCTAGTGGTTAGAGCAGAAATGGCAAAGGTTCTGGTGTGACCAACACAGACTCTTAACCTTAATATCATTGAACCACTCTGGGGAGTTCTCAAATGTGCGGTTCATGCAAGACGACCAAATTCTTTGCATGACCTGGAGGCATTTTGCCAAGACGAATGGGCAGCTATACCACCTGCAAGTATTTGAAAGCCTCATAGACAACTATTAAAAAAGACTGCACGCTGTCATTGATGCTTAATGGAGCAATAAATAATATTAAGAACTATGGGTATGCTGACTTTTAAACAGGGTTCATTTCATTGTTTTTCTTTGTTGTCATGTTTTGTTTTATAATTGTGCCATTCTGTTATAACCGTACAGTTGAATTTGAATCCAAGAAATAAAATAAATGTGTTTTTTCTGCTCACTCATGTTTTCTTTAAAAATCTTTAAAAGTGGTACATGTATTACCAATTCTCCAAGGGTATGCAAACTTTTGAGCACAACTGTATGTTGTTATTGTATGTCTTTAAATGTGGGAAATGTATTGTAAATTGTATTGTTTTATGTTCTGAAAAGTCTGAGTAAATGAATTTCATTATAACCATTGCTGTGGAGTGATATCTTGTTGCTGTACCAATAAATGCATTTTACTGGATTTTGGTTGAACGTGGAGCTATCAGATTGAAACCTCATATAATATAAAGTAATAGAGGGATTGTGTATATTAATAAGCCAGAGAGTGTATCAATTAGTGCATGTCTTGTAAATGAATCCTTAGAATTACTTTCCTGGATAAGATTTGTTATTGTAGCTAGACAAACACATAGGCCTTTGGCGAATATATATAAATACATATCTGAATGATATTTTAACCAACTGGCACTAATATTTCTTAATCTCATATAACATGCAAACAACCATAATATTAATGTCAGTTACATTAACATAAAATACCAAGGAATCAACTTATAATTTAAAAATTCCTTTCATTAGTAAAAAAAAACCTGCATTATGTTTAACAGGGTTGACTATTAATCAATTACAATAACACCATACAATCAAACAATGAATATAATCTACAGCTATAGTATATTTTACATTTGCCTCAAATGCTCATAATCCAAGATATAGGAAATTAGACATGTGCAAAACTAAAATTTTCGTTTAGTTTTCGTCCATTCGGGCGAAAATGTTATTTATTTCGTCTAAAACGAATTTCGTTCATTAGTGCATTCGTTTCAGACGAAATTCGTTCATTATTTTCGTTTCGTTTTGTTTTATTCGTTCGTTTTATAGAATACAATGTAATACTATTGGCTTTCTATAAACCGAACGAGAGCCCCATTCATAAGAAATTCTTATGAATGGGGCTCTCGTTCGGTTCATAGAAAGGCAATAGTATTACTTGTATTCTATAAGCCGAAAGTCTATAAACCGAACGACTTTCGGTTTATAGACTTTCGGCTTATGGAATACATGTAATCCTATTGCTATTCTATAAACCGAACGACTTTCGGTTCATAGAATAGCCATAGGTTTACATGTATTACATAAGCCGAAAGTCTATAAACCGAAAGTCGTTCGGTTTATAGGCTGTCGGCATTTAACTAATAAGAGACAGAGTCTCCATTCATAAAATTATGAATGGAGACTTTGTCTCCATATAGTTAAAAGCCGACAGCCTATAAACCAAACATTCGGTTTATAGGCTGTGGGCATTTAACTATACGGAGACAGAGTCCCCATTCATAAAATTATAAATGGAGACTTTGTCTCCGTATAGTTAAAAGCCGGCATTTAACTATACAGAGACAGAGTCTCCATTCATAAAATTATGAATGGAGACTTTGTCTCCGTATAGTTAAAAGCCGACAGCCTATAAACCGAACATTCGGTTTATAGGCTGTGGGCATTTAACTATACGGAGACAGAGTCTCCATTCATAAAATTATAAATGGAGACTTTGTCTCTGTATAGTTAAAAGCCGGCATTTAACTATACGGAGACAGAGTCTCCATTCATAAAATTATGAATGGAGACTTTGTCTCCGTATAGTTAAAAGCCGGCATTTAACTATACGGAGACAGAGTCTCCATTCATAAAATTATGAATGGAGACTCTGTCTCCGTGTAGTAAAATGCCGACAGCCTATAAACCGAACGTTCGGTTTATAGGCTGTCGGCTTATGGAATACATGTATTCCTATTGCTATTCTATAAACCTAACTTTCGGTTTATAGAATAGCCATAGGATTACATGTATTTCATAAGCCGAAAGTCTATAAACCGATCGTTCGGTTTATAGGCTTTCGGCATTTTACTACACGGAGACAAAGTCTCCATTCATAATTTTATGAATGGAGACTCTGTGTCTGTATAGTTAAATGCCGACAGCCTATAAACCGAACGACTTTCGGTTTATAGACTTTCGGCTTATGTAATACATGTAATCCTATGGCTATTCTATAAACCGAAAGTCGTTCGGTTTATAGAATAGCAATAGCATTACATGTATTCTATAAACCGAACGGCGTTCGTTTTAAAGACTTTCGGCTTATAGAATACTATTGGCTTTCTATAAACCGAACTAGAGTCGAGTCCCCATTCATAAGAAATTCTTATGAATGAGGAGGGACTCTAGTTAGGTTTATAGAATGCCAATAGTATTCTATAAGCCGAAAGTCTTTAAAACGAACGACGTTCGGTTTATAGAATACATGTAATGCTATTGCTGTTCTATAAGCCGAAAGTCTTTCGGCTTATAGAACAGCAATAGCATTACATGTATTCTATAAACCGAACGTCGTTTGTTTTAAAGACTTTCGGCTTATAGAATACATGCAATGCTATTAGCTTTCTATAAACCGAAAGAGTCCCCATTCATACGAATAAGTCAATTGACCTATTCGTATGAATGGGAACTCAATTTCGGTTTATAGGAAGCCAATAGCATTACATGCATTCCATAAACCGAAAGTCATTCATGTCGGTTTATGGAATGTAGTACAATGCTATTGGTATTGTATAAACCGACTCTATTTCGGTTTAGAATGCCAATAGCACGAATGGACGAATGGACGAATGAACGAATGATTTTCGTTTATTAACCATTCGTTCATTCGGATTTTGTTAGTTAAAATTTTCGTTATTCGTTTTTCGGACGAATGGACGAAAATGCTATTTTCGTCCGAAAATGCATTCGTCTGAAAACGAATGCACATGTCTATAGGAAATAGAATAAAACTAACGTGATCTTCCCCAGCAAAAATTGCCTTTGTTGTCCAGATCCCAGCAGATATAAAAAAGGATAGTTGAATGGCCACAGAAGCATTATTGTCCTACCAAATGTGAAGAAAAATGGAGCGCTAGAGTAAGTGTCTAATAAGATGGGATTAGGATAATTCAAGGAAACTTAACCAGTTAAAATAAAATTAAAATAAAGTTAAAATACTTAAACCAATGGATACCTTGTGGTCTTCAGTCTGTAATCTTATTGATCAATAATATATAGAAAAGAAAATATATAAATAAATGTCTAAAAAAATCTTTAGAATTAATAAGATTGCAAAATTTTAATACCAGAGAATTATAAAATAATGAATAAAACAGTTCATGAACAATTATAGCAACATATAAAAACAATTAATGCATCAGAGTTGTTATTAAAACAAGATGTAAGAGTAAAATATATGGTAGCAATGAAGATCACATATAAAACTGTGTCTGCAAGTTGACACTGACTATACAACGGCTCTCTGTTCACAAATAATGTCGAAATGTTGAACTCGAGACCTTGAATTATATATCTCCAGAGGTCTGCTAATTTACATACGGAACAAGTTGATTTCATTGTAGAAGGTATCAACTGGATCCTTAATAACAACTAGACATGTGCATTCGTTTTCTGACGAATGCATTTTTGTCCGAAAATAGCATTTTCGTCCACTCGTCTGAAAAACAAATAACGGAAATGCTAAACTAAAGAAAGCCGAATGAACGAATGATTAATAAACGAAAATCATTAGTCCATTCATGCTATTGGCATTCTATAAACCGAAATAGAGTCGGTTTATAGAATACCAATAGCATTACATACATTCCATAAACCGACATAATGAACGACTTTCGGTTTATGGAATGCATGTAATGCTATGCTATTGCTATTCTATAAACCGAAATAGAGTCCCCATTCATACGAATAGGTCAATTGAGCTCTGCGATGAGGTGCCTCAAGATTCTCCGTGTCTGTAAAGTGAGATCCGACAGGTCCTGGAAGATAGATATCTCGCACCTCTGAAGTTATAGGGCCGGATACCTCTGGCTGTCTTGAGGATCTCTTCTTTAAGGTGGAAGTCAGAGATTCTGCAGATCACATCTCTGGGCAGTGCGGGTGGTAGGCTTTTTGGTCGGAGGGCCCGGTCCATGTGGATCTGCGTGTCCCCGGGACGACACAGCAGGTCATTGAAGACTTGTGCGATCATCGCTGCTGTGTCTTCATCCTGCTGCCCTGTGGTTTCAGGCAAACCTCAGACTCTAACATTATGACGCCTTCCTCGGTTGTCCAGGTCCTCGATCCGCCGATGATAGTCAGCTAGGCACTGGGAATGGTGGGTTGTGAGGCAGGACATCTTGATCCATTGCATCTAGATCAGAACGTAGTGTGCCCAGTGCATCAGCCACCATCTGCTTGATCTCTGTTAGCAGCATGCTGAAATCGGCTTGCCATGGGGCAGAAGAAAAAATACTGAGCGCCACCGCAGATGTGGATGGGTCAGGTGCCACATGGGTTTGCGTGGTCAAGGTCGCGTCATCGGAGTCCAGGGAGTTGGCGGGAGAGTAGGCCTCAGAGTCCGTCTGTGAGGCCAAGTCTGCTGGGGTCTTAAAATACTCCTTGAGTGAGGAGGACAGGTGTTTGGGCTTGCTCCCTGGTATCTCCGGGTCGTTTGGCTGCTTTTTATTTCTGCCCATGTTGTGGGTTTATGTTGTCGTGCTGTTAATTATCTGGAGGAATCACGGAGCTCTCGAGCTATGCAACCATTTTCTTCAGCGGCTAGCCACGCCCTCCTAACAACTATTTTTGGTGATTTTTTATGATGAGGATTATTATCTACAACTGAGAGGTACAGCGATAGGCACACATTTTGCTCCCAGTTATGCCAATTTGTTTAAGGCATACTGGGAAGATTTTTTGGTATTTACAGAACATGATTAGAATAACAATGTAATTGCCTATCGTCAGTACATCGATGACATTGTGTGGAATGGCTCCAAATTGGAGCTCATTACATTTAAAGATCATCTAAATTCCTCGAATTGGGGCATCTCTTTAACATCAGAGATTAGTGATACACAGATTACCTTCTTCGAATTGAACATGTTTATAGAGAATAACCAATTGAATACCAAGACTTTCTTTAAGAAAGTTGACGTGAACAGTTTTATTTAGTTTGAGAGTGGATACTACCAGTGCTGTATTTACCGCGAGGCATCCTAGGCGGATGCCTATGGCGGCAAATTTTGGGGGGCGGCAGCGCCCCCCAGCACTGGAGAAAAAAAAATTTAAAAAAAAAAAAAAATCAAAAAAAAAAATCTGGCCCTTTAAAAAACAAAAAACAAACCCCACCGCGCTTGCAGGCAGAGACGGAGGTGAGAAGGGATCGCAAGATCCCCCCTCACCAACGCTCTGCCTGCCAGGCTGCACGGGGAGCCGAACAGGCAGCACAGAGAAACCTCCGTGCTGCCTGTTCGGCTCCCCGTGCAGTGTGCCGACACGGAAGTGCCGACAGGTCACGTGACGGGCGCGCTGACGTCATACGCGCGCCCGGTCACGTGACCTGTCGGCACAATCGCCGGGAAGCCGAACAGGCAGCATGGAGGGACCATGCTGCCTGCCTGCCTGCCAGGGAAAGGTAAGTGCTGATGGGAGACTGTGTGTGTGACTGAGTGTGATGGGAGTCAGAGTGTGTGTGATTGGAGACAGTGTGTGTGAATGAGTGGGATGGGAATCAGAGTGTGTGTGATGGGAGACAGTGTGTGACTGAGTGTGATGGGAGTCAGAGTGTGTGTGATGGGAGACAGTGTGTGTGAATGAGTGTGATGGGAGTCAGAGTGTGTGTGATTGGAGACAGTGTGTGTGAATGAGTGTGATGGGAGTCAGAGTCTGTGTGATGGGAGACAGTGTGTGTGACCTGTGTGTGATGGGAGACAGTGTGTGTGACTGAGTGTGATGGGAGTCAGAGTGTGTGTGATGGGAGACAGTGTGTGTGACTGAGTGTGATGGGAGTCAGATTGTGCGTGATGGGAGTAGGAGTGTGTGTGATGGGAGACAGTGTGTGTGAATGAGTGTGATGGGAGTCAGAGTGTGTGTGATTGGAGACAGTGTGTGTGAATGAGTGTGATGGGAGTCAGAGTCTGTGTGATGGGAGACAGTGTGTGTGACCTGTGTGTGATGGGAGACAGTGTGTGTGACTGAGTGTGATGGGAGTCAGAGTGTGTGTGATGGGAGACAGTGTGTGTGACTGAGTGTGATGGGAGTCAGAGTGTGCGTGATGGGAGTAGGAGTGTGTGACTGAGTGTGATGGGAGTAGGAGTGTGTGACTGAGTGTGATGGGAGTGTAAGCTTGATGTGAGTCTGAATGATGGGGCATGTCTTAGGTGTGTAACGTGGGTGTGCAGCTTGGGTAGGGGGGGTGCCCGGATTTTGTCTGCCTAGGGCAGCACAAAATCAAGATACACCACTGGATACTACTCTCCTTGGTTGTGCAACATCCCAAAAATTCAGTTTAATAGAATTAAACATAAACTGCAGCGACCCAGAGATATGTATTAAACAAATTAAAAAATTAAGAATTGATTTCAGGGCCCAAGATTTCCCAGATACAATATTAGAACAAGCCATGAAGTCCACTCATGACTCTAATAGGTTAGATCTATTGACATACAAACCAAATGGGTTAACATGAGATAAAGACAGATTGGCCATAATTGCTGGATTCAACAAGGGGAGCCACTTTGTTAACAGATTTGTCAGAAAAAATTGGAATTTACTTTGCCAGGATGATGATTTGGCTTCATTAATTTCAGAAAAAGTAGTCTGAGGCAGGATCTCTCGAGGAGTTATGAGAGATCCTGTCTCAAACAAACTAAACACTTTGGTCTAGAGGAGGCTTTTTACAGATGCGGGACCTGTTTGACCTATAGGACATGTAAGTTAAACTACAAAAAGAAAAACTATCAATTCCAATCATCTAGTACAGGGAAATGTTATGAAAGTAAGGGAGTACATTCAAGCAACTCCACAGGTGTGATATATTTACTCACTTGCCCAATGGGTTCCAGTATGTTGGTAGAACTTCACGCAAATTGCACATACGAGTAGGTGAACATATACAAAATATGTGGAATGGTTACCCGAATCATAGTGTATCTGCCCATTTTGCACAATCCCATGACAAGAACACAAAACTCCTTAATTTTACAATCTTAGAGAGAGTGAGAAATATATGGAATGGCTAACCGAATCATAGTGTATCTGCCCATTTTGCACAATCCCATGACAAGAAGCCAGAACTCCTTCATTTTACAATCTTAGAGAAAGTGATGAAACACTGGAGGGGAGGGCACTATATTAAGTTTGAGTATGGGCCAAACTGAAATGAGATGGGCATTTGAACTTAAGATCTTTGCCCCGGTAGTACTAAATATTGAATTTGATCTATTTAATTTTCTATGACACAGTATTGTGCCCAACTAATCATTCTTTTGTGTCTTGTTCTTTTCTCCTTCCACAGATATTAAGGATCGAACATTATCTCATTCCCATAAACATTCATATTATTATCCATTGGAAACCCATGTTATTGGTATTTTTTCATTTATTATGCTATTATTACTACATTGCTATTGTTTCTTTTCTCAGTGTTTTTTCAGCATTTTTTGTATTTTTGCACTATGGTATTTTTTATTTTAATTTTATTTTTATGTATTTTTATTTTTATATCTACTTTTATTTTTATTTTCATTTTATTTTTATATCTATTATTTGAATTTATTTTCACATATATTTTTCATCAATATATTTATTTTTATTTTTTTTATGTATTTATTTTATTATTTTTATTATTTATATTTATTTTTATATTTTTCCATAATATCCATTATTTTTTTTATATTTTTTCTTTTTGCAGATGATAGTTTTTTTGTTGCATTATTATTTTTTCATTCATATTTTTATATAAATTTCTGCTTCTGTTTTCTATATATTATTGATCGACAAGTTTGCAGACTGAAGGCCACAAGATATCCATATCCATTGGTTCAAGTATATTTACTTTATTGTTATTTTATTTTAACTGGCAATATTCATTTGAATTATCCTAATCCCACCTTATCTGACATTTACTCTAGGGCTCCAGTTTCTTTTGGTTGTTCCTCTATCTTTTATTTTAATCCATAATAAAGTTAAGTAATTATCTAAAAGTATGTATTCATTAGAATGTTAATATGTATATTCACAAATATCAAATTAGTAGCTTTTGCTGATCCTCTCACTTAGGATATGTTAAAAGACAGAAAATAAAACACAATTGCCAAACCGAAAGTGTCAATTGTTGAAAAATTAACTTAAATTGTAATCCTCCTTATTAACTGACAATAAGAAATACAGTAAATGCTAAATATATCAAGGGCATATCTTCCAATACCTTCCAACAAATGTGAAAAACACATCGTGAAGGACAAATAGGGAAGATGGAATATATACAACATTTATTATATAATAGCATAGCACTTTTAATAACTAAAACATTAGAAGACTAAACATTTTTACAAAAGCTTTGGCACATTTGAATTGCTGTATAATGTGGCCTCTCTGTTTATCTTATGTGTGTCTTTACATTAGTCAGACTCTGGTTACAAAAGTGATTACTTCTTGGGAAACAAAATAATATTTACTTCCTAAGCCAAAGTTTTTTTTATCCTTCTCTTGGTTCTATGGTATGCTTGCTACAAGCAGAAAAGACTGTGAGGGCTACTCGATAAGTAGCACACAAAAAAAGAAGGGTTGGACACAAAAAGTATGGACTCCCCAAGGATTCCTCTATGTCCTCACAAATATAGTAGCAAAAGGGAGCTCAACATATGTAAAGAACAATAATATCCTGCAAAAAAAACACAACACAATGGGAAGAAAGTCTCTTCTCTCTCAGCTCTCTTGCTAGACAGGCTCAGGTGTGCAGGGTCCCACGATGTGCAATAAAGTGCTGAATAAAGTGCTGGATCAAGTAGCTTCAAACCACATTTGGAAATGGTTATCAGCAGCAGATGTTATAAAAATGTCCCGGGACCCCCGCAATCACCGCAACAGATAATAAATAAGAAAATAAAGTAAAGGAACAGCAGATGGCGAGAAGCCCGTGGCCCTACGCATTTTGTCAAAGGTACTTGACTTCCTCAATGGATCAGTCATGGGCAACTCCATGGGGAACTGCAGGTCTCTCTTGCAGTATTGTCGGGTGAGTTCAAATAAATCACCTTTTCTATTTATATATTGAATACAGTCGAACTGCAGAGAAAGCCACAAATTAGCGATTCAATATGGCTTATTTTGGGTGCGAAACTCGGAGCTCCGAATTTGTCTTGAAGAATTGAAACTACCTGAGAATTCTAGCAAATCTGCATAATGTTATTATATTGGTTCTAATTCTGTGTATGTTTAAAAAAGTATACCATGTTAGAAATACATGCATGCAAATCAAACATAACTATATATGTTACTTTCAGAGCAGACATTTTAATAAGTGCATTTTTTTCTGAGGAAAAGGTTTCTCCCATTCAATTTGTTTTCAGAGTTTGCAGTGTACAGAGTGTTTTAAAGATTCATGTCTGGTATTTGTCTGCTATGAAAAATTGACTGAAATGAATATTGACATCTACTCATGAGATTTTTTTGGATTTTTTTATGCGAGCATGCCTCAAGGGTTCAATTCTGTTTAAAATGAAAAAACAATTACATTAATTATATATGTTGTAAAAAAGGTTAACTGATGAATATTTAACCATAATAATAATATTTTTCCATTTAAAGTTGATCAGATTGTGGCCATGACAATCAATTATTTGAAGACTAATATCTTAGGATTTACTTTACTGATAATAGTGTAATCTAATATTGTTTATGATTTGTTATAGATTATACTTCTTGTTTTATTGACTTTTCATAAATAGTAGTGCTTACTGATTTTAGAATATGATATCTCTCATTACAGACATAATTTATACCCAGAGAAAGCAATTAGTGCAAATGATATACTGAAATTACTTTTCACCTAATGATATTTGTCACTCTACTACAAAATGCTTTCATCCTCATTTGTATTTAGTATGATCTTTGATCGTCTTATATATTTGGAAAACCTAAAACTAGACACTTGGAGATTTCCCTAAAATTGTTCATTTTCTGTTTTGTTATTAAGTTATGGATTGGTCTTACATTATAGTAAAATCAGCATGTTCTATGCTTCCCTCCCTACAGGCCTGCCATTTTCAGTCTAAGAGGTTAAATACTGTATTGTGTTGGAGGCGGTAAAATAACAGTTGTGTGTTGTAGTGGGCTAAATTTAACACTATTAGTATATAAAATGTGTAGACTTCTTATTATAATTACAAATTGGGCAGTCTGAAGAACGACTGTGCACTATTGTCAGAAAACAGTATAATAACATGGCAGCCAACGATGCTGTTTATCTAGAAAATAAAGGGATGGTTGTTTTTTTTTTATTTCAAAAATGTTATTTTACAAGGACATTTTCTCTTAGACTAAAAGATCAGAAATTATTTAAATGGTCATTCCAACATGAAAAAAATGGTTTATGCATGTTAAAGGTCACACTTTAAAAATTATAACACTGTCAGAGGTATTGATCAGTAATCTCGAGACTGGTACATATGAATAAAGCAGATGCAAAGTATAACAAGATGGATGCAAGCAGCCTCCATTTTGTGACAGTTTTTGGACATCCTTCTGTGTGTTAAAATCTTATTCTGTGTCCCTGAGGATAAAAGGAAAGTCTTCCACATTCCTAACTCTGTTATCTGTAACCAAATATTTTACTGATAAGTTCATAGTATCACCTGAACAGATAAGGTGGCCATTGTTGTGCAAGGTTTATTACACCTCATTGTACTGATGCAGACACAGCTGTGTACATACTAGAGGAGAAGGGGGGCTTCTCTGCAACTTGCTAGCCCACCCAAACTGGCAGAAACTGACAGACACACTGAGATTATTGGGATTTTTGATTTGTAGAATCTAATCAGGGTTATTATAAATAGACCTAGTTGATTCAAATCACCCAATAAAATATATAATTATATCACACCTTCACTAATTAAAATGTAAAGTATAATTAATCCTACATATTAATTATAATATTGTTTTTATTGTTTTATTAGTGTGGTATATATTTTATTATACATTTTTATTTAATGTGCAATGATAAAAATAAGAATATGATACATATTTACTCTAATTTCAAATTGTATTAACACTTTTAGACATTTAAACATATATTGTCTTATATTATACTCACAATCCAGGTGTAGCTATAAACCATGACATCATCTCATTTAAATTAAATACACCCATCCATTCAATTGGCTAGAAGTTACAGAAACAGGGTGTGAGTCTGAGATAAGGTTTGGTTGATAAGTTGGTACTGGAGGTGTTGAGAGAAAAGACCTGAGATACATGAAAAGGCCCGGGGGAGACGGGAGATACCTGAAAAAGACCTGAGGAGAGCTGCCACTAGTGGGGTGAGAGATGGGAATGTTTTAGAAACGGGCTGAGTCTCTCTCCTTCTGGGGAGAACTCAGGAATATGAGGCTTTTAATAGCACATGTTCACTATAACAATAGAAATCTCCATACCCATAGTATTGAGCTAATTCCCAGGAGTAACTCCCATCACTCAATTCTTCAATGGAAGGAGTCTCAAAAGCAAACCAACCTCTGCCGGTAATGTATAAATGTGGTAATTTGTTTCTAGCATAATCTCAATTTTTATGGATGTCATTAGCAAATATATTTGGGTAAATTTAACTTAAATCCCACAATTTCTGGGATCTATATGTTTTAGCCTGGTGTTTATCTGTCATCCTTTCTGCAGAAGGAAGCCGGAGGAATATCCTATAGATATTAACAAAAGAACCATAAGTTCTTATAGTCTAGCTATTTACCCAAATATGTCATATCTAATCTCCAGAGATTATCTAAGATTCTCATTCTTAAAGTCTGAGCTAGAATACATACATTATCATTTAACGAGCAGAATAAGAAATAGCCACCTTGAGTAGTTATATGATTTAGTAATATTACCTTACCTAAGCAGAGTATATGTTGATAATTTGTAGGTAATTATGGTGTACTATCATTAACCATTTTAAATATTAATCATAATCAATGTAGGTTGTATCTAAATAAAATGTATGGCGATCTTATGGTCAGAAACGTACTGCATAGTACATTATTCTACATGCATGTTAATATAGGTACAGAGCTGCATAATTCATGTTTTGTCCTACTTACTTATGTTATAAGTCATACATGTGAATTATGATTAACATCTATTGATATTGTATTTTGTTGTTATGCTATTTTGCTTACCATTTGATCTTTATTATATATCCAATAAATTCATTATTATTTTATTAATAATTGTTGCATTGTATTTACTTTTGTAAAAACGTCATCCAAACTCTCACATACATAACGAATTCTTTATATGGGTATTTTTAGTCGGACCCATATATATGGATCATCAATTTTCCTATTTTTTATGATTCGTAATTAATAACTCATATTCATATTTTTATGGTTATTAATAATCCGACAACACATTAAAGAATTTTTGCAATGATTACCTTTTGCACGCTTTCTCCTTGTGATTCTCTATTTTCCCTAAAAATAAGTGGTCCCAGTTTCTTTTGAGAACAAATAAAAGGACTTACATACCTCAGCTACGTGCACATATTCGATGTCCCCATGGAACTACAGAGCATGAATGTACACTTTGTAGTCCACGAACCACATGTGGCCCACAAGGGACCTGGTAAAGAAACCATAGGTTCTATAATTTTACTTCGTGTAGTTTATACTCCTGGCTCCAAACCTTATGCTTCTGCATTCTATTTGTCTCTCCACATTAAAATGTTGGACAAACATGCTCTTGAGCTTTTTTAGTGCTTTCCCTATTCATTTAAATTGGGACAAGGCTGAGAACATGAAACCAATTGAAGACCACATTATGCACACGAGCTACCAGCTGGAAACCAATGCTCTACAACAATAAACATAAATATATATATTTTTTTTTTATTTTTTTTGAATAACATTTACAAACTGTTTTATCAGGTAAAATGTGAGACTTCAAATCTTTAATTATGTATCCAGGCTGTAATTTTTCATAACATTTTTCATTTTTAGGTGAAATTATTCCAGCAACAAAATCCCAGACCTTAGAGGGTACAAATGCAAATAAAAGAACTATAATGGCTAAACATTTCAAATTGTTTAGTGAATTAATAGAACATTAGGAATTGTAGCCAAAAACATGTATTATACTCAGTTCCATGGGTTTTGCTATGCACTCAATTTTAATCTTACGTTTTTCTGGTTTTGCACCTTTTTTAACACCAGCTTCAGTTTCCTCACTGCCTTATGGTGCAGTCTTACTGTGCTAGAACTCTGCCTATCTTGACTTTTGCCTGTGCTACATTTAACATTATAACTTTAATAGTGCTGAACCCAGGCCTGTATGACTATGCTATCTCTTAGCAAATTCATCATTTCACATAAATATAACAACTGTGGAATAACAATACATGTCAACTATAGGATGGCATCACTGGATATGGATCTTCATCAACAATTGTTGGGATATTTGTACCCTTCCGCCACTATATATGGTTTGCAATGCAAAATTCTCCACTTTGGAAATGAAAGGGTAACTTTACATACTTGAGTGCGTGATGTGTGAAGATGTCAGAAATAAGTAAACGGATTGGTGTATCTTTTTTCATCAAATTACTGTGCCATGCTAAAAATAGCCCTGATTGGAAAAAAAAAATACATTCTCAGGGTTATCATATTCACAGATTTTAACTGTATCAATGAATTAATGCCCCTAATATAAATTAACAAGATATTTAACGTAATCAAAAAATTACGAATAAGAAATATAGATGGTTTATGTTTTCTTCTATTTCAGATAAAGAGCTTTTTGAAAGAGTGGCATCATCTTTATTTGGGCATTTATTTTCTACGTTATCACATATTTTAGTTTTTTTTAATTATATGGTTATCTTTTGGTTAAATATGTAGTTTACTCCTACCTATTTATTTTTTAAAGTTTAGTTTCATTTATTAATTCTAAGATTGCATTTCTTTTCTTTTTTGTTTGTGATAGGATATTGATTTATTTTGCCTTTTAATTTAGAGGATAATTTAATTGGGCTTTTTTCGTTATCTTTTTTTAAAACAGCACAGATGGTTTTGTTTTTGTACAAAAGTTAAGTTAAAATCAACTATATATGAAACAAAATACAAATTTATAGAACACAAGCTTTATTGGCTAACTGAATTACATTAGAGTGCCAGCTTTACTGAATAACTAAATTACATTAGAGTGCAAGCTTTATTGGCAAAACATAATTACATTGGAGTGCAAGCTTTATTGGCAACATTAATTATGCTTTATTGTCTAACTGAACTACATTAGAGTGCAAATCTTTACTGGCAACATTTACTACATTAGCCTACAAGTTTTACTGGCTAACTGAATTACATTACAGTGAAAGTGTTATTGGCAAGATTAATTGTATTAGGGTGCAAGCTTTATTGGCTAACTGAATTAAATAAGAGTGCAAGCTTTATTGGGTTACTGAATTTCACTAGAGTGCAAGCTTTACTGGGTAACTGAACTGCACTAGAAAGTGAGATTTATTGGCACAAAAAATTGCAGTAGGGTGCAATCTTTATTACATCAAAATGCAAGCTGTATTTCCCAACTGAACTGCATTAAAGTCAAAACTTTATTGGGTAACATAATTAAATTAAAGTGCAATCCTTATTGGGTAATTGAATTGCATTAAAGTGCAGGCTTTATTGGCAAAATAAAATACAGTAGGGAGCATGTTTTACTACATCAAAATGCAAGTTTTATTGTCTAACTGAATTGTATTAGAGTGCACGATTTATTGGCCAACTGAATTACGTGAGTGCAAGCTTCATTTTCTAACTGAATTACACTGAGTGCAAGTTTTTTGTGTCCATTATTGTTTGCTCAGTCTTTTTTCCCCTCATCATCCTCAACACCATACAGGTTTTTTTCACCTACAAAACAATGTAAACAGCTTATGGTGGAAGGCATAACAGGACTTAACATAAATGCCACACATACAGCTTTTATTGTTTCATATTACTGTTATTTTTTTGTATTCACGTAATGCTGCATAACTGTAGAATGTATTTCCTTATATTTGCTTCATGTTATTTTTACCAAACCCAAATGTATCTCAGTGTGGTTTTATGATTTGGTTAACTTCCAATTTGTTGCCAAATTTCGTTTAGTGAGTGACCAATTAACAGGCTTGAATAACTTACAGACAATAAAACTAGTAAGTGTATTTTTTTTTTTTTTTTTACTACACTGCCATTTTAGTGCAGGTTTGTATTTTTTGTGCAATAAAACCATATAGCTATTGTGTTCTAAGTAGGAAATAGGCTTATATTTGAAAATACTATGGAAATAATACAATTTTTTTTGTAACACTGAAACGACCACCTACTGATGGGTGATGGCTCTTATGCACGCTGTGTCTCTCGCTCGATGTTGGTTGCTAAGAGACAACAGACGGTAGTGGGCAGCGCGTCTGTAGAGTAAGGTAATGCATGAAGGGGATGGTCTCTTCCGCATTTGAGACCAGTTTGTGGTCTGATAGCCTCCTTCAGGATAGAGCATGTATGTTAGCTCCTCCTCGAATTTGTAGCGTCCTCTGTCTCCATGGCAACCAACGCGATCTGAGATGCAGGTTTTTTCACAGTTTGTGTCTTCTGGTTTTTGGAGGGTGTGCCGACTGGGTTGCTTACACACACAGGTTCGGTGAGTACTTCTGGTGATTGTTTGTTGATTGGGATCTGTATATATTCAATGTTCTAACCATTCAATGTCATCTTGATAACGGCTCCAGGTGGAGCCGAAACGTCGATGTATATGACAGTCATTATTTAATACAGGTTTTTTCTACTTTTCTAAAATCCTATGAGTGCCTGTTTTTCATTTGTTTTTGGACTTATATGTCGTTGAAAAATTCCACTGCACCTAGGTAGTGAACCATTTATTGATGTGGATGTAAAGTCGAGTGCACTACTGTTTGGATTTTTGTATATATATATATATATATATATGTTTGTTATGTTTCTTTACCTGTCACGGTGGTGGTAGTATCAGATGATAGGAACCGCAATGTGATGACATGGTATCTTACTGCAACAGGTTTGGAGACAGAACAGTGTATTTTCACCTGAATGGTATTATACCCTATGGTTGAGCTTCAAGTAAATGACCACCCAGGACTTGGTACACTGACTGCAACCGCAGACTGTAGCAGGGATACGCAGGGAGTACAGGATGAGACGGATAGTCAGCAGGCCGGGTCAATACACAATGGGAACAAGGTACGATAAAGGTATTTCAGGAGACAAGGTCACGAACAAGCAAATAGATCGGGGCAGGCAGCAAGCAGCAGAGTCAAAATGAGGCAGGAGTCAAAAACCGGAGAATCAAATAATAAAAGAATAAACGCTAGATCAAGCCACAGGGAACTATCTCAGACAAGGTCTGAGACAAGGTAAACTGAAGGTTTAAATACTATTTAGGCGTTAAAACCCGCCCCCAATAGATCCCCAAAAAAGTATATGTATAGCCCTTACAGATATGCTAATGTGTGTAGCGGTACTGCGCATGCACGAAGTTTCTGTTTGTTGCGCGTTCGTCGAGGGGAAGAAGGGAGCGCATCTGCAGCCCTGGAGGGCTGAGATGCCGAACGGAGTCTCCGTTGCCCGCCTGCCTTGTTTGCAGAGGCAGCGGTGGCGGAGGTGCGGACCTCGTGGCGGCAGGTAAGTCTTTTTATTACATTACCCTCTTTCCTTGAAGCACATGAGGATTGCTTGCTCCAGGGTGTCTGCAGGGTATTGCCAGATCCTGTTTTTGTTTTATACAGCAGCTGCTACCTTAAGGCCCTGGTATGTGGCAGCACCAACCTGGGGCCTCAAGTTACCCTATGGTCTCAGTTACTTGGGGCCTCAGTTACCCTGCACCAGACCCTGTTTTTCCATTCCTGCACGTGAACTCCTGAATACCACCATTGGGTGCTTATGCCATCAGGAACCCATCCATGACACATGCTCGTATAGTAGCACACATATTTATGGGATTGTATTGTATTGCTCCTCCAGTCTTATTCAGAAACTTAAACCTAAATCAGTTTTTCTAAATACTGAAAAATGTTTCCTGTCTCCTGATTGTAACTGTGTTGGCCAGGTCTCCACAGCCATACAATACATTGTCTGAATGTACATGTGTGACAGGCAACAGAGAGTTGTTGTCAATGGAGTATATTCGATGCAAGGTCTTGTTACTAGTGGGGTACCTCAGGGATCTGTACTTGGACCCATTCTCTTTAATATTTTGATTAGTGATATTGCAGCAGTTCTTGTTGGCAAAGTTTGTATTTTTGGTAAACGATGATTTAGCTAAACTAGAAAAATGGTCAGAGCTGTGGAAACTGACATTTAATGCGGACAAGTGCAAGATTATGCACCTTGGGCGTAAAAACCCAAAAGCATCCGAGGAAAGGGATTTAGGAGTAATCATTTCAGAGGACTTAAAGGTAGGTAGGCAATGTTATAGAGCAGCAGGAAATTCTAGCAGAATGCTTGGTTGCACTTGGTTGGGAGAGGTATTAGCAATAGAAAGAGGGAAGTGCTCATACCATTGTACAGAGCACTGGTGAGAACTCACTTGGAGTATGGTACGCAGTAGGATATTGATAATTTGGAGAGAGTTCAGAGAAGGGCTACTAAACTGGCTCATGGGTTGAAGGATAACATTTACCAGGAAAGGTTAAAGCATCTTAACATGTATAGCTTGGACGAAAAGACATAACAGGGGGAATATGATAGAAACAAGAGAGTATATTTAAAAAAGGAAAAACTACCATAGCTAGAGGACATAGTGTAAAATTAGAGGGGCAACTATTTAAATGTAACATCAGGAAGTATTACTTTATTGAGAGGGTAGTGGATGTATGGAATAGCCTTCCAGCGGAAGTGGTAGAGATAAACACAGTCAAGGATTTTAAGCATGGGTGGGATAGGCACAAGGCTATCCTATATATAAGATAGGGAACTGGGGACTAATAAAAGTATTTAGAAAATTCGGCAGACTAGATCGACTGAATTGTTCTTATTTGCTGACACATTCTATGTTTCTACATAAAGATAATGACATATGACATTTTACTAAACATATCACCATTTGCATTCATATTATTATTGTAGTATCATTTTCATTTATTAGCCATTATACATTTTTTACAATGTTTAAAGGGGTTGTTCCATCTCGCTTATTTTCTAAATTTTGTAGATGTTTGTAATATATGTAATATATACTTTTTACATTCAAGTTTTCATGTTTCCATTCACAGAGGCCTGGAAAATCAGTATCCAAAAAGGACATGTTGAAGAGCCAATGCTTCTTCAATCATATAAATAGTGCTTGCTTTTAATTTTAGATTTTTAACCTTTCTTTATTGGAAAACAGAGCACGCTAACCTTTTTTTTTTAAGGACAATGCTTCACTTTTTAAGGACATAGAAGTGAGTTCTATTATTCCTCTGTGTGTGTTATTCTATTGTATGTAAGAGTATGACTGCTATTAGAAATGTATAAAAATAATGATCTAAAAATCCACCATCAGCAGAATTAAATTGAAAAGTGCCCCGAAGCAAGTAAACTCTATAATCTTTTTCTGTCTATCATTCATATTTTTCTATTGTATATTCTCTATTTTCTTTTTATATCACTATAGGTGTTGAACAAACATAAGAGAAAAATAGATTTTATTCTCAACAGAAATAATAAACCAGTGCCTAAGGAGTTACATTTACGGATGGAATCCATTTTAGACATAAGGGAAATAATTGGTATGTGCACTTTCTGAAAACTCCCAACTTTACAATCACAGTAACACATTATTCTATACGGGTGCACCCAATTAAAGAACCAAACCATTTTTAATTTTCACATTTTTCTCTGTTAGATGACATGCTTTTATGAATTCTGTCCCCATGGTTTTTAGGGAATGCAGACATGGGAAATACAGGAGGGATGCTCCATATGCGCTAGGTGTGCGCTGCACACTTTGCACGGAGCAGCCGGGAGAAAGACGGCAGCTGTGAATTTGGCAACAGAGTCACTCACTCTGTTGCCAATTTGACCAGCATGAAAAGTATATGAAAATTGGCAACAGAGTGAGTGACTCTGTTGCCGAATTCGTAGCTGCCATCGGCCCCTCAGGTGTATCTCGTTTATTTCTGGGGGTTTGTGTGCTGGCTCTGGATAGGCAGCACGCCTGTCACTCAGGGGCATGATACGCCCCTGGGGAAATAACAACACACAATAAAAGATCTCACAAAAGCTAAATTCCTGGGGTGAGGAAACTCCTCTCAATGGCAGCCTTATGTTGTACTTTTTACATATATTCCATTAGCCAACACTGATGTTTAAAGTGAACATGTTAACTCCTCCCCAAATGCTTACTACACTATAGAGTACTGATTATTTTACTTCCTAATCAGGGGTCAAGTCCTGGGAAAAAAAGTGTGGGAACTCACACAGAATCCACTACGACCCCCCCCCCCCCCAAATATATATTTCACCGAAAATTTAGTGAATTTTGCCCCTCTATGCCAGGATTCTGCCCCTCTATATGCCAGGATTCTGCCCCTCTATATGCCAGGATTTTGCCCCTCTATGTCAGGATTATGTCCCTCTATGTCAGGATTATGTCCCTCTATGTCAGGATTTTGCCCTTCTATTCCAGGATTCTGCCCCTCTATATGCCAGGATTTTGCCCCTCTATGTCAGGATTCTGCCCCTCTATATGCCAGGATTTTGCCCCTCTATTCCAGGATTTTGCCCCTCTATATGCCAGGATTTTCCCCTCTATGTGCCAGGATTTTGCCCCTCTATGCCAGGATTTTTCCCCTCTATTCCAGGATTTTGACCCTCTATATGCCAGTATTTTGCCCCTCTATTCCAGGATTTTGCCCCTCTATGTGCCAGGATTTTGCCCCTCTATTCCAGGATTTTGCCCCTCTATGCCAGGATTTTGCCCCTCTATATGCCAGGATTTTGCCCCTCTATGCCAGGATTTTCCCCCTCTATATGCCAGGATTTTGCCCCTCTATGCCAGGATTTTGCCCCTGTATGTCATGATTTTGCCCCTCTATATGACAGGACTCTGCCCCTGCCCCTTTATTTGCCAGGATTTTGCCCCTCTGTGTCAGGATTTTGCCCCTCTATGCCAGGATTTTGCCTCTATATGCCAGGATTCTGCCCCTCTATATGCCAGGATTTTCCCTCTATATGCCAGGATTCTGCCCCTCTATATGCCAGGATTTTGCCCCTCTGTGCCAGGATTTTCCCCCTCTCTATGCCAGGATTTTGCCCCTCTATGTCAGGATTTTGCCCCTCTATGTCAGGATTTTGCCCCTCTATATGACAGGACTCTGCCCCTGCTCCTCTATTTGCCAGGATTTTGCCCCTCTATGTCAGGATTTTGCCCCTCTATATGCCAGGATTTTGCCTCTATATGCCAGGATTCTGCCCCTCTATATGCCAGGATTCTGGCCCTCTATGTGCCAGGATTTTGCCCCTCTATGTCAGGATTTTGCCCCTCAATATTCCAGGATTTGTTTGTTTAATCCACCCTCCTCCCCCTTCCCCAGACAGTACTTACCTCCGGTCTTCTCCTCCGTGCATCTTCCCCCCTGCACGGAGGAAGGAAGCTCCGGTCGTAACGTTTTTTTTTTTTTTTTTACTTTGTTGAAGTCGCACGACTTCAATAAAGTAAAAAAAAACTTGACGACCGGAGCTTCCTTCCTCCGTGCAGGGGGGAAGATGCACGGAGGAGAAGACCGGAGACAGAGAGCAACAAGGAGGTAAGTACTCACCATCTCCTTGGTGCTCCCTGTCTCCATTCAGCTTCTCCGTGCAGTCTTCTTCCCTCCTTCACGGAGGAGGGAAACAACGCCACCGGATATGACTAGTTGTCAAATCCGGTCAGGGCCGTCTTTAATAGTGATTGGACCCTGGGCAAGCATTTGCTTGGGCCCCCTGGACCCTGCATGCAATCCTGCCATCCATCACAATGTTACCCCCCCCCCACACACACACACATATGCCATAATTGTTGTGCCATTCAGATGCCAGTAATATTGTGCCTTTCAGATGCCAGTAATATTGTGCCATGCAGAGCCCAGTAATATTGTGCCAGTCAGAGCCCAGTAATATTGTGCCATTCAGAGCCCAGTAATATTGTGCCAGTCAGAGCCCAGGAATATTGTGCCAGTCAGAGCCCAGGAATATTGTGCCAGTCAGAGCCCAGGAATATTGTGCCAGTCAGATACCAGGAATGTTGTGAAATTCAGACACCAGTAATATTGTGCCAGTCAGATGCCTGTAATATTGTGCCAGTCAGATGCCTGCAATATTGTGCCATTCAGAGCCCAGTAATAATGTGCCAGTCAGATGCATGCAATATTGTGCCAGTCAGATGCCTGCAATATTGTGCCAGTCAGATACCAGGAATATTGTGCCTGTCAGAGCCCAGGAATATTGTGCCAGTCAGATGCCTGTAATATTATGCCAGTCAGATGCTTGTAATAGTGTGCCAGTCAGAGGCCAGGAATATTGTGCCAGTCAGATGCCTGTAATATTATGCCAGTCAGATGCCTGTAATAGTGTGCCAGTCAGAGCCCAGTAATATTGTGCCAGCCAGATGCCCAGTAATATTGTGCCAGCCAGATGCCCAGTAATATAGTGCCAGCCAGATGCCTGTAATATTATGGCAGTCAGAGCCCAGTAATATAGTGCCAGCCAGATGCCTGTAATATTATGCCAGTCAGAGCCCAGTAATATAGTGCCAGCCAGATGCCTGTAATATTATGCCAGTCAGATGCCCAGTAATATTGTGCCAGCCAGATGCCTGTAATATTGTGCCAGTCAGATACCAGTAATATAGTGCCAGTCAGATGTCAGTAATATTGTGCCATTCAGAGCCCAGTAATATTGTGCCAGCTAGAGCCCAGTAATATTGTGCCAGCCAGAGCCCAGTAATATTGTGCCAGTCAGATGCCTGTAATATTGTGCCAGTCAGATGCCTGCAATATTGTGCCATTCAGAGCCCAGTAATAATGTGCCAGTCAGATGCATGCAATATTGTGCCAGTCAGATGCCTGCAATATTGTGCCAGTCAGATACCAGGAATATTGTGCCTGTCAGAGCCCAGGAATATTGTGCCAGTCAGATGCCTGTAATATTATGCCAGTCAGATGCCTGTAATAGTGTGCCAGTCAGAGGCCAGGAATATTGTGCCAGTCAGATGCCTGTAATATTATGCCAGTCAGATGCCTGTATTAGTGTGCCAGTCAGAGCCCAGTAATATTGTGCCAGCCAGATGCCCAGTAATATTGTGCCAGCCAGATGCCCAGTAATATAGTGCCAGCCAGATGCCTGTAATATTATGGCAGTCAGAGCCCAGTAATATAGTGCCAGCCAGATGCCTGTAATATTATGCCAGTCAGATGCCCAGTAATATTGTGCCAGCCAGATGCCTGTAATATTGTGCCAGTCAGATACCAGTAATATAGTGCCAGTCAGATGTCAGTAATATTGTGCCATTCAGAGCCCAGTAATATTGTGCCAGCCAGAGCCCAGTAATATTGTGCCAGCCAGAGCCCAGTAATATTGTGCCAGTCAGATGCCCAGTAATATTGTGCCAGTCAGCCCACCCCCCTACCCCGTTCCCAAGTACTTACATGAACCTGCTCCGTGTCCCCCGCCGGATGTCTCCTCCGTGCAGTCTTCCCTCTTGCACGGAGGAGGGAAACAGTCAGTTTTTTTTTTTAGGCCGTCGCATCCATCGGATGCGGCTGGCCGGAAAAAAACGTTCACAAGCGCAATGCGCTGTGAACGCGGCAAGCAGGGGCTGGGGGCCCACGGGACAGCTGCCTTGGGGCCCCCCAGGAGTAACTGGGCCCAGGGCAGCTGCCCCGTTTGCCCCGCGTTAAAGACGGCCCTGAATCCGGTGGCAGTGACGGGAAGTCCTGCAGGAGCAAAGGGAACGGCGTTCCTGCCATGAAAAAAGTGCAGGAACGCCGTTCCATATACCTGGGGCTCCCCATTCACCCTACAGGTCCGAAGGAACAATGTATTGCATGTTCTTCGCCACCCAAAAGACTTACCATCTTTCCTCAGCGGGTTGTGCCTACCTAACATCCAGGTACCGGAGTGGCATAAACCTGCTATTTTTCCCGGCCCCCTCTGCGTAAACCCTCCAACGTCAGAGACTGACAAGCTTAGCAGCATCTAAGCCGACTACCTATCATGGTTTGGGACTTTCCAATTGGGATGCAAGTTATAATTGGGGTCTATGTCCCCAGAGACGGCCTCTGCCCCTTTAACTAAGGTCCAATCTGGACTATTTTAGCGCAGTGTATATAGCCAATTTTCACAAGTTTTAATAAGCCTCGTCTACATATCTGAAACAATAGGCACATGTCCAATGTATACTATAGCAGAAGGCCCATGCCTTACATTTGTTTGTTCTATTTGCTGGGTTTTTTCCTTTTTTTATTAACAAATGGGAAGAGAAAGTTCTCTTTGTGGCAGCTGAGGTGCATCGTTTGTATTAATATATTACCGTGGGGCTGCTGGCTCTGTTTCCCCCACCGAGGAGCTCCACTCTACCTTGGTTGGTGGAATTGGAGCTAGGTCAACTTTTTCTGACCGTAACCTCGTTTTTCTTTTTGTGGCGCTTTCCCGCCATAGGTGGCCTGTCCCACCTGGGAGTTACTCCCTACTCTTTGTCTTTACATTCTTCTCTGTTCTACCCTCTTCTTCCCTTTCCCCCCCTCCTATATAACCTCCCCCCTTTTTTTCCCCTCTTCTCTCTTTCCTCTCCTTTTTTTTTTTTTTACTTTTCTACAAATTTATTTGCCTTTCTTGCATATTCCCAGTAGGTAAAATTCAAACTCAGGCGTGCTCATTGTACAACCTTACCCATTTTCCTTTAAAACCATTCACTTGTGATTACTGATGCATTCTAAATTATGTATGCTTTTCTTTTTTTTTTTTTTTTGTTTTTTTTTTTTTTAATTGATATTACAATATTATACAATAACAATAATACACAAAATTGTAACAATCATATCAATACAATATTATGACATTACAATACTGTACAAAAAACAATAATACACAAAATTGTAACAATTATAATGATACAATACATTATATATATGATAAATTCAATAATTATAATAAAATAATACAATATATATATAATAATAATATCCAACAATATTTTACAATATATATATAATAATAGTATTCATAAGTATTTTGATTTAATACTAATTTCTTATAACTATTTTTCTACTAAATCTATTTAAGTTATTTTCTATTTATAAGTATCTTATTTATAATTTTTATTTATGTACATGGTGTTCTACCGCTCAATAGTTGTTTAGAATACCACATTGTTTCCTGAAATGCCATTCTTATTTTTTTTTTATAGTTATCATCTAATGTATCAATATAATTTTCCCATTTTTTGAAAAAATGTTCTGTATCTTTTTCTTTATGTAAGGTAGTTTCCAACCAATCCATTCTAAATAAAAATAACATTTTTATATGGAATAATGACATCGTTGGTATATCTTTACTTATCCATTGTTGTAGTATACATTTTCTTGCTACAGCTAATGTAATACGTAATATAAATACATTTTCAATATTATTATCATTTTTTTTAATTATACCAAGAATGGCTTCTTCGGCTTTTATTTTATAATTGACTATTTTAATAATATTTAGATATTGTTCAATATTATTCCAAAAGATATTAATTTTTGAACACTCCCAAAAATTATGTATTAGGTTTGCATTTGTTGAACCACATTTTTGACATGTGTCTTTTGGAATAATACCCATTAAATATTGTCTATGTGTTGATAAATATGCATAATGTATAATTTTATATTGCATTTCAGTATATGATATTGCTGGTATTATTTTGCATGTTATCATGGTTTGTTTTATTATATCTTCTAGTTTTAAATTGGGAAAATATGTTATCCATTTTTTACAGCCCTTAGGAATATCTTTAGTAAATTTTGTTTCTTGTAATTCTCTATATATTAATTTTGTAGATATATTAAGTTCTGTTGATAATCTTATTTTATTATCAAAGATGTTGTCCCAATCAGTTTGTTTTAGTTTTTTAAATTGTATTCTTGCGAGTTCTTGTATGCGTAAATATTCATACCATTTAATATTTAACTGAGGAAAGTTCTCTTTACATTCATTGAAACTCATCAAGGAAGTTGACTTATCTTTAATAAATGTTGTGAGGTTGTTTATATTATGTTTTTTCCATTCTAGAAATGATTTAATTTCAGTATTATGCAAAAATTGTGGATTATCACAAAATGGATGAAAAATAGAATATCTCCATTGCATGCCCCATCTAGTTCTCACTAATTTCCAAGCTTTTATAGTAGACATTAATAAAGGATTATTTTGGATATATATTGGGATCTTTGTATTAGGTATATGTAATAACGCTGTCAATGCTATCGTTGAGCAAAAACTTTGTTCTAAAACAATATCAGAATATATGTTAGAATTTGTTATCCAATCTAGTGCATAACGATATAATGCCGCTATATTATAATCTTTAGGTATTGGTAAATTATATCCTAGATCATTTTTTTTCCGTTGTAAAGTATTAAGTGCTATTTGATGTCTTTTATTATTCCAAATAAAATTTCTAAATGTTTTTATAATTTTTTTATTATCTTTCTCTGTAATTAATAATGGTAAGGTTTGAATTAAATATAATAGTTTAGGAAAATAAATCATTTTAATAATTGCAATACGACCTGTATAAGTTAAAGGCAATTTATTCCAATTATTTATCTTTGTTATTATAGATTTTATAATAGGTTTATAATTTAATTTATATAAGTCAATAAGATCTTTAGGAATATTTATTCCCAAATATTTTAAACATCTTGATTCCCATTGAATGCCAATTTTTGGCATATTTTTTGGATTTTTTTTTTTAGATAAATATAATGCTTTAGATTTAGTTTTATTTATAATAAATCCTGTTATTGTGCCATATTTATCCAGTATATTGAATATACATGGTATAGTAGTTTGTGGGTTAGTAATGTATAGTAAAATGTCATCAGCAAATGCAGATATTTTAAGTTGTTTCGTTTCTATTGGTATTCCTAAAATTTCATTTATGTTTTGTAGTATTCTGATTAGTGGGTCCAATGCTAAATTGAATAATAGTGGGGATAGCGGACATCCCTGTCTTACTCCTCGATACATTACTATCAAAGGAGAATCTAAACTATTTGTTGTAATAACTGTTGTGGGGTTTCTATATAAATGGCGTATTAGATTTAAAAATGTTTTTCCGAAATGTTGGTGTTTAATGACTCTAAATAAATGATTCCATGAAATTTGATCAAATGCTTTTTCTGCATCTAAACTTAGAAGAGCATATTTGTTAGCTGTTTGTTTGTAAGATGTATGTATGATGGCCCCTATTGCTGTTCTTACTCCTTTTACTGAATGTCTACCTTTTATAAAACCCAATTGTTGTGGACTTATAATTTCTGGTAAGATTAATTGAAGACGAGTAGCGTATATTTTTGTTAATATTTTAATATCTTGATTTAAGAGAGTAATCGGACGGTATGATGATATTTGTTTCGGATCTTTTCCTGGTTTTAAAATCAATATAGTTCTTGAGGTGGTTAGGTTAGTAATATCCATATTTTCTTGTAATATTTTATTATATAATGATACTAATGTTTCTGTTATGTGTGGTTTAAGAGTTTTATAAAATTCAGCTGGATATCCATCTGGACCCGGGGTTTTATTATTATGTAAAGTTGCTATAATTTTTTGTATTTCTTTGCTTGTAATTTTTTCTTCTAGGATTTCTCTCTGATTTATTGTTAATTTTGGTAATTTTGCTTTATTAAGCAATTCTAATCCCAAATTAAAATTATCTGGTTTTTCTTGATATAAATTCGAAAAATATTCATGAAAAGCCATATTTATTTTATCTATGGATGTTTCTATTTTACCTTGTTTTGTTTGTATATGTGTGATATTATGTTTATCTCTATTTGGTTTAACCATATTCGATAATAATCTTCCAGCTTTATTTCCCCATTTGAAAAATCTTGCTTTTGTATAGTCAAGTTGAGATTGTGCTTTAGCTGTTAAGAAAGTTTCCAATATTTTTTTTGTCTCTAAGTAATGTTGTTTTGTTGTTTCATTAGGGTTTAATAAGAAATCATTATATGTATTTGTCTCTTCCTGTGTTAATTTGTTAAATTTTGTTATCCAATCTTTATTTTGTTTTGCAGTGTAAGATATTATATGTCCACGTATTACTACTTTTGCAGTTTCCCAGAATAGTAATGGCTGTTCTATATGTTCTATGTTATCATCAACATAGTTAGCCCAAATTTGCTCCAAATATTGTTTAAATCGATCGTTTGTCAAATATTGTGGATAGCTCCAGTGTTTACTATATTTTTTAACCATATTTAAGTCAATAGTTAATGTATTTGGAGCGTGATCTGAAATGACTATGTTTTTTATATGACATTGTCTAACCTGAGATATTAATGTCGGTGATATTAAAAAATAATCTATTCTTGATGATGAACAATGAACATTTGATATATGTGTATAATCTTTAACTTTTGGGTGAAATATCCTCCAAGGATCCACTAACTGTAAATTTTGTTTAATTAGTTTTAAACCCTCTGGGGTATATATATTTGATATTCTATCAGGTCCCCATCTATCAATACAAGGATTTTGTATGCAGTTAAAATCTCCTCCTATAATTACTTCACTATAGTTAATATTTGCAAGCATATCATATAATTTGCAAAAAAAAATATTATTATTTATATTTGGGGCATATATATTTACTAATAATATTTTTTTTTTTTTTCGATTGTAATATCCATAATAATATATCTTCCTTCAGGATCAATATTTATGGAATGTTTTGTATAATTCAATGATTTATGTAATAAGATGGCTACTCCTCTAGATTTATTTTTATAAGGGGCTGATATACATTCTTTTATCCATGTGTTTTTTAATGTTGATTGATCTGAGATTTTCCAATGAGTTTCTTGTAGCATGACTATATGAGGATTAAAATGTTTAAGATGATTAGTTATCAATTTTCTTTTTATTGTGCTATTTAAACCATTAACATTCCATGAAACAATGTTTATCAAAGTTGAATTTGTATATATATTTATATTTTTTTTAGTTATTGTGTTTTTCTGGGTCATAATATTTTTTTTTTTCTTTCTTGCCTCTCCATTATGACAATATCATTAAATAAAATAATAAAATAAAATAAACAAATAAATAAACGAACAAAAAAAAAAAAAAAAAATTACATGAACATAATAGTTCATGTTTCTCTTCGGTTGCGTGCCACGCCATTCTGCTTTAATTCCCATTCAGTTATGAATGTTTTGGCTTCTTCAGATTTTTCAAAGAAAAATGGTTGACCATTTTTTATAATTTTCAATTTTGCTGGGTATTGTAGTGTGAATTTAATTTTTTGTTGATAAAGATGTTTGCATATTGGAGTAAATTCTTTTCTTTTGGCTGATACTTGAGCCGAATAATCCTGAAAGATAAATATCTTATTTGATTCATAGAAGATTTCAGAAGTTTTCCTATATTCTGATAATATTTTTTCTTTATCTAAGAAATTTAAGAATTTTATTATGATTGTTCTTGGTCGCGTCTTTTTTTCCGCTTGTTCTGGACCAATTCTGTGGATTCTTTCTAATATGAGTGGTTTTGCATCCGAATTTTGTAAATGAAATGTTTCAATCAACCATTTTTTCATTTTCTCTGCTAACTGGTATGATTTGACTGTTTCAGGTATATTTATGATTCGTAGATTATTACGTCTACTGCGATTTTCTAAATCTTCTATTTTTTCCTGTAGTGCTTCTATTGATTTCGTATGTTTTTCGACTTTTTCATTTGTATGTATAGATGAGTCTTCTATGTCACTTATTCGTTGCTGTATATCACATATTTTGGAACTATTATCTGAAATTTGTTTTAATGTTGCTTCAACTTTTATTGATAATTCATGAAATTTAGAGTCTATAAGTGGCCATAAGGTTTTTGCCACTGCCTCCGCCGTTTCAGAAGCCATTGTTTGAGATGATATAATTTTTGGTGTGTTAGTATTTTCCAATGTTGTTTGTAACATATAATCTGTATCTGACTCTTTTAATTTTATTTTCTGCGATTGTAAATCTTTGTTTTTGCCGGAATTTCTTGAAGTAGATTTTTTCTCCATATTCAAATATGTTTTATAACTGAATGGTAATTGTATAACTAGTGGTATTGTTTTATAATTGCAACCGATGAAAAAAAACAATGAATCTATGTATTACTAGTATTCAAAATCTCTGTATAACTTTATAATAAACTAATTATCAAGGTTTTATTAAAGATTGTTATATCTAATTTTTATTTATATATCTATCCATATATTTTTTCCATTTATGAATTTGCTTATTATCGTAAATTAATAATAATAGTTAATTAATAATAATAATAAATTAATTAATAATAATAATAAATTAATTAATAACTGTTAATTATTATCACCATATATGAATTTACTTTGTATCTTTCTCCTTTTCCTCCCTTTTTTCTTTACAACCAATAAATATTTTTAGATTATCTAACAAACTATATATATCCATTTATATATCTATACATATACATTCATATATATACATATATTTATACAATAAGTTCTCCTTATATTCAACTTGAACTCTTATTCAAATATACAACTATTATTTGCAATCTTAGTTCTTAATTTAATAAATTAATAAAATAAATTAGTAAAAATGTAATTAATAAGTTAATTGGAATAATTGGAATGTAATAACATTATGTGTATTAATTAATAGGAATATAATTAATTAATAATATAACTATAGTTTATACTAAATAAATGTGTAAATTTATAAAATGTTATATCTAGTAATTATCTAATATATATATAACTATCTATATATATTTTAAAAATAAAAGTTCATTATTCTAATATCCCAACATCACACCTCTACAAAAATATTACATATATCGAGTAAATAAATTAATAAATATGTTAAATAGTTAATTAATAAATATATATATAAATAAATATAAACAAACAAATTATAAATAAAGCTAGTTGCTATTCCTCCTCCTTCTTAATGTAGTAATATAATTAGTAAACAGTAATTATGCTCTGATGTTAAGTATTAGGCTATAGTACAAATTGAATACAGTTTATTAAGTGTTGTGTATAATGGTTGACAACCGTTATGATCGTTATTTTTTGGCGCCAAAATTTCTTCCTCACTCAGCAAGCCTAGCGTTCCTTCTTTTTATATAAATAATATGGTTGTAAATATTGAAATATACTATACCATAAATATACTATATTAAAATGAACATAAATATATAAATATAGAATACACATAGATACATAATCAATTAATATATCTCTATTTGTATTTTTTCTTTTTATGACTATTCAGTCACTCATTAAAATGAACTAATTCATTAAAAAGATAATATAAGATGGCGGATAGCCGTTATAAGTTCATTATTTTAAGTACAGAAAATCTCTCTTCTCAAAACATCGATTTATAGGACACCACAAAACAAATGTACAAACTGACAATTAACATATATATAATAGATAATTATAATAATTATATATATATATTTTGTTTTAAATAGATATATTTAGTTTACTGCCCTTCTATTCTATTTCTCCGTTTCCTTGAGTCTTCTGTCTTCTTCTCTCTCGATGTTATCTTTGCTCTGTCGCAGTTAATCAGTTTACTCTCTTACATGGCAAAAAAAAAAAATTCAATTTCTTTCCGATCCTCTCTCTCTTCTCAATATGATCTACACTCTGTCAGATGTGTCTTCACGATCTCCTGCAAATATCCGATGCCTTCGTCCTCCCCAACTCCGTGTCTATTCCTCTCGGCTGCAACGTGGATCAAGGCATTGATGTTCAATAATAAATTACTTTTTGTTTAAAAGAAGTGGCTTTTTCATTTCCATCAGCCCACTTCTTTTCAATATGATGTATGCCAGATGATTTGGCCGTCGCCACTCGGGCGTCTCTGACTCCGGATTATAGATGGTGGTTTCGGTATTTCTTGTCACCTTTGACTCCTTTCTTCTTTTTTTTTTTCAACAGAAATCTTTTCTTTTTTTCTTCTTCTTTTCTTTAATTTCTTTAATTATACTCAGATCTTTTCCTTTCTATGATTTCTATCTTTGTTTTTACTCAGGAGACATGCGGAGATGCGACCTTCATTGGTAGCTCCGCCCCCGGAAGTCTTTTCCTCTCCTTTTATATAAATATTTTCACTCCTTTTAGACATGTCCTTTTAGACATAATCATTTGTGATAAAAATGTTCTTTTGAACTTGTTCTGATTCAGATGTGATTATCCACAACCTGCATGTTTGTATTTTCATATTAATTAATGATTTACATAAAAAGAAAAGTAGTGCAATTGTACCACAATTCTCATCTAATCCTATGTATAAAAGGATTTCCACCAGATAGAAGCCACCATGCTAATGTTGCGCCAAAATAAAAAAGTGATACTTTTTTTATTTGTTTAAGAATTCTGCCTATCTTAGATCACTTTGTTGGACTACAATTCTCTGCCACTCTAAATCTGGCGTTATCTGCACTGAACGCAAAAAAACAAACAAAAATCACAGCTCTGCACATGTTTTATGTTTAAAACCCATTCTGGTAGGTTCAAACATATCCTACAGAATAAGAGCAAAGGCTAAAGGGAAATGTTGGAGATGTGAAAGGGGAGACATGAAACATGTATGGTGGTCCTGCCAGCCACTGCAGGAATTTTGGAAGAAGATGTTAGTAAAACTGGCAGACCTAAGTAAAATTGCATTACCATTGAAACCTGAAACCCCCCTCTTACACTTAAACTTTCCAAAAATGTCAAAATGGGGGTTAACATTTTGTCATTCATTTTCTGACTGCTATAAAAATATCTTTCCCCACCTGGAAAGAAATCAAAGGGCAATTAGAGTACCAACTCAAAATGGAGAGAGGAATTACAATTGGTCAATCTACAAAGATAATAAATAATGAAGAATTGTGAATATGGATCGAAACCTTAGCGAGAGAATTATAGAGAGAATTTAAAAAGAGTGCAAGATGATTGTAAAAAAAAAATAGAAATGATAATATTTCATAGAGTACTGCTGGATGGAGTTTTATTCCCCTCCCTCCTCCTTCCCCCTCCTTTCTCCAGTCAATGTGAACAAATGTACGTTTCAGATTCCCTTGTCCTAAGAGATAATAAGAAGACAGCTAGGATACAGGCCATCGCTAGCATAACATCTAAGATGGCTTGTTTAGAGCAAATGCAGTACTACATTATTAGACAAGGAACCTGCTTTTTATGTCTTGGTTGTATGTGTCTTTCATGTTTGTACTTTTGTATTTGATAACTTATACTTTGTATAGTTTCTTTTTTAAGCCTTTTGAAATATAATAAAGAATAGATTAAAAAAAAAAAAAAAAGGCTAAAGTGAGGATTAAACATATTTGTACATAACACCAATGCATTTACTTTGACCACAGTAAATAAATCTCAGAGCCATTGTCATTATTAGCACTGCTATTATGATTAACGCAAAGAGGTACAGCTAAGTGATTTTCTATCCCTTAAAACACTGATTGCTATCTGGAACACCTTTGTGCTTATAATACTACTTCTTTGAGTATGATTATGACCCATATTTTTAAGACTGATGATGCAACCATAGGAGTGCTGTTTTTTTCTTCTGGTTACTAAAAAGACAATGCATGTCAAGGATTTGTTTTTTAATAGCAAGAGTGGTATACCTCATACACTACTTATAAATATATGCATTTAAATGTATTCTCAAGAGGACAATATCCTTTAAATATAAATATCAACTGTGCAGTTTAATAAATTATTAATATTTACCATCCTCATCAATTTCAGTCAGTGATAAATCTTAAATAGTATTTACATTCATTTATTTTACCATTTTTAGAATGTATTTCTAGGGTGTCATTTAAGGTTGCAATCTGCACTTGTTTTCAACTTACTGGAAAAAAACAATGGGAGAGATATATATAACAACCAATATTATTATTATGAACAATTAACCATAATGTCTTAAGTAGTTCAGAACAGTAGTTTCCTTTTCTCATGAGTATGTCTCTGAAACTGAGAAGAAAAATGTTTTGTCCTTAAAATAAAAATATGAGTTTAATTTTCATTGTGTCACACACAATAGCTATTTTCCTACAGTAACTGTCATATTTGTTTTGCTGTTTCCTTTTATAAACACTTAGGTAATAATATATTACGCAATATTATATTTCGTAATTTGCCTAATAACTAACAACCTTTCAAATGTGTGCTATTGTTGCAATCACAATCTTTAATGTATATTCTTTGCAATTATGTTCAAATTATATAAAGTGTTATATCGTCTATTGCATTAAGACATTACTGAAATGTAATATTTTTTAGTACCACTTAATGGATTTAAAAAAAAAAAACATTTAATGAGCATGTTTATTTTGTTATTTTTTTGTAAACTGAAATGGTGCATTGTGGTTTTATTATTATTATTACTAGCTCTATTTTGAAATATTTTACATATTGAAAATGAGTGTACAAAATTCACCTGTCTGAAAATAAAATGTTTTGTTAAATGTGATAAACCGCTTAAATGTTGTCTAGGAAAAAACTTTATCAGATAACATAAGCAAATCAAACTAACAATTCATTGACATCATGTATACACTTATTTAATGGATGTCAGGCCACCAATGTGTAATGATTGAAACCCATGTGCAGAGTGGTATGCATTAGATGGAGGATGTTATTTTTATCTGACTGACATTACATTGAAGGATCTGATAATCAGGCAAGGCAATTACATGAGAAAAGGCAAAGGATGGTCAGTCCAGGCCAGAGATCAATTAAGGCAGCATAATATTTGGTAGAAGATTTTAGCCACAGTTATAACGATGCAGGCATTTGGAGTGCTCTGGTAGTAATCAGTAATGTAAGCGATTAATTTTCTTATATCTAGGGCAAAAGAAAAATGCAAATTGTCAACAATTTTCTTACATTTATTTTGTAAAAAGAATTGTTGAAAGGGAACAATGCAAGTACAAAAATGTACTGAAAATGATTCTTTCTATCAAAATAAATATAGGTCAATTGTTGCAATAAGATATTCTAATGAAGGTATATCATATTAATATTAATAGTATGATAGTAACATGTTATTATTATTATTATTAATATTCTTATTGTAAGTTGTATGTGTTCTGCAGCAGCATATCATTGTACCTGGGGATTGAATATGTTGTATTGATTGGATCAATCCTTGTCGTTTATATAGGTATGCTGGGAAATTGCATTAGGGGGTATTGAACAATCTGATGTATTAACAGTTCATTCTATACATAAGGTAATCTGAGGTTGTCTGTTGTGTCCAGCTCAACATTACCCACAGTATTGTAGCCGCCCCTTTATTCAAAGGCATGTTTGAAATTTCAGAAAGTTTTTGAAATAGGGAAACATAGAATGCATGTCACAGACAGGGAAATAGGAGTTCCATCGCAATGAAAAAACCCGAAACTGAGTCTCCAGTTATAATGGCTAATGCTGTTTAATATGAGAACATTTCGGCCAAAGTGAAGCAAGGCGTGAAATCACCCATGGAAAAAACTTATGCCTTTCAATCTTACAACTAGCGCTTCGTCAAGGGCATACAGGTGTGACGACATAAGCGTCCTTAAATAGTATCAACGTTTTAAAGTGACAAGTTACTATGCGTAAGCTTTTTACATGGGGATTTTACGCCTTGTTTCACTTTGGCCAAAATATTCTCATAATAAACAGCATTAGCCATTATACCCAGAGAGTCCATTTCGGTTTTTCATCGCGATGGACCTTCCATTTCCCTGTCTACTATTTTCAGTTGGAGTGCCGAGGGGAGTGTCCAGAGCAGACTAGACATGTGCATTCTTTATCGGACTAATGCATTTTCGTCCAAAATAGCATTTTCGGCCATTCGTCGGAAAAACGAATAATGAAAATACTATGCTAACGAAAGCCGAATGAACGAATGGTTAATAAACGAAAATCATTCGTTCATTCGTCCATTCGTAGTACTATTGGCATTCTATAAGCCGAAATAGAGTCGGTTTATAGAATACAATAGCATAGTACACTACATTCCATAAACCGACATAATGAACGACTTTTGGTTTATGGAATGCATGTAAGTCAATTGGCATTCTATAAACCGACTCTATTTCGGTTTATAGTACTATAGCACGAATGGACGAATGATTATCGTTTATATTAAACCATTCGTTCATTCGTTCAACTTCTTAGCTTTCTATAAACCGAAACAGAGTCCCCATTCATAAATTTTATGAATGGGAACTCTAGTTCGGTTTATAGAAAGCCCATAGAATTACATGTAATCCATAAGCCGAAAGTCTATAAACCGAACGTACATTATACATGTAATCTGGTATACTTTCTTTTCCCCATGCTGTTAGATAGGGCTGGCCCTTTAATGTGGCAGACTGAGGTGGCACCCTGGCAGAGGCGCCACTTTGCTGCTCCATGCAGTGGACTCTTTCTTTTTTTTCCTTGGGGAGCTTGATCGAATACAAGGAGGTCTCAGCCAATCAAATGAGACCTCTCAACTATCCTGATTGACTGAGAGTTCAGAAGGCTCCTATGATTGGCTCAGTCCCTTCTTCACACAGGGAGCTCAAAGCAAAGAGATGTCTGTGTGTGTATGTCTGTGTGAATGTGTGTGTCAGTGTGTGTGTATGTCAGTGTGTGAGTGTGTGTGTGTATGTCAGTGTGAGAGTGTGTGTATGTCAGTGTGAGTGTGTGTGTGTATGTGTGAGTGACAGACTGTCTGTGTATGTGAGTGAGTGTGTGGATAAAGGGGTTAACTCCTTTGATACTGCCTATATCTGTCTAGCCACCCAAGGGGTTAACTCCTCTGAAACTGCCTCTGTCAAGCCACCCAGAGATTAACTCCTCTGACACTGCCTAGATCTGTCTTGCCACCCAAGGGGTTAACTCCTCTGACACTACCTAGATCTGTCAAGCCACCCAAGGGGTTAACTCTTCTGACACTGCCTAGATCTGTTTAGCCACCCAAGGAGTTAACTCCTCTAGCACTGCCTATATCTGTCTAGCCATCCAGGGATTAACTCATCTGGCACTGGCTATATATGTCAAGCAATCCAGGGGTTAGCTCCTCTGACACTGACTAAATCTATGTGGATTTTGTTACTGGTCACATTATGTTTTACGGAATGCACAGGGTATTATCATAATAATGTTTTACCATTACTTTCTTTTCACCTTATGGGCGAGCTATTTGACAAAAAAATGTATTATGTATTTAAGAAGTGCTTTAGTGGGCTTATAAAAATAAACTATTTTTTTCTAAGAGCTCGCCCACGAGGTCAAAAGAAATGGTAAAACATACATTATTATGAAAATAGGCTGTGCAGTTGCCAAAAAAATAATATCTAACCACTGACCTATAAAATGACTTAAATATTGTACATTAATTTTAACTGCTCAAACATTTAGGGTACACATTTTAATCATGGCCTGCCAATACTTGCGCCATATATTTTTGCACATAGAAAGGTGCTTTTGCATTAAATTATCACGCTTAGGACTGATAAGTTTAATTTCAGTTTGAATTATCATGACTTTGGGCTTTTTTGTGGTGGGGGGCAGCATTCCGTTTTTTGCCCCTGGCAACACAATGTCTTGAGCCGGCCCTGCTGTTAGGACATGTCCTTGTACCAATAAGCTATGAAATTTGAGATGAAATTGGAACAATGGTAATATGTGAATGTTGGTGCAATTAGGATAAATCAATAAAACCAAAAACACTAGGAATTAGAACCTGGGTCTACTCAGTATAACCCAATGAAGTTTATTTGGTTCAGATTAGGCAAAGTAGGCAAATTTCAGATTTTCTAAAATTCAGTTGTTCAATATAGCCAATTTGGCCTTTTTGCTGATTATGATTTTCGGCCATAGTCGAGAATGTTGGCCCTGGGAATAAAATGGTTTCACCCTACTCAATATGAGCCGAAATCCCCTAGAATGAACATGAAATCGCTAAAATCAGCTGAATATTTGGGCATTTCAATTCTCCAATTATTTAAATAAAAATTATCTAGAAAACCATAAAAAAATTGCCTCTCTGCATAATTAAAAAAATAAATGCCTTTGCCCTAAAATAATCATTGGTAGCCAGGTAAAGTAGTGCTTACCCCCCGGTTTAATAACTGAGTCTGCCAAATGACACCCAGCCCCCATATTATACTTGGCCCACCAAATAATAAAATAATATTCCACTGGGGTTTAGGGGCTTCCCAAAAAGCCCTAACCTTGCCCAATGACCACCAAATTAATCCTTTACATAGCCTCATGCATTTACCTTGCCCAGGAGGGGGGGGATGTATTTGTCCTCGCTTCCTAGAGTATTGGGCCCTGTCACAGTTGTGACCCCTATGACCATGATTATTACGCCCCTGCTGGGTCCATTTTCAGGTAGAATCTGGATCTGCAGCATAGTCCCTACATTAAACTGGCCCTGCCCAGTGTGAACTCTGAATCTTAACCCCTTCGCGCCAGATGACGTGCCAGGCACGTCACGGCAAATCGTGGACTTGCCGACAGGTGACGTGCCTGGCACGTCATGCACTAAATGGTCGCTTTCTTTACTCTATCAGTGTTGCTACAATGCCTCTATGTGGAGGCATTGTGCAACACTAAAAAAAAGTGCAGGGGCGCGCTACGAAGACTCGTCGGAGTGATCGTAGCAGCCATTTAAAAATGGCTGCGCCGCCTGCACATGTGCTTTGCTCTCCTGAGCGACCCCATCGGCTCGATAGAAGGGAACGCTGCCTATACAGGCAGCGCTTCCCTTCTACTGGCAAGAGCATCGGAAGTGAATGTATTTCATTTCCGATGCTCTAGAGGGAGCCAATCGATGCCTGCACAGAAGATCTGTGTGATCTGTGTGCAGGCATGTATGATAAGTGCTCTGATGAGCACTTATCATACAGTCAAAGGCAATATTAGTAAATATTGCCTTTGACAAGTATTGATCTGCCTCCCTCTCCTTACTAGTTTTAGTAAGGGAGAGAGACAGATCAGATAAAGTAAAAAAATAAAATTAAATAATAAAATTAAATATTTAATAACATTTTAGTAACCAAGGGCTTTTATAAAAGCCATTTCAAGTGTATAACCCCTTCCCTGCCATTGATCGCTGTGTACGCAGTGATCATACACAGCAGCACATGTTTTGCTGTCTGTGCATTTTTTAGGGGTTAATTTTTTTTACTGTAATTCATTACAGTATAACAAAGGCTGTTTTAAGAGCTATTAACCCCTTATTGCTGTAGATCACTGCCTAAGCAGCGATCTGGTCAAATGCGGCAATCTTGCTGCAGAAGCATTTTTTATATATTTTTTAACTAACCGCTTCGGGTTAATTGTACCCATTAGGGGTTACGTTTAACGAAAAAAAAAATTGTTAGCTGTCTGATCGCATGTATAGCGATCAGTAACAACTGATCAGTGGCAAAGGCGGTTTGGTGATTGCTCACCATTCGCCTGGTCAGATCAATATTTGTTGTAAATATTGATCCGACCCGTGTAGATCTGCCTCTCTCTTCTCACTTGAGTTTTAATGAGGGAGACAGACAGAGCTGTATCATGTAAGTTTTTAATAATAATATATTCAAAAAAATATTGAGACCCAAGGGCTTTTATAAAAGCCGTTTCCAGTGTTTAACCCCTTCCCTGCCATTGATCGCTGTGTACGCAGTGATCTTCCATAGCAGCACATTTTTTGCTGTTTGTGCATTTTTTAGGCTTTCATTTTTTTCTGTCATTTATTACAGTGTATCAAAGGCTCTTTTAAGAGCTATTAACCCCTTGCTTGCCGTAAATCACTGCCTAAGCAGCGCATATGGTCACTGCCTAAGCAGCGTATATGGAGCAATCTGGCTGCAGATCGGCATTTTTTTCTGTCACACTCGCTATGTGTTAATTTTACCCACCAGGGGATTACGTGTATTCCTTTTGAAGCTGTCTGAACGCGTGTATAGCGATCAGCAACAGCCGATCAGTGGCAAAGATGGTTTGGTGATTGCTCAAATGAGCATCACCATTCATTCGCCTGGTCAGATCACTATTGGTAAATATTGTTCTGACCCATATGGATCTGCCTTCCTCTCCTCACTTGAGTTTTAAGGGAGAGAGACACATCTGTATAATATGTTTTTAATTGTAATAAATTAAATAAAATGTTACAAAATTGTGAGACCCAAGGGCTTTTATAAAAGCCATACCCTTTGTATTAACCCCTTCCCTGCCACTGATCACTGCAAAGCAGAACATTTTTTCTTGTCTGTGCATTTTTATGGGTTAATATTTTTTGTACAGTACTACAAAGGCTCTTATAAGAGCCATTAACCCCATCCTTGCCCTACATGTCAAAATTCCAAGTTTGAAAATCAAAAAGCACACATCTCAAATGTGGCATTTTAACGCCCAGAAAATCTAACAAACCTATGGATGGGTGGTATCCAGGTGCTCGGGAGATGTTGCTGAACACATTTTGGGGTATTGTTTGGCAGTGACACATACCAAAATCTATGAATGTGTGTCTAAAGTACAATTTATATGGGAAAAAATACACAATAAAATTACTACCACAAACTTTGACAAAGGCTGGTGTTAGAATTGGTGCATGAAAAGTGTTAAAATACCACCATTTAAAATTGCCTAGGGTTTCTACTTTTACACAATATATGCTTTTTTTGGGTAAAACACACTGCCTGGCTTAAAAAAAAAGTCCCAAATGAAACATGGGGGCACAGGCTGACTACATGTCAAAATTCCAAGTCGGAAATGCGCACCTTCAAAATGTGGCCTTTTAGTCCCCAAACAACCCAACAAATCTATGCATGGATGGTATTCCTGTACTCAGGAGATGTTGTTGAACACATATTGGGTTGTTGTTTGGCAGTGAAACATAAATCTGTAAATTCATGTCTGAATTACAATGTATGTGAATAAAAACCACAAAAAAATGACTACCACAAACATTGGCAAAGGCTGGTGGTAGAATTAGTGCATGGAAAGTGTTAAAATACCACCATTTGAAATAGCCTAGGGTGTGTACTTTTAAAAAATATATTTAAAAAATATATGGGTTGATGGGGTAAAATACACTAGCTGGCTT
This sequence comes from Pelodytes ibericus, assembly GCA_036172795.1. Classification (NCBI taxonomy): domain Eukaryota; kingdom Metazoa; phylum Chordata; class Amphibia; order Anura; family Pelodytidae; genus Pelodytes; species Pelodytes ibericus. The sequence continues at coordinate 137,177,730 of CM069859.1, read as the reverse complement.
CAAATATGTCCCAAATGGGTCATGGGCGCAGGTTGTCTGCATGTGAAAATTTTAAGTTGGAAAACCAACAAGCGCACCTCTCAAATGTGGCCCTTTAACCGCCAAACAAGCAGACAAACCTATGCATGGGTGGTATCCCTGTACTCAGGAGAAGTTGCTGAATACATATTGGGGTCTTATTTGGCAGTGACACCTACCAAAATCTGTGAATTCATGTCTGAACTAAAATGTTTGTGAAAAACCCCATTTTTTAGAAAATATATGGGTTGATGTGGTAAAATACACTGGCTGGCTTCAAATATGTCCCAAATGGGACATGGGTGCGAGCTGTCTGCATGTCAAAATTTCAAGTTGGAAAACCAAAAACTGCACCTCCCAAATGTGGCCTTTTAGCCCCCAAACAACCCAACAAACCTATGCATGGGTGGTATCCCTGTACTCAGGAGACATAGTAGAATCTGTTTAGCAGGTTTTTTTGTTTGCTTTTGTCGATCAAGAGATTTTGTTTCAAATAAAATTCAGGAAATACGTTTTTTTTGTTCTTTTTACCATATTTTTTTATTTTATTTATATAAAATTATAGGATATGATCAAAATGATGGCATACAAAGAAAGCCTTTCTTGTCCCGATAAAACCAATATATAATTTGTGTGGGTACAGCAAATGGCAAAGAAGAAAATTACAGCTAAACACAAACAGCACAGAAATGTTAAAATAGCCATTGTCCAGAATGGACAAAAATGTTTCAAAGGCTCTGTCCTTAAGGGGTTAAATAAGCTTGCATAGGGAAAAATACATTGATTGGAAACAATCTAAACGTCATCCTTATTCAGTCTAGAGGGGTTGGAGACTCTATAACGAGAGCTGTTTACTAAAAGGTGAGTTGAAGGTGAGATAAACATTTCACAAAAAATTGGACACATATATTGTCACCTAGCACAATATTTGTGTAAAATGGATAAGTGCAAAGTAAATATTGCTTTTATATCTGAGCTCTATACAGGGTTAATGAGATCACTGTTTAACCCTTAGCTGCCCCCTACGACAGTACTTGTTAAATTTGTTTTTTGTCCAGCAATGCAAAGATTGGAGGTGTAGATTTCCAAATGGCATAGGTCTCAGAGCAACAACTTGATGCTCAATTAATTGAAGATCTTGTTTTAAAAATCAATGTCACATTGATCTGTTGTAGGGAATGTAGGTGTCACTTTCTCCTGCTAGTAGTGAGGTGCAGAGGTCTTTCTATTTAAGTGGTTGATTTTAAGATTTACAATGAAGAGGTTTATATGGGGTTATTGCTGTAAATTACTGTCTGAACAAACAATAGGTACAGGCAGTTGTCTTTTTCATTTACAAACAGAGTCAATACTTTTTCTCATTTTATTCAACTGTTTATTTGGTGCTAAAATAATGATTCAGGAATGAACACAATCCAGAGAAAGTATTTATATTCCTTATATATTACAACAATTATTTACTTTTGAAAAAAGGAGAAATCAGATCTATTGACATCCCTCCTACACTAAATAAAGAGATACCAACTTGCTCCCACAGGAACTCTATTCCAGTGAAAGACACTTATGTGCTAAAATGTGGAAAAATTCTTAATACAAACTTATACTACTTTAAGTTCCAGTGTAAACCATCACTTGCAACAAATTAATATATAAATATACATTGAGTTGTACAAAATTAACAGTGCTTAATCATTAAGAGGTACTTGATTAGTTTGGTTAAGTTTAAGAAGCTTTAATATGGCAGTTACATTCCCATAAGATTGTTTCCCACAGCAATAATCCACCAACATGCTGGCTTACTCCAAGCTAATTTGTTTTCCACTACTTTGTTACTTGCATCTTATATCCCTCTCAATCACACTTCTGCATTTCTGCCGTTTTCATTACCCTAACTCCCCTTAGTGTCTGCATTTGAAAGATTTAAAGCATACAGCTGTACATAAATGGTCAGATCAGCCATTTTTTGAGAGACACATAATAGTTCACCTGCTACTCTGCATCATGATAATTAAATTAATCAAGGTAATTTCTACAGGATCACCTTCTTGAGTGATTGATTGGTTCGCCATGGATGCACAATTCCTCAGGAGAGGATGTAAAAATTATATCTGTACTGCAAAAAAACGACCCAATCTAAAATTAACTAAGGATGCTCATGTAGTATACATGTATGTGCACACTGAAAATATAAATACATTTGAGACACTTTGATTGTTGCTAGTTTAAATCTTTTGTTGCTTTCTTTCACCCAGGTTCCTAAGTGGGAGGGTCAGTGCAAGGTGCCAAACTGATATTTATTTAAGATACCGATATTCAAACTGTAATAAATAGATACATTTTTTAAACTCTTAAACTTTCTTTTTTAAAAATGTACATTTTTTTATTGAGCAGAATAGCATATATCATAATAAAGATTGGTTGACATTTCATTGACACATAACTGATAAGATAACCGGACATAGTTGCCTGAATCAGATACAATGGTAAATCAGTTCAGTTCAATTATATTACACATAATCAGTAAACAGTCATAGTATAAGCAGAGCTAATCTGGCTCTACAATAATCTGAAACTTTATAACACACAAAAAAGATAATCTAATTTTAAGTTGGAGGAGTCCTTTAAGGTAAACCCTTTATTTCCTATTAATTGCATATTTATGCCACTGGTCTATTGATGGCTCTTCTTTTAACAAATGTTATCCACTAAATGTATGGGGAATTGCATCTTCATTTGTCAGCTTATAGCTACTAGTTAGTTTTATTGGACTCATTTAACCTAAAGTAATGTTAGATTTTTTAACTTGTCCATCTTTGCCCTTAAAATATACACTGTCCTACTTAATACATTTGTGATTGCTAAATCTGCATTTTTTTTTTTAAATGCGTCTTTTGTTTTCTCAATCTGCAGCAATCTGCTATAAATAGTATGCTATGCAATAAAAATGTTTATATTTTCTCAGGAGACATGAAAATGATCAAGCAGTAATGTCATCACTTATTCATTTCAGCCGAGAATGTTAGTATTCTGAAATCGATCAAACACTAATGCTTCCAAATGTGTCTCAGGAAATTGTTTTAATATCATGGTAATTTTCTAAATGAGTCTGAAATGCTGTTGTAAAATGAAAACAGATGCTCTGATATTTTGAAACACATGCACATCTCATTAGTTGTTTTTCCCAGAACAGCTTAATCAATACAGACCATATTGGCAAGGCATGTGGAATAGATTCCACGGCATTGTTCTGTCTTAAAAATGCATGACAAAATTGACCGCTTATTGGAAAACAGTAAACACTAGCCAACAATGTCCTTTTTGTTATGCCTGCCTAAAATTTTTCAGTATGCTATGCTTTAAAGTGATATAGTGCTATGTGTTCTGAATCTGTTAGTATTAGTGTATGCAAATATTTGTACTTTGGGCTTTATTCATGAAGCTCTGATTTTCAATGGAATGTTTCAAATGTTTCAAATGTTTCCCTTTCCAAGGAAAATCAGATCACAAATTTTATGGTCACTCTGAATGGCCCTTTACATAGAGCCATTCAGGGATCACCAAAGTGACCCCGAATCGGCCTGTAAATTGGCCATTATTACCAATTTCATGTACCATGTGTGTCACAGTACCGTTGTACCGTTTCATGTCCACATGTGACCAAGTAATATGCAGAAAAAGGTGATATGGTGAACGGGGTGTATTGCACTGGTGGAATCGTGTGGTTATATGCTATGTGGTCAGAGGGTCACATGGCACAGTGGTTTCTATTCATGCCACTGCCTAACGCACACACACATACATGTATACACAATACATCCCCCTGTAGAAATGAAATGGTTCTATGATACAATATGAACTGATGGCAGGAGGGTACATATAACCTAACAGATGCTGACAGTGAGCAATAACCGGTGAGGGGATGCCAACCTATAGATGGCATGACATCACTGGTATTGTTATACCACAAGACCTGTTATGGGGGGGTGTAAAATCATATATGCTACTGTATGTACATAGGTATACATTCATCAAAATGAAACTTATCTGAAAGTGATCATTTAATGCAAGAGTATCTTTCGATATGCAAAATTATATGGCCAAGTATTGGCAGGCCATGACTAAAATGTGTGCCATAAATGTTTGAGCATTTAAACTTAATGTACAATATTCAAGTCATGTTATACAGTGAGGGAAACAAGTATTTGATCCCCTGATGATTTTGAACATTTGCCAACTGACAAAGAAATTATCAGTCTATAATTTTAATGGTAGGTGTGTTTTAACAGTGAGAGACAGAATAACAAAACAAAATCCAGAAAAACACATGTCGAAAAACTTATAAATTGATTTGCATGTCAATTTCTTTGTCAGTGGTCAGCAGGGGATCAAATACTTTTTTCCCTCACTGTAGGTCAGTGGTCACATACATATTATGTTTTGGGGATTTGCACAGCCTATTTTCATAATAATGCTTGTTTTAACATTTGTTTCTTTTAATCTCCTAGATGAGCTCTTCAAAAAAAATATTTTTACTTCAAAGAGCTCACCCATAAGATGAAAAGAGAGTCATGGTAAAACATTATTATAATAAAATGCAGTGCAATTCCCTAAAACATAATGTGACCAGTGACCTATAAGAAAATCCACATAGATATAGGCAGTGTTAGATGAGGTAACCCCTGGATGGCTAGACAGATGTAGGCAATATCAGAAGAGTTAACCCCTTGGGTGGGTAGACAGATCTAGGTAGTGTCAGAGGTGTTAACCCCTTGGGTGGCTAGACAGAGAGAGACAGTATCAGAGGAGTTAACCCCTTGAGTGGCTATAAAAATATAGGCAGTGTCACAGGAGTTAACCCTTTTATCCACACACTCACTCAAACACATACACAGACAGTCTGTCACTCACATACACACTCACTCACACTGACATACACACACACTGTGACATTATACGTGTTGCAGCCAACCCTGCCTCTACTACACATCCAAGCCAAGATGTTATTGTCTCCATTGTCTCCTTGCTGTCCTCCCACCCATGACATTATCACCTCCATGCTATCATATTCTCCACAGGAACACTGAGACAGAAAAGGGCTGAGGAGTCACATGGCATGCCAGCAGAGTGGTGCGGCATCCCACTGTGCTTGGAGAGATCTACAGCAGTAAGCTATTTGCGCTACATGTATTGACACTTTGCCTATCCCGATATTGACCCTATCAGGCCCTATAAAACACTAACATGCAAATGTAATTAGTATAACAAGCAGCTATCACTGGAAACATCAACTAAGATTGTTAGCAGTGCATTATTTATACCGATCTACCTGGCTGTTGCCGTAAACAAAAATAACAGAGAAATTAGGAAACAAGTAGAGCTTAACTAAAAGCCTTACTTGGCAAGCTTTCAAGACCAAATTGATAGATCCGTTCTCAAATGCATTAAACAAGCAACCAAATACGATTAATTTCACTAATGTATATTAACCAGTCGTATGATGACCTAATTAATAATTTCAATTAGAGATTCTTTACTTAGTCAGAGTTCTGGTAAGAGGGGCCAAGACACCATTGACATAGGCTAGAGCCATATAATTTTGGGGAAAAAATGAGCCTCTCATTAGAGCTTTAGGAATGAGGACCACGCTGCTTGCTGCTTGCAATGACATTCTCAGTCATAAAAGCTATAATAACTCTATTTATCATGTATTTCCACTGATAATATGGTACAATACACTTCAAGCTTGTTTTTATAACAACATTGGGTTAAATTTAATTTATCTCAATGCCCCAAATTAACACTGTTAACACTGTAACAGTTTTTTTTCTATAAATTCCTATCACATTTCTGACATTAATCACTAGCATTGGGATTTAACAAATGCCCCCCCCCCTCCCCCCCCCATCCTTGAACGAAAGAAGAACTATTTCAGGCAAAAAATTTCTTACCATTAAAGTGCAGGTTTAAAAAATATACATGTTCCTTTGCAACATGTTTTTTTCCATTATGGCACAGAAAGGCCTTAAAAATACATGTACAAAAAACACCACATTTTCCTTTTTTAAATAAAAAATAAATACAACTAAAATGTACAAATGACATAAGATCTGCCTACTAACCTTACAGGGCAGCTACAAGAGACATTAGGAACCACACTACTTTAGTACAAGCACACTTAATCAGTATAACAAGTAGCTATCACTAGAAACATTAGAGTACATTTGCAAGATTGATGGCACTGGATTATTTATATGGAGTTCAGACAACTTAGTGGCATCCTTTAAAACTAGACAAATGCTGTTATTGTCTTAAACACAGCAATATCCCTTTGTTATTTGGTCAGTGAAACTGTAGAACACACTGCCAAGTGAACAGGGGGTGGGGGAGAGATCCACCCGAGTGCCACTCATTGGCTGAGGTGCCCATTGTCTCAGGGCAGATCCTGGGTGATGCACAGTGCCCAGGTGCCACATAGCTGAGGAAGAAGGGGGCACCTGGAGTGAGCAGGTGCTGCTGTGAAAATAATTGAAGACAGCAATGCGCATGCTAATGTGGGCCACCTAGCGAGAGACGCATACTAGTGATAGAGACGCACATCAGCGCAGCCTGCTCAGAAGGGAATTTTGCAACTCTCACCTGTCTGCACCCCCAAAAGACCTGCCTGGCTCCTCCCCTTCCTCCTGGGGAGAATGGCAAGTCTGGGTATGCATTGCAAGTCTGGGGGTCAGAATGAGTAAGTCTGAGGGGCAGCATTAGCAAGTTTGAGGGGCAGAATTAGCAAGTCTGGGGGCCAGCAGTGGCAAGTTTGGGGGGAGAATTTGTGTTTTGTTTTTTTACATTTCAAAGTTTGAAGGGTTGGAGAGGTGCCAAATGCTCTAAGTATGCTCCTGTTTTAGTGTATTTAATGAATACCTTCAAAAATTAGTCTGGCTGCCTTTGGATACAAGAAATGATTTTTTTCAACTTTGAGAGAACAAACAGAGGTGTGTGTAAAAGATAAAATTCATGGCCTATAAATCTTCTTTCAACCTAGTAAACTATATTATTATGTAATAAAATGTTGGTTAATGTGGGTAGCAAGGGTGGAGTGCAATAAAGGGATAAATGAAATCTCATCAGACATATATCCTAAAATGTATCACTAAATCAAGGATTTGAATTAGTGTAATTCTGTTTTCCTGCATTCTAGAATGGATCACACATGTCTTACACAGGTAGAACACCATTTACATCAAGAATAGTGAACTTCTACATCCCAGGTCTATGACACTGATGATGATAAAGATGAATTGGACTATTGAGATAGGAGACGGCTTATTCCTCTTGAGTGGTTCTTGGATGGATCCATGTTGTATTCATGCTGCTCTAATTCTACCTCCTTTATAGATTGATGCTATTGTCAAGGAATACTGAACAGCTGTGTCCAAGATGGACGTATTCCACTGTTGGTCATAATATTTTAACAATTCGGTTATAATATCTTGTTTATATATAATGATTTGCTATGTGACAGGAAGTTTCTTGCAAATGTTTTAGCATTGATTAGAAAACTGATAGTTACTCAGCTACGTATATACATCAAAATAAAATGTGAATTTGACATAAAAAAATGTCTCTCAAACTAGTGAAGAATTCTGGTGTCGTACGTTGTTAGCAATCGACTATTAATGGAAATGGTAAGGAGGCAGCATTTTAATTTTGATATTAAGTTTATTGTTGAATTACTAAATATTATATTGCAGCTGATCATTTGTTGGTGACATTTTTTTGTTTTGTGGAGAAATCTAAAAAAAAACCACATCTATTTTCGAGAATTACAATGTCTACAGCATTGCTACATGAACACATAAAACCAACACCTGTTACATGTTAAAGAGATTCCTTTTAAAGCAGCTGGCTTTGTGTGAACATATGTTGACACATTTCAGATTCTGGCACTGGATTTATTCCTTAAGATTTATTCTGTTTCTTTCTGGCAGATAGTCAGATGTAGACAAAATTAGAGCTATCTGAAGCTATAATTCAGTAGTTTTCTGCCGTAATATGTGATATCGCCACTGCTGTTTGCAGGAAAATAGCATCTAGCACAACACCTCCATGGCATTTCATTTATTATGGACGTATTAAAACTTTATAATTTAAATAAGAATATTTTTAGTACCTGTTTTGCTAAATGCATTTAAAGCAATGATTGTTTTTAATGTGTGACTGCATTGTATTTAATTTCAAACCTACATTTTATTCATCTATATAACTTCATAATCTGGGCACAAATGCTGGAGACCATTTAATGTCCACTCACCAAATGTTTTTCAGTAAACCTTGGAGGAGTCACTGCACTTAAAGGGAACTCCGTCAGTACAAAAATCAAAAAGACTCCTTGGGAGGATAAGAAATATGCCAAATATTTATTGTAATCCAAAATTATCGATAACTGGAAACAGTGGTGGGTCATGCCATAACATGTGTAGGTGTAAGTTTCTGTTGGGTCCTGTGATTAATCCACTGATGGTTCCCAGTATGGATTGTTTTGGATTACAATAAAAATTGGCATATTTATTATCATAACAAGAAATAAGCACACATCGTCTATTTTCTTTTGCAAAAATCCTCGAATTATCCCAATATGTAGTTGTATATTATCCCCCCCCCCCCCAATAAGTAATGGCAAGTACAAGAGTTGTTAACACTTAAGGCTCTACCCAATATAGCCCAATCTGACCCAAAATGGATTCGGATTGGGCAAGTTGGCCAAATTTCTGACATCTTTGAAATTCAGCTGCTCAGTTTGGGTCCAAATTGCCCATTATATGAACATACATATATCGTTTTTTGGATGTTTATATACATCCATTTGTGGGAAGGAGTTAATTCTCAAGAGTTGGGGATCTGGAGAACATACATGGCATCTTAAAAAGCTGTGGTACAAATTAATAGGAAAGTTTAATTGGATCACAGCCAACAATCTACTACTCTATTATCTTCAGAAAATAAAATATGCTCTGCATTATTGATATAGATGGCAGGACAATTTTGTAATTTTACTGTTACTATGCTTGAGTCTATTGATTAGCAGCCACAAATGCATATAAATGACAAATTATGTGGGAGACATCATGATTATGATTCCACGCACTGAGGCTCTAACTTTAAAGGAACTCTGTCACTGGAACATTGTTTATCCTTTGAACTTAGGAACTAAGAGATAGCATATTTTTTATGTGTCTGTGGTGGTTCCTGTTTTTTTTACATCGACTTGTAGTTGCGAATGCAAATTATACGTGTCCCTTTGAAAAGTATTTAATTTGCCAGAGATGATGTATAAACATTTAAAAAACCCCACAATGTATAGAAAGACACAATTCTCGGCACTATGGGGATATGTCGGTTATTACACATAGGACACATATTATTGGATATAGTTGTCATTCTGTTTTTTATTGTGTTACAGTTTTTGCGATATTAATTTTTTTTTGGTCTGTTTACTTGTATTTTTATTTGATCTTTATTTTTTTACATTATACTTTTAGCTATTTTATGTCCTTTCACATTGTGTGCTTGGGTGACTTTCTTTCTTTTCCTTGTTGTATCCGACTCGTGTGGTTGTTTGTTTTGTGGGAGACCTGACCTAGCAGTTCATCCTAGCTCTTTTTATTTTTTTATTTTTACCAAGGACTTGGATACCTAGAGTTCTTGGGGCCATTGACTGCACATAAGTTATACTGAGGACACCACTCCTTGAATATACGGATACTCTGTAATGATAATCAGCACATCATGTCTTAGAAATGCCTTATGGATGGCACCTTGGTAAGTACACTACCCCACCATCTGAATACTATTGCAATAGTAATTTCAGCTGTACCCATTCCACTAATAAATGTCTTATGCCTTGTCTTACAGGTGACAAGTCATATGAATATTTTCATTGGCTTATGATGCTGCTTAGGAATCCACAGACCACAGCAGAACACAGGTGCAACAGTGCCCATGTTATGGAGTAGGCAATGTGGATAATGATGAGGGATCCAGAGATAAAGGCATGGCCGACAATGCAAAATCTAACAATATTGTAAACACATTTCGAACAGCTGCCTCACAGAATGCACCATAGGAAGTTATGATAACCTCTAGTGTTTCCTCTAGAACACAATCCTATTAGTTTAGATGAGGAAAGTAAGGCTTGACAAATTGACTGATGATTTCTTTCTTCTTTTCTTGAGCACCTCTAATGTTTGCACATTTGATTCATTTTCATACCAGATCTTGTTACCAAGATAATAATGCAAGGTATGTATATAGATGTGCAAAGATGACTTTAAAAAGGAGGCAGTCTTTACTGTTATGTACTGAAACCTTTTGTGCTACACTTTCCATTTCCCCCAGAGATGTGTCAATGACTATTCACCAACAGATCCCCTCCACTCATGGACTCTGCACTAATAAAGTCACAGGTAAGTATGAATATAAATTAACATCTATTTTTGCCGATTTTCGTGTCAGCTCTAGGGTCCCCGCCAAAAGAATGCTAGACCTCCCGATGTCATGTTCGACGCCACGGTGTAAGCGCTGTGATACCCTATTTCCGTCCATAACGTCTTAACTGTATAGAATTTAGCAGGGCTCACCATACAGATATCTTTTAACAACAATATTATATAGATCGGCATGTTTCTCTATTTATAAATAATTGATAATAATACAATAATAAAAAATAGGGGATTAGAGGCAATAACCTTTTGTCTTTTAAAATATTTTTATTGAATATAAATAAATATAGACAATGTTTAAAAACAGCTTAACTCTTTAAGGACCAGGGATTTTCCTGGGCCAAGGAACAGAGCATTTTTCAATTTTTAATAGGCGGTTTTTGAAACATAATTTTCCTCTCTCTCATTTAACGTACCCATACAAGTTATATGTTGTTTTTTAAAGGACAGTTAGAGCTTTCTTTTGATACCCTATACATAAAAATGATTTACATTTTAGTATTAAAAAATACATATGAAAGAGGAAATTTTTGAGGAAAAAATGTTTTTCCCCATTATTTTCCAAATAATAAGCTACATAACTAGTGCAACACTAACCTACTTATCCCCCCTAATTAACTAACTAATAAAAAAGAAAAATATTGGTTCCCAAACCCCCCATAACAAAAAAGACATAAAAAAACTCTGAAGAGTGCGAGACAAATTATGTGGGAGACATCATGATTATGATTCCACGCACTGAGGCTCTAACTTTAAAGGAACTCTGTCACTGGAACATTGTTTATCCTTTGAACTTAGGAACTAAGAGATAGCATATTTTTTATGTGTCTGTGGTGGTTCCTGTTTTTTTTACATCGACTTGTAGTTGCGAATGCAAATTATACGTGTCCCTTTGAAAAGTATTTAATTTGCCAGAGATGATGTATAAACATTTAAAAAACCCCACAATGTATAGAAAGACACAATTCTCGGCACTATGGGGATATGTCGGTTATTACACATAGGACACATATTATTGGATATAGTTGTCATTCTGTTTTTTATTGTGTTACAGTTTTTGCGATATTAATTTTTTTTTGGTCTGTTTACTTGTATTTTTATTTGATCTTTATTTTTTTACATTATACTTTTAGCTATTTTATGTCCTTTCACATTGTGTGCTTGGGTGACTTTCTTTCTTTTCCTTGTTGTATCCGACTCGTGTGGTTGTTTGTTTTGTGGGAGACCTGACCTAGCAGTTCATCCTAGCTCTTTTTATTTTTTTATTTTTACCAAGGACTTGGATACCTAGAGTTCTTGGGGCCATTGACTGCACATAAGTTATACTGAGGACACCACTCCTTGAATATACGGATACTCTGTAATGATAATCAGCACATCATGTCTTAGAAATGCCTTATGGATGGCACCTTGGTAAGTACACTACCCCACCATCTGAATACTATTGCAATAGTAATTTCAGCTGTACCCATTCCACTAATAAATGTCTTATGCCTTGTCTTACAGGTGACAAGTCATATGAATATTTTCATTGGCTTATGATGCTGCTTAGGAATCCACAGACCACAGCAGAACACAGGTGCAACAGTGCCCATGTTATGGAGTAGGCAATGTGGATAATGATGAGGGATCCAGAGATAAAGGCATGGCCGACAATGCAAAATCTAACAATATTGTAAACACATTTCGAACAGCTGCCTCACAGAATGCACCATAGGAAGTTATGATAACCTCTAGTGTTTCCTCTAGAACACAATCCTATTAGTTTAGATGAGGAAAGTAAGGCTTGACAAATTGACTGATGATTTCTTTCTTCTTTTCTTGAGCACCTCTAATGTTTGCACATTTGATTCATTTTCATACCAGATCTTGTTACCAAGATAATAATGCAAGGTATGTATATAGATGTGCAAAGATGACTTTAAAAAGGAGGCAGTCTTTACTGTTATGTACTGAAACCTTTTGTGCTACACTTTCCATTTCCCCCAGAGATGTGTCAATGACTATTCACCAACAGATCCCCTCCACTCATGGACTCTGCACTAATAAAGTCACAGGTAAGTATGAATATAAATTAACATCTATTTTTGCCGATTTTCGTGTCAGCTCTAGGGTCCCCGCCAAAAGAATGCTAGACCTCCCGATGTCATGTTCGACGCCACGGTGTAAGCGCTGTGATACCCTATTTCCGTCCATAACGTCTTAACTGTATAGAATTTAGCAGGGCTCACCATACAGATATCTTTTAACAACAATATTATATAGATCGGCATGTTTCTCTATTTATAAATAATTGATAATAATACAATAATAAAAAATAGGGGATTAGAGGCAATAACCTTTTGTCTTTTAAAATATTTTTATTGAATATAAATAAATATAGACAATGTTTAAAAACAGCTTAACTCTTTAAGGACCAGGGATTTTCCTGGGCCAAGGAACAGAGCATTTTTCAATTTTTAATAGGCGGTTTTTGAAACATAATTTTCCTCTCTCTCATTTAACGTACCCATACAAGTTATATGTTGTTTTTTAAAGGACAGTTAGAGCTTTCTTTTGATACCCTATACATAAAAATGATTTACATTTTAGTATTAAAAAATACATATGAAAGAGGAAATTTTTGAGGAAAAAATGTTTTTCCCCATTATTTTCCAAATAATAAGCTACATAACTAGTGCAACACTAACCTACTTATCCCCCCTAATTAACTAACTAATAAAAAAGAAAAATATTGGTTCCCAAACCCCCCATAACAAAAAAGACATAAAAAAACTCTGAAGAGTGCGATGTCAGATCAGTAAAAATCATGCAACAGGCATGCAGGGGTTACATTTTATTAAATAAATATATTAAAATTACCTTTATTTATTAAAAAACTTTATAAATTGTAAAAATAAAAAAATCTGTTAAAAAAAACTAAATGAGGGCCATAAAGTGGAAGGAAACTGATCACAGTTAAAAACTGTGATCAGCAATGAAAGGGTTAATTTAAAAAAAATTTTTTTTACCTCTGTGTATGTTATTAATTTATTTTTACTTACAGGTCACTCTCTGTGCTTCACTATAAGAATGTGAAGCACAGAGAGTTAATTAGAGGCAAAGTCAGTGTGTGAACACACTGACTTTGCCATCTAATTTGCATGTTATCGCGGTGATCACGTTATCACCGCGATCACATGCCCGGAAATGCACCGATCGGGTCCAGGAGATTTGCCTCGGGTGCGAGGCTTAGTCCTGGACCCGTTGCAGACTAGCTGGCGGTACCCACGGAGCGCACCGCCGGCTAGACTGCATGACGAGTTAACTCGTCATAAGGTCGCTAATGCGGCGGCTCTTATGACGAGTTAACTCGTCATAAGGTCGGGAAGGGTTTAATAATCTATAATAAAAGCAGAGTAAATAAAGTTAAATGTATATGCTTGCAATAAGTAAAATAAAATCACATACCCTCCTAGTTGTTTACAGGTTAATCTCTCATTCTTGTGTTAATGCTGTTGCATCAACATAGTCACCTCATTCTGTGTCAACAAACTAATAATTGGTGTTTTATATAGATTTTAGATAACCTTACTTCCGGTCATTTATGGGCAGGAAAAATACCAAATGATACAATAAAACAGGTAACTGTGGTTTACTTTGGGGTAAATCTCGAAAATATTAATTAACCTTAAGTCTTGATTTCTTGGCAAACAGACAAAGCCATGATAAAATAATGAGGCACATGTCCTGGCCTAGCAGGACAAAATGGCGTCTATAGTCTAAACATTTTACTTGCGACGCTGGGCGTGAAGCCAGTTTGATAACTGAAAGAACACAGTTGAAGCTACAACATTTTCCACTGTAAGTAACAGTAAGAAAGAAGGGGGGAAACAAAACCTGTAATTTCTGCACGTGCCCATAACAACCAAAGTGTGCCCGAACCCAGAAGTTCAGGCACAGCGTGGTTTAGTGAAATGTAGCTGGTGCTCGCTTTGAGCACCAGCTACATTTTTCCTGTCAGACTGAGGCCACTCAAGTCGCCTCATCTGACAGGTAGAACCCCACTGCAAGTCCCTGCAGTGATCCCCGAGCACAGCTCATGAGCTGTTTAACGCTGGATGTTCAGTGCTGTCCTACTGTCTTTTAGGACCACTAAAATTAGGATGGCATAGAACGTCCTAGCGTCATGAAGGGGTCAAAGAACCATTTTGTTTCCAAAGTACAGCTGCCAACATTCTGTACTATGAGAATGTGAGATGTGAAGGTTATAGAAAATAATTACAAACACACAAAGAAAAAAAAAAAATGATATATAATTTTTCCATCTCAAATACTTAGAAAAAATATATATTTTTGTTTAATGTTGTCAGCAATGTGTATTTTAAAGTTATTGTCTCTTTAACCCCTTAAGGACAGAGCCTTTGAAACATTTTGTCCATTCTGGACAATGGCTATTTTAACATTTCTGTGCTGTTTGTATTTAGCTGTAATTTTCTTCTTTGTCATTTGCTGTACCCACACATATTATATATTGTTTTTATCGGGACAAGAAGGGCTTTCTTTGGATGGCATCATTTTGATCATATCTTATAATATTATATAAAAATAATAAAATATGGTTAAAAAAAAACAAAAAACACAAATTTCCTGATTTTATTTGAAACATCTTCTCCTCATCGACAAAAGCGAACGAAAAAAACTGCTAAATAGATTCTACTATTTCTCCTGAGTACAGGGATACCACCCATGCATAGGTTTGTTGGGTTGTTTGGGGGCTAAAATGCCAAATTTGGGAGGTGCAGTTTTTGGTTTTCCAACTTTACATGCAGACAGCCTGCACCCATGTCCTATTTGGGACATATTTGAAGCCAGCCAGTGTATTTTACCCCATCAATTCATATATTTCAAATGATGGTATTTTAACACTTTCCATGAACTAATTCTACCACCAGCCTTTGTCAAAGTTTGTGGTAGATATTTTTTTGTGTTTTTTTTCACAAACATTGTACTTCATACATGAATTCACAGATTTTGGTACGTGTTACTGCCAAATAACACCCCAATATGTGTTCAGCAACATTTCCTGAGTATAGGGATACCACCCATGCATAGGTTTGTCTGCTTGTTTAGGGGTTAAAGGGCCACATTTGAGAGGTGCGCTTTTTGGTTTTCCAATTTGATATTTTGACATGCAGACAGCCTGCACCCATGTCCCATTTGGGACATATTTGAAGCCAGCTAGTGTATTTTACCCCATCAACCCATATATTTTTTTAAAGTAGACACCCTAGGCTATCTCAAATGGTGGTATTTTAACACTTTCCATGCACTAATTCTACCACCAGCCTTTGTCAAAGTTTGTGGTAGTAATTTCTTTGTGTTTTTTTCCACAAACCTTTTACTTCAGACATGAATTCACAGATTTTGGTATGTGTCACTGCCAAATAACACCCCAATAGGTGTTTAGCAACATTTCTTGAGTACAGGGATACCACGCATGCATAGGTTTGTTGAGTTGTTTGGGGGGGGGGAAAGGCCAAATTTGGGAGGTGCAGTTTTTGGTTTTCCAACTTTAAATTTTGATATGCAGACAGCCTGCACCCATGTCCCATTTGGGACATTTTTGAAACCAGCCAGTGTATTTTACCCCATCAACCCATATATTTTTTTAAAGTAGACACCCTAGGCTATTTCAAATGGTGGTATTTTAACACTTTCCATGCACTAATTCTACCACCAGCCTTTGTCCAATTTTGTGGTAGTAATTTTTGTGTGTTTTTTCCCCCACAAATATTGTATTTCAGACATAAATTAACAGATTTCGGTATGTGTCACTGCCAAACAATACCACAATATGTGTTCAGCAACATCTCCCGAGCACAGGGATACCACCCATGCATAGGTTTGTCAGCTTTGTTGGGGGTTGAAAGGCTACATTTGAGAGGTGCACTTTTTGATTTTCAAACTTGGAATTTTGACATGTAGAGCAAGGAAGGGGTTAGTAGGTCTTATAAGAGCCTTTGTAGTACTGTACAAAAAAATTAACCCCTAAAAAGGCACAGACAAGAAAAAATGTTCTGCTGTGCAGTGATCAGTGGCAGGGAAGGGGTTACTATACAGGGTACACTATACAAAGGGTATGGCTTTTATAAAAGCCCTTGGGTCTCACAATTTTTTAACATTTTATTTAATTTATTACAATTAAAAACTTATATTATACAGATCTGTCTCTTTCCCTCACTAAGTGAGGAGAGGGAGGCAGATCCATAATGGTCAGAACAATATTTACCACTAACCAGACGAATGGTGATGCTCATCTGAGAAATCACCAAACCATCTTTGCCACTGATCGGCTGTTACTGATCGCTATACATGCGTTCAGACAGCTTCAAAAAAATGCCGATGGCAAAAAAAATCCTTCTGCGACCAGATCGCTCCATATGCGCTGCTTAGGCAGTGACCATATGCACTGCTTAGGCAGTGACCATATGCGCTGCTTAGGAAGTGATATATGGCAAGGAAGGGGTTAATAGCTCTTAAAAGAGCCTTTGATATACTGTAAAAAAAAATGTACCTCTAAAAAAATGCACAAACAGCAAAAAATGTGCTGCTGTGTAAGATCATTGCGTACACAGCGATCAATTGCAGGGAAGGGGTTAAACACTGGAAACGGATTATATAAAAGATTTTGGGTCTCAATTTTATAAAATATATTATAATTAAAAACTCACATTATACAGCTCTGTCTGTCTCCCTCACTAAAACTCAAGTGAGAGGGAGGCAGATCTATACCGGTCAGATCAAATATTGACAAATATTGACAAATATTGATCTAACCAGGCGAATGATGATGCTCATCTGAGCACCAAACCGCCATTGCCACTGATCAGCTGTTACTGATCGCTATACATGCGCTCAGACAGCTAAAAAAATTTTTTTTACGTTAAACGTAATCCCCTAGCGGATATAATTAACCCGTGACGGGTGTAATAAAAAAGTTTAAAAAAAAAGTAAAAATGCTTCTGCAGCAAGATTGCTGCATTTGCTTCAGATCGCTGCTTAGGCAGTGATCTACAGCAAGCAAGGGGTTAATAGCTCTTAAAAGAGCCTTTTTTATACTGTAATGAATTACAGTAAAAAAAATTAACCCCTAAAAAACACAGACAGCAAAAAATGTGCTGCTGTGTATGATCACTGCGTACACAGCGATCAATGGCAGGGAAGGGGTTAAACACTGGAAATGGCTTTTATAAAAGCCCTTGGTTTTTAAAATTTTATTAAATATGTAATTGTATTATTTTATTTTATTTTTTTTACATTACCTGATCTGTCTCTCTCCCTTACTAAAACTAGTAAGGTGAGGGAGGCAGATCAATACTTGTCAAAGGCAATATTTACTAATATTGCCTTTGACTGTATGATAAGTGCTCATCAGAGCACTTATCATACATTCCTGCACACAGATCACAAAGATCTGTTGTGCCGGCATTGATTGGCTTCCCCTAGAGCATTGGAAGGGAAATACTTTCACTTCCGATGCTCTTGCCATTAGAAGGGAAACGCTGCCTGTATAGGCAGCGTTCCCTTCTACTGAGCAGATGGGGTCGCTCAGGAGAGCGACCACCATCGGTTCTGGGTGCTGCCGAAGGTGCTGCTAAGTGCCTCGCTAGCGAGGCACTTTAGCAACACCGGAGGTGCTTAGGAAGCGAACGATCGTTCGCTTCCTAAGCACATGTGTGCAGCGGGCGCAGCCATTTTTAAATGGCTGCTACGATCACTCACAATTTTTTAACATTTTATTTAATTTATTACAATTAAAAACTTATATTATACAGATCTGTCTCTTTCCCTCACTAAGTGAGGAGAGGGAGGCAGATCCATAATGGTCAGAACAATATTTACCACTAACCAGACGAATGGTGATGCTCATCTGAGAAATCACCAAACCATCTTTGCCACTGATCGGCTGTTACTGATCGCTATACATGCGTTCAGACAGCTTCAAAAGGAATACACGTAATCCCCTAGTGGGTATAATTAACGCCTAGCGAGTGTGACCAAAAAAAATGCTGATGGCAAAAAAAAATCCTTCTGCGACCAGATCGCTCCATATGCGCTGCTTAGGCAGTGACCATATGCACTGCTTAGGCAGTGACCATATGCGCTGCTTAGGAAGTGATATATGGCAAGGAAGGGGTTAATAGCTCTTAAAAGAGCCTTTGATATACTGTAAAAAAAAAAAAAGTAAAAAAAATGTACCTCTAAAAAAATGCACAGACAGCAAAAAATGTGCTGCTGTGTAAGATCATTGCGTACACAGCGATCAATTGCAGGGAAGGGGTTAAACACTGGAAACGGATTATATAAAAGATTTTGGGTCTCAATTTTATAAAATATATTATAATTAAAAACTCACATTATACAGCTCTGTCTGTCTCCCTCACTAAAACTCAAGTGAGAGGGAGGCAGATCTATACCGGTCAGATCAAATATTGACAAATATTGACAAATATTGACAAATATTGACAAATATTGATCTAACCAGGCGAATGATGATGCTCATCTGAGCACCAAACCGCCATTGCCACTGATCAGCTGTTACTGATCGCTATACATGCGCTCAGACAGCTAAACGTAATCCCCTAGCGGATATAATTAACCCGTGACGGGTGTAATAAAAAAGTTTAAAAAAAAAGTAAAAATGCTTCTGCAGCAAGATTGCTGCATTTGCTTCAGATCGCTTCTTAGGCAGTGATCAACAGCAAGCAAGGGGTTAATAGCTATTAAAAGAGCCTTTTTTATACTGTAATGAATTACAGTAAAAAAAATTAACCCCTAAAAAACACAGACAGCAAAAAATGTGCTGCTGTGTATGATCACTGCGTACACAGCGATCAATGGCAGGGAAGGGGTTAAACACTGGAAATGGCTTTTATAAAAGCCCTTGGTTTTTAAAATTTTATTAAATATGTAATTGTATTATTTTATTTTATTTTTTTACATTACCTGATCTGTCTCTCTCCCTTACTAAAACTAGTTAAGTGAGGGAGTCAGATCAATACTTGTCAAAGGCAATATTTACTAATATTATCTATATTATATATATTAACTAATATAATCAGAGCACTTATCATACATTCCTGCACACAGATCACAAAGATCTGTTGTGCCGGCATTGATTGGCTCCCCCTAGAGCATCGGAAGTGAAATACTTTCACTTCCGATGCTCTTGCCATTAGAAGGGAAACGCTGCCTGTATTGCACTTTAGCAACACCGGAGGTGCTTAGGAAGCGAACGATCGTTCGCTTCCTAAGCACATGTGTGCAGCGGGCGCAGCCATTTTTAAATGGCTGCTACGATCACTCCGGGGAGTGATAGTAGCGCGCCCCTGCACTTTTTTGGGGTGTTGCACAATGCCTCTACATAGAGGCATTGTAGCAACACCGATAGAGTAAAGAAAGCGACCGCTGGTCGCTTTCTTTACTCTATTAAGTGCATGACGTGCCAGGCACGTCAGCTGTCGGCAAGTCCTCGATTTGCCGTGACGTGCCTGGCACGTCATCTGTCGCCAAGGGGTTAAATCATTTTGTCGTTTTCAGTATGTCTTGTCCTGTATGTTAAGTTCGTAGCACAGGGTAAATCCAAGAAGGTTAAATGAAGACAGTAATAGAAGTCACTGGAACAAGTACGTAATTAGAAATAACAGGGTTGAAGAATAGTAATAGAGATTTTATGGGGATGACTGTGACGTGTATATGTAAATAAAATATTTAATATTAAAATACGTGAAACTATATGAAAAAACACAATGATGATTGAACAGCACAAAAACAGAGTGGTATTACACAAAATAAGATGCTGATTGATCTGAGTGGAAAAAAATAAAAAAACATTTTGTTCTGCTCCTTTAATTTCACAGGTCCACTGACAATAAACAGCCTATTTAACATTGCCCTGTCAGGGAACCTGTGCACTGTCAATGAGCTGACAAGAGCCTGTTTTGTGCCTGTGCCTTGTATGTTACCGCTAACTACATTTTCAGGTCCAGATCTCTAGCTGAACTCTGAAATACATTTTTACTATCCTCACTTGGATCATTATACTCAACGTGTTTCCTGCATTTCTCCAATGATCTCCAAATGTTTCCAGCCTCACCTGATGAAAGCTAAAGGTACTCACATTTGTGCACTGTGCTGCAGCCAACCAGTTTACCAGCCTGTGTATTTGTTTTCTCCATATGGGATTTGCATCCTGCAGGAATCACTGCCTTGCCTCAAGATTTGGGGTAATCCCCATTTTCTGTTACTTACATTTGAACAGTCTACCATGAACTTTGTTTTGTTTCCCTACTACTAACTGGCAAATTAAATTACAAGGTGAAGCAACTTATTTTATTTAGCAAGGACTGCTTTCTTTATTTCTTTCTTTCTTTCTTTCCCCCGCTCTTCCTAGTCGTTTCTATCACACTAAAATGCACTATTGCTATTAATGTTGACAGTCTCCCTGAGTCTACAATGGTGAGCAGCCGATCTGCTCACCGAAAAAGTGAGTGTCTCTCACTCCAGTGAGTGTTTTGACATACTATATACACTGATCTATTATTTTATGATCTATTATTTTAGTCACCCAATCAAAAAAATCAATATTAAATATTAAAGTAAACCCATGTTGTCTCTGATCTTGAAATCCATGCGAGTTTAGATGTTCAACAATCCTATTCTTTAACAAGGTTTCCATTATTTTCCCCAATACTGAAGTAAGACTTACTGGTCTATAGTTGCCCGCCTCCTCCCTACTAACTTTCTTGTGAATGGGCACAACATTTGCTAATTTCCAATCTTCTGAGACTACTCACATTAACAATGATTGGTTAAATAAATCTGTTAACTGTTTTGCTAGTACACCACTAAGTTATTTTAAAAACTTTGGATGTTTCCCATCAGGGCCCATTGACTTATTTGTCTTTACTTTAGACAGCTGAAGTACAACCTCTTCCTCTGTAAACTTTCATGCATCAAAAGACTCATTAGTCTTTTTCCCTAAATGAGGTCCCTTACCCTCATTTTCATTTGTAAAAACTGAACAAAAATATTCATTAAGGCAGTCTGCTAGGCCTTCATCCTCTTCTACATAGCATCCTTCTTTTGTTTTTAATCTAACCAATCCTTGTTTAATACATAATACATACAATACTAATGACCTATAAATACAATAATATAACGTTATTCATAATAAATGTATATATAAATGTATATACATATAGATACTTGACCATTCCCTAATTTTTATTGGAGTTACTAAGTGGCCTATGGGATACGTGTGTATTTTATTATGTGACAGGCTGATTTAAAAAGTCATTTAAAAATGAATGCCCAAATCTCATAAAATCTTTTAATATTCCAATCAAAAGTATTTTTAGCAAATATATTAGGACATATATGGAACAATTTACATATGACCCCCCCCCCATACACTCTTTTTAACCCTTAGTGATAAGACTGTTCTGAAGTTTTCTTTCTCAATTAATTAATCCACACATTATATAGTGTTTTTAATACCCTTTTTTTAGATACCATTATTTCTTTAATTTGCTATAAAATCATAAAAAACACTTTTTGTAACTTACTTAAAAAATATTTTAAAACTTGATTTAAAAAATCCTGTCTAATTTCAATTTTCTTCCTCCCTGAGTTTGAAAATCTGCATGTTTCTATATCTTTTTAGTGCAATAACCACAAGCCTGAGATTTGCTAAAATAGTTGTTGTTTTTTTTTTTTTAGATCCCAACCAGGTAGATTAGCCAATAACCAGTATTAGATATTCTAGTACTTGTCCTTATTATGGATAAGGCTAATGTGAAATGCAAAAGGAATTTGCATCTACTACCTAAATCAAATTATCACTTCACTGATTGCAGATACAAGACCTTCCAGAAATTCTTCTGCGCTGAAAGGGTTAATACCCTAGTAATACATTAAACCAACCTCAAGGTTTTGCTCAGTTATGGAAATAGGTGCCTAAGAGAATATCTTGAAACCATGTATGTAAGTATATGGAAGGCCTGCTAAATTGCCTCCCAGGAGAACAGCCTATCCTCCAGAGTGTGCAAATAATAGACCATAATGTAAGATAAGTGTGAAGGTAATTTCTGATTCAGCAGATGACAATGTTAAGCAACAGAATAACTTATCACACTTT
This sequence comes from Pelodytes ibericus, assembly GCA_036172795.1. Lineage (NCBI taxonomy): Eukaryota > Metazoa > Chordata > Amphibia > Anura > Pelodytidae > Pelodytes > Pelodytes ibericus. The sequence continues at coordinate 137,155,041 of CM069859.1, read as the reverse complement.
TATAGAATATACAGAAGCTTCAATCGGCAGTATAAAACATGAACATTTATTGAAGCAATACCTGCTAAACGTAGATAATACAAACTATGACTCAATGCAGCACAAACATGCCGAAAGCCTCACTTTTTTCTCTCTATACGAGGTGCTTCATTATAAGCATATAGTGCAAATCTTATCAGGCTGTTGACATATGTCTGTTGCATTTAGCCATTGTTTGTATGAACTGCTTGTAAGAAGGTATGCTTCAATAAACGTTGATGTTTCATACTGTTCATTGACTCCGGTGAAGCTCTGGTCTATTCTATAATCTACTTGGAGATGCAGGTGGAAGAAGTCTCTGATTGTATGGTGCCTGCAGCCACATCACATGATCGGTGTACATGAGGTCCTATAAAATAAAATATATATACTATGTAAATATGTATGTACAGGGATGGCTTACGTGTTCACACACCCTGTGCGGGCCACCACCCTTGGCTCTGTCCTCTCTCCCCCTCTTCCCCATCTCTGTTCTATCCCCTACCTCCTCCCCATCTCTGTTCTCTCCCCCACTTTGTTTTCTCCCCCTCCCACCCTCCTTTCTCTCCCTCTCCTCCTCTGTTCTCCCCCCATTCTTAAATAACCTTTTAAGGACCAGGGATTTTCCTAGGCCAAAGGCGAGAGCGTTTTTCAATTTTTAATATGCGTTTTTTGAAACATAATTTTCCTCTCTCTCATTTAACGCAAACATACAAGTTATATGTTGTTTTTTATAGGACAGTTAGAGCTTTCTTTTGATACCCTATACATAAAAATTATTTACATTTTAGTATTTAAAAATACATATAAAAGATGAAATTTTTGGGGAAAAAAAAGTTTTCCCCCATTATTTTCCCAATAATTAGCTACACAACTAGTGCAACACTAACCCACTTATGCCACCTAATTAACTAACTAATAAAAAAAGAAAAATATTGGTTCCCAACCCCCCCTAAAAAAAAAAGACAGAAAAAAAAAAGACTCGGAAGAGTGCGATGTCAGATCCATAAAAATCATGAAAAAGGCATGCAGGGGTTAAATTTGATTAAATAAATATATTAGAATTAAGTTTATTTATTAAAAAACTTTATAAATTGCAAAAATAAAAAAAAATTGAAAATAAAAGGCTAAATCAGGGCCATAAAGTGGAATGAAACTGATCACAGTTTGCTGATCACAAACTGTGATCAGCAATGAAAGGGTTAATTTTTTTTCTCTCTCATACAACGTTATTTATTTATTTATTTATATATACTTACAGGTCACTATCTGTGCTTCACTATAAGAACATAAAGCACAGAGAGTGAATTAGTGTGTGAACACATTAACTTTGCATCTAATTTGATGTTATCGTGGTGATCACTCGAAAAATCCACCGATTGGGTCCAGGAGCTTTGCCTCGGGTGCGAGGCTTAGTCCTGGACCCATTGCAGACTGGCACGGAGCGCACCGCCGGCTAGACTGCATGACGAGTTAACTCGTCATAAGGGAGCTAATGCTGCGGCTCTTATGAAGAGTTAACTCGTCATAAGGTCGCGAAGGGGTTAAAGTGCATCATAAGGTCGCGAAGGGGTTAAAGTGGGTAGCATAAGCTCTGTGTGTTAAGCACACATGGAGCTCAGTTAGTGCTGCTCACGCTCCCCGTGCGTAGTGATGTTGCAGGGTATTGAAAATAAGATGCTCTGCAGAGGGCTGGTGAGGGGAGATCTTCTGTTCACCCCAGCCAGTGCCTCTACTGGTAACTTTTTTTTTTTTTTGAGCGACGTCCCCTGGGGTGTTGTGCCCTTAAACACCCTAAAGGCCCGCCCTGTGTACGTATGTGGTTTTATGTCTGTCTATATAACCAAGGATAGGCAAACTGTCCATACAAGGACACCAGTGTCTGTGCCAAGGTCTGTGAAGGTCCATAGAATATCATTAAATTGTCTGTCACAGTCCCCACTAAATGTCCACCATGAGCAATGTCGGTGCCTATCCCTTTAAATGACACAAAACTGCAGGCCTATTATCTAGTAACATCTAAAAGAAAGAGGATTCATTTTGGGCAATAACACTGAAAGAAGTTTGCAAGTTGGAGGAAACTTCTATCAGCCCAATTAATCACCATAATGTAACTGGTAGTTATTACTATCTGCTCTTGTATTTATAACATCTAAGCTTGTAAGTAACTCTCTCTCTACCTCATGGGTTGGTCTGTGTCTTTATCAAACTTAATCTGTAACTCCCCTTTATGTTCTGCACCAACCACTGAGTAAATTGTTCATGTAATAAATAACTGATTTTTATTCCAACAGTTTATTTAGCCTGCTCAAAAAAAATATTATTATTAATAATCAGTAATAATACTTATTAATATCATCTGATAGCCTATTTAAAAACTTTTTGTATTTTGTGCTGCAGTCTCTGAGATAAAGCCTGAATCACAATGTTTATTGTGTCTGCCTAGAATCCATTAACAACATTTATAAAATCTCATAAACAATGACCAGTGTGCACTAAATGTCTATGGAAACCTGGATAACTGATTCTTCTTTAGCCAAATGGAATGTTCATCTTGCTTGGAATTAAGAATGCTACTGCACCATTTCTAGCCCAGCATCTCTGATTCACTTGCGCTAAAACAAATAATTAAGCTTGTCTGGGGATATAAATATTTATACTGCAGCATTGCTGAAACATGCTGTGTACAGTAACTACAATGGCAGAGATGCAAATTTGTGTTACCCCTTAAGAGCATCAGTTCTCAAAGGTTGTGTTTAAGAAGTTATCCTATGAACTGTGAATGTTCCTATGCAACAAAAGTACTAAATTATGCATATAGGAATGGTCTATTCCATTTAAATTGGATTTGTCACTGTAAAAGTTTGTATGCATTTTGAACCAAATGACATTTCAGTATGTCTTCATTCTCATGTAATTACTTTTCTACTTATATTGCCTGTGTATTGATGTTTTATAAAGGATTCCAAATATCAACTCTCCAAATGAAGCTGTTGGCATTATACAGTTTGTATGTCACCTGCCTGATCAATTCAGATTGTGCAATTTTACTGCAGTTTAATATTTTCTGACTCCAACGTGTCATTGTAACATAGTAATTGGGAGTGTCACAAATCTGTGCTTTGTTTACTTTAACCCTTATCTTTATTGTACATTTCATGCTAAAGAAGTTAATTATCAGCATCTGTCATTAGGTGGACAAAGCTCTTCACTTCTAACACTAGGACATTATCCAATGTATCAGTCAATTGTGTAACAATTCTTCTCATTTTACTGTTGCTTTTGGCAGCATATTTAACGTAATGAAGCACATTTTAGAAAGGGAGACTTTAGATAATAGAAAGGGTTTGCAATCAAATAATATTTATTTGGACATCAAATAAACGAGTGAATAATTCTTAATGTAAATGGCACATGAAAAATATCATTGAGTTTAAATCATGTAAAATTCTGAGCACTTTTATTAGCCAAGAGCACTTGTGGTTCTTGTAAAAACAATAAACACTGGGAAAAATATCACTTATTATTGGTTTCAACTTGAATTATTCTATTGCAGTCTGTGTCATTCAATTGTATAAGGTAAATTAACTCAGCATTGAATAGACTTCATTGTCTTTATTAAATAAAACAATACAGGCAATTAAGACATTTTGAAGTGGAGAGGGCCTGGCATAGGTGATTAGAAGCAATTTCTCCCTGGGCTGCTCTGTAATGTCAATGGGCTACACCACTTCTCACTTCTAACTACTGCAGTGCATAGCACATTCTATCAATCTCTGTACCTTATTTGTCATCATATCGGTTTTGTCTGTCTATTTGTGACTATCTCTGAGGATAGGTGGGTTGATAAAGCTGCAACATGGGCCACAAAATTGTTATTGCCCCTGGCCAAAAATAGCCATTCCTAATCTGTTTTGAAAAGTGTTAAAAGTCATAGCATGATTTCTTTACCACTCTAAATGCTATACAATCTTCCTGGTTGGAGGCAGAATTCTGCAGCTCCATACTTTTGGTGTTCAAATGGCTTGAAAAGCAAATAACATATTGTAGGTTAAACTACTACAAAAATAAATGTGACTGTAGAACATTAACGCTGTATAAATTATATGTAACACTGTTTTTCTAAAAGGATTTACATTCTATAATGGAAACATTGTTGCATGTACTAAAAACACACACACAAATAATAATGATATGTAGATTGTTAATAATGGCACACTGAATTTATTAGTATGTTTGCTTCATTGATAAATGTATTTTGTGTAAAAATATGGGCTCAAAATGTTCCTATTTCCTTTATGATGAGCATTAAGCACTAGTTCAGTAAAGTTGCAGTTATAAACGAGGCGCTGGGTAGGATCCCTTGAAGATAGCTCAGGAACTGCCAAAAGGTGGTCACTTGAGTAATGATATCCCTGAAGCCACGGAACACACACCAACAGAATTACTTCAGCCCAAGGTTGAGCTCCATGACTAGGTGAATCATTGATTTGGATGATTCCAAAGTGAGGAACAGGCTACTACCTAATAGACTAAATTGGCAGCGTGGCAAAGCAACAACTGGTGAGGTAAGTTATACCTATAAACAGGAGTTGGATTAGATCTTGAACACAGTGTTGACAATCAGGAAAAGCCAAGATAAGTATAACAAATGGATGGTCAACAGATGCAAAGGTTGGTACACATAGAAAGTAGACAGAGGATACCAAAGTCAGTACATAAAGTGGGTATTCAGCGGATGCCAAGGTCAGTACACAGAACAGGTAGTCAGATGAAGCCACAATCTGAACAACCGATACTCTGACTTTCCAGGATCAGGATATACCAAAAAAAAAAGGCAATGAAACAGTATACTCATAGAGAGAGAGCGCACTAGGGTGCCTATATTCTGCAGCTCAGGCCACCACCCCTCTTTGCACTGTCATGTTCTGACAATGACTGTGCAATATACAGTCATCAGGATGCGAGCAGTCATAAGAGATCTTGCAATGGTTAGCGGTAGAGAAACTGCAACAAGTGGGTTTCCTGGAAGTGGCAAATAGGGTTAAGCCCTCAGGTGCAAATGGCCAAAAAGTCCATAGGCAAAGGTACAAAATTACACTTTGAGAGAATGCTCATAAGCAGATCTTTGAGTCAGGTCTGGTGAATGTAGAGTAGGTCACAATCTACAGCTGGGTCAAAGATACATGGGAGACAAAGTAATAAACACAACCAAAGCACTGCAAGAAACTAAAAAAAAAATGGGCAATGTATGAACAAGCAAGCAAAGTTTATATAAAAGTAAGAAGGGACACCCCAAGCAAAGAAGGGGCTAAAAAGGAAGCAACCTTTGTATCCTCCCACACAGTAAAAGAAAATAGGAATGATGTGTTGGACACAGAGGAGTGGAATCAGATTTCTCGATGTTCAACATACAATAGAACCAGAGATTATTGATCAAGTCCTCCAAGGGCGCAATACATAGGAATCGTCGATACATTAAAGCGTCGACGGAGCTGATTGTGTGCATTCACTATGGGCAACCTTGAACTCCGCGTATGCAAAGAGAAGAAGGTAGACATCTGAGAGCAGTGCCATGGAACCACAGAGTGTCATTTTCTCTATGGAGGAAATTGATTTATTTAAACAATGCATGTCTTTACACAGTATTGAAAAGAAAGGCCATACATTTCAGAAAGACAATAACAATTCAAGACTTCAACAAATTTATCTCAATAATTGGCATAAAAAATATGGAAATGTAAGAGACTGAAGTATAAAAATCTGAAAAAGATAAGATTAAGAAAATTATAAGTAAGGTACGCAGGATAATCTGTTGCTGAATGCTGAAAAGTATTCTTTCTACTAGGTGATCAGCATCTAATAAGAATCAAATTAAACCTGTGGTAATGAAATGTGAAGAACCAAAGATGGGTAGTAATCTTAAATGCATTCTAGAAAATGTAAGATTGACAAACAATATGAGTGAGCTGGAAGTAATGTAATCGAGGAACAGTATGATCTGATCTGTGGGATGGAATTCCTGACTGGTCATTTAACTTACCAATCTATACACTTTTTAGAAGGGACAGGGTAAATAGAGAAGGTGGTTGTTTATGTGTGAGCTCTGAATTAAAGCTTAGTATTAAGGAAGGTGTGTATGATGACACTGGTAGTATTGCGGAAACAATATGTGTGGAGATTAGCAAAAGAGATTACAAAGGGTTGTACATTGATGCAAGCAACCAAACTCTAGCATTGAAAGGGAAGCTTTTATCACAGATTTAAATGGCTACACATCTGGATGAAGGTTTAATAATGCAATACTTTAAATACCTGGATATCAATTAGAATGGATGGCTATCTGGATCTGATAATAATTAACAATCGTGAACTTCTCCAAATATCCAGTTAAGAGAAATCTTGGGAAATAGTGACCATAACATGGTGTCTTTTTAATACAAAAAAGCAAATTGGTAGCTATTCCACCAAAACACTTAAGGATCGACCCAATCTGACAGGGGGGATCCGAGCACAGCTCATTACGGGGAGCTGCCATGAGCTGTTTAACGATGGACGTACTATGCCATCCTAGTGTTTTTTAGGCACTGTAAAATCAGGATGGCATAGTACATCCTAGCGTCGGGAAGGGGTTAAAGGATCTAAAAGTACAGTAAAGAATAGTTTAAAATATTTTTTTCACATGGAAATTTCTACATATATGCTCTAATATCATATTTGATACACATATTTCCAATTTAGACTATTTGTACAACAGAATATATATGGCCACATTTGGAACAATATCATATGAAATAACCTGCAAATATTAATGTTCTGCAGTAAACACATGTGCATCACATACACCAATAAGTAACCCCAATACAAGTGAAGGATTACCCGTGTACAAACGTGTGTGTGTGTGTATATATATCAATAGTTACTGTGGAATAACAATGCAAGTACATTAATATATAATTGAAGGTGGTAAATTGACAAGAAAATTGGTGCAAATATGCTTAAATATAAACTTAAAGAAATGATTATCATACCTTTTAGTATGGGCAACAGTGAATGGTGCAATTGCCTCCCCAGTCCACCTGTGATATGCCATCAATCATTATTTGAGACAAATTTACTACTCATTACACATTATGACAAATGAAGCAAACTTGTAAAAAAACAAAAAAAAACTTGCTTGTGTTTTGATCTGATAGGTGTGATCATACTGATCAGTTAAGTTACCAAGGTACAAGATTCTCCCAGACAGTTATTTTGGGTCATGTCTAATGAATGGGTCTGTGACACAACTATCACAGCTAAATTGCTACTAATTGTATGTATCTGCTCCAAAATTTCTGCATGAGACTTGGTATGTTTTGTCATGATCCGGTGGTAATCCTTGATCGTCATGTTGGAGGATTGCGTGGAGGCAACCACACCATGGATGGCAGTTTTGGACGCCATCAATGGAAGTAATGCTGTGGATTGAGGACAAGCCCCTGATAATGCAAGACTAACGGTAAGTATTTTTTCAACCTGAATTACTATGTTAAGTCCAGCAAGTTAAACCTTTCTAATGATCTCATTCTTTTTTTTATCCAAAAGCAGGCAAAAAATCCTTAAAAAGCTATTTTGAATTTTGCCGCATGGAGGAGGGAGGGGGGATTCCTTCCTTTGATGGCACCACCTCTTTTGGCAGTGTGTTCCATATATTTATTGTCCTTACCCTAAATAGTACTGTCCTTTGTTGTCTATGACACTTTTGCTCTTCCAGTCTCTTGTTCTTTGTACATTTCTGTTAATGAACAGGTCACTGGAGAGCTTTTTATATTGGCCCTGCACATATGTAGTGGAAGATTCTATCCACTTCATTCAACGGAATATCTACAAGACGGATATTGTTACTATATGATTGATTGCATTGATTGAGAAACATGTGCATGCAAGATAAGTTACAAATGTGGTTTATCATCCATATTAAAGGTATTGAGGTGTCTGAACTTTTACTGTCTACTATAGCAAATCTTCTCAATATGATGTCATTTAACTAAAGAACACATCTATGTATGTCCTATACTTATTTGGTGGTGTGTGAGCATTAAAGCACCTGTCATCTCCAGATAGCGTTATGGGACTCATTACCTATATGAGCTGCACCTCATAATCAAACAGGTTATCCAGCTCCTGTTGCCTGACCTTATATACATGACTGTGTCCCAGGCAGGGCCGGCCTTAGGGGTGTGCGACCTGTGCGGCGCCCTCCCGCCCGAAAAAAAAAAAAAGCCGGTAGAGGCACTTGATGGGGGAGATCAAAAGATCCCCTTTCACCAGCCCTCTGCTCGGCAAGCTAGTCTAGGTCCGGAGAGGGGGCTGAGCTTACCGGCTTAGAGGTGTAGCTCCACCCCCCACCCTGTGAAGCAGAGAAGCATGGGGAGCCGAGCAGCACTTCCTCTTGCTGCCCGTGGCTCCCAGTGAAGCAGACGCTGCTCTGCTTCACAGGGTGGGGGCGGAGCTACACCTCTCAGTCGGTTAGCTCCGCCCCCTCCCTGTATCCACTCTTCCAGCAAAGGAAGGGGGGGGGGAGAGAGAGACAGAACAGGGGAAAGGGGAGAGAGAGACAGACAGAACAGGGGGAGGGGGAGAGAGACAGAACAAGGGGGAGAGAGAGAGAGACAGAACAAGGGGGAGAGAGAGAGACAGAACAGGGGGAGGGGAGAGAGAGACAGAACAGGGGGAGGGGGGAGAGAGACAGAACAGGGGGAAGGGGAGAGAGAGAGACAGAACAGGGGGAGGGGGAGAGAGACAGACAGAACAGGGGGAAGGGGGAGAGAGAGACAGAACAGGGGGAAGAGGAGAGAGAGAGACTGAACAGGGGGAGGGGGAAAGAGACAGAACAGGGGGAAGGGGGAGAGAGAGACAGAACAAGGGGAAGGGGGAGAGAGAGACAGAACAAGGGGGAGAGAGAGACTGAACAGGGGGAGGGGGAAAGAGACTGAACAGGGGGAGGGGGAAAGAGACAGAACAGGGGGAAGGGGGAGAGAGAGACAGAACAAGGGGAAGGGGGAGAGAGAGACAGAACAAGGGGGAGAGAGAGACAGAACAGGGGGAGGGGAAGAGAGAGAGACAGAACAGGGGGAAGGGGGAGAGACAGAACAGGGGGAAGGGGAGAGAGACAGAACATGGGGAGGGGGAGAGTGACAGAACAGGGGGAAGGGGGAGAGAGAGACAGAACAGGGGGAAGGGGGAGAGAGAGACAGAACAGGGGGGGAGAGAGACAGAACAGGGGGGGAGAGAGACAGAACAGGGGGAGAGAGACAGAACAGGGGGAGAGAGACAGAACAGGGGGGGAGAGAGACAGTACAGGGGGGGAGAGAGAGACAGAACAGGGGGGGAGAGAGACAGAACAGGGGGGGGAGAGAGAGACAGAACAGAGGAAGGGGAGGAGAGAGAACAGAGGGAGAGAGAGAGCGTTAGAGTGAGACAGACATGGCAATGAAGAGGAAAGGGACAAATATGGGAAGGGAGAGAGATCCATCCATGGGGTGGGGGGGTGCCACAGGGGAAGCCCTCATGGGGCGCCGAAACACTTAAGGCCGGCCCTGGTCCCAGGGCTTTCTTTTCCATTTATAAATCACGTATCAATGGCTGTATTCATGACAACTGCAGGGAATTTCATAATTAAGGCCACAGTAGCCTGGTTTTTGAATTTCTCAAATTCAGCATAATAACTGAACTTCTATTACTCGGCTACTTGCCATGAATCAGTAAGCACAACCCACACTTTTTGTAAAGGACACATCCAGCAGATGTCTGCAATGTTAGTTAGGGAGGGGGTATTATTTGCTCTCACTATGAAAATAGGAATCTACAGAGCAAATATGTATTTAGCTGTAATACATATCCATCACTCAGATGGCATTTGTCTTAAACCAAATACAGGTGTGTGTTATGTGGGGATTGCAATTTAACAGGTGGTCTATTGTGTGGTAGAATTGTAATAGTACATACTTTTTTTTTTTTCCAACCACTGTCATGGTTCAGTTATTCATTCCAACAACATTCACTTGATTGACAATATCTTGCCACATGTGATTCCACATATTCTAGCTGATCAGATTTGAGCAGGACAAAGGTTCTGGCTCGGTTTCCTCCATTGTCTTGACATATTTCCTACATGTCAATTTAATGAATGATAGTCTAACTGTTGAATGGAATATACTCATTTGTACTAAAAAATAAATATGTGGACAAAAAACAGCTGTGAGTAGTTTGCAACATCCATTTGTATCAATTTGTTGAAAATGTACCCATATCTGCCATGGTATTTGGTTGAATTTTGGATGTATTTTGGTTGTTTGTGGCTATTTTTTCACTGTCTAAAATCTCCTATAGAATATAATGGGACATTTGAGAATCCTACTACATTGTGGATGTATTTTCGGGGTCCAGTCATGTTGGTTAGAGATTGCCTGTCATAGCTGATTGTTAGATGTTTTCAGAGGCATATCAGTGATACCTGAGTGGTATGATTTTCGGGAGTTGTGCAGCCCACATGCTCCGAATATGACCAAAAATCGAGAAATCAATTTCAGCTCCAAACCCTGGAGCTAATTGAGTAGGCTTTTTATTTTTAGACTATGGGCATCCATTGAACATGTAGACTTTTCTGGATTGTTTTCTGGATACCTTTAAACACAGGGCCGCTGGAAAAAAAAAATTTCAACACATGCAAAAGTGCATTTTGATGATAGCCCCCACCCAGGGTCCTCCACTCCGGCCGTGTAAAGGGCTGGTGAGGGGAGATCATCTCAACTTTTTTTTTTGCCCTGGCACTCTTCCCCCCCCCTCCCCACTTCAGCGCCCTAACACGGCTGCCTAGGCAGCCTTATGCTGGTGTGGGCCCTGTTTAAACACACGTTACAAAATTACACCTATCAACATATACCCTAAGGAATCAAACAAAAAAGACTCACATCAAAACTTGTGCGGATTACCAGTAAAGTAAGACATGAAATGAAAAAGAACAAAGCATTCAAACATTAAAAAGGTCGAGGCATCAGTAGCATTATTTTATAAATTACACATTGCCAACAAAGACTGCAAAAAGGTCATCAAATTGGTTAAATTGGAAAATGAGAAACAGATTCCTAAGGAGACCAAAATGAATCCTGCAATCCCTCAAAGGATTCAAAGGAACAGGATCAGGGACAGGGCCTCCATCACGGGGTGACGGGTGATACACCCGTCCCGGGGCCCCGGCCATTTAAAAACATTTTTTAAATAAAAAGTGTAGGCAAACGGGAAAGCTGCCCAGGGCCCATTGATTTCTGGGGGCGTAAAGCAGCTGCCCCGCTGCCTGTGTGACTGTCTCATGATCAGTGACGATTGGCAGTCATGATCAGGCAGCAGCTGGCAGATCTGCATCCAAATGATGTCATGTCATACCCGGTAGGAGACTGCAGCATCCAGGTAAGTAATGGGGAAGACGGAGGAGGGGGGGGGGGTTGGCTATTAATGGACAAATTATCATTGGGCTTATAATGGACAAATTATCAGTGGGCTTATAATGGACAAATTATCAGTGGGCTTATAATGGACAAATGATCAGTGGCACATTAATGAGCAAATTATCAGTGGGCTATTAATGGATAAACTATCCAGGGGGAGGGGTGAAAGGATAGACGTGATTCAGGTCGGAGGTCCTCTCGAACTATGTCTCCAATCACTGCCACCACTCAGGGTTTGACCTCGAACAGTCTCGGCTCAGTGACCCTCCCGGTCTCCTGTTTTCCTGCTCTGACACCAGGAAGAGGCACTTCTGTCATATAGGTATAAAACATACAGAATTCTGTCGAACTGTGGTGACCACAGAACAAATGAACAAACACACATTTCCTTAATCACAGGAAAAAGAGGCACTACAGGAAAGAAGAGGCATTACTTAATTGCATATGATATTGCATAGGATTGGATAATACAAAACATAAGATGTAACTGGGTGTACATATAGGTGTATCAGGGCATTTAGACACATAGGTTTCATTCAACATTTCGGGGAATTCATATGATTTCTCAGATATGATACTTGCTCAAAACTAAACTTAAAAGCTCTTGTGTTTCAGCCTTATATGGAAGCATAATGCTCTTAGCAGAGAGCTTCACCCTTAGCAGAAAATGCTCTGCAGTTTACAGTTACTTCACCCTTAGCAGGAAAAGCTCTGCAGCTTACAGAAACTGTTTTGGTTTCCTGTCACGACAGTAAAAGCAATTAAAACAACCGCAGGCTAGAAGAACAAGATGGAGTCAGAATCATATTCTAACAGGGGGGCCCAGAATTTTTTCAGTAATGAGCCGAAATTTCTGATGGCAGCCCTGATCAGGGGTGTATCGTGCCCCTGAGTGACAGGCGTGCTGTCAGTCCGGAGCTCGGATCTCGTGTATTTCCCAGGGTTTGTGTGCTTCGAACAGACAGCACATAAACCCCCGGAAATACACGAGTTACATGTGAGGTGCCGGCAGCAGCTACGAATTCAGCAACAGAGTCACTCACTCTGAAAATCTGTATACTTTTAGTGCTTGTCAAATTGACAACAGAGTGAGTGACTCTGTTCCAGAATTCGCAGCTGCTGTCTGTCTCCTGGATGTATTTCTGGGGTTTGTGCGCACACCTAGCACTTATGGAACATCTGAGCCACTGAACTGTATGCAGAAAATATTGGTCCTTTATAGTCCAAAATGAGGTAAGAGCAGAGGCAAAGCAGATATCTTAAATAACTTTTTATATATTTATATCAAGGAAGAACTGATGGCTGAGCACCAGATTGTACGTAACCATTACAGCAAGCATGGAATTGGATGAATCAGAAAAAAGTGCTTAAGCCATACTGCTAAGGTAGACAAAGGCCCAGTGCTGGATGGTATACACCCAAGTGTTCTTAAGGAAATAAGCCTGTTCAGACCGTTATTCTGATCTTTAGTCATTCTTGGATTCTTTCAGTTCATGAATAGTACCAATAATTTGGCGTGCGGCATATTTTTAAGTGATCAAAATCTCAGCTGGGCAATTATGAGCCAGTGAGCTTGACATCTCTAGTGGGCAAGTTATTTCAAGGGTTGCTAAAGGTATGCAGTCTTGAATCAGAATATAATTGGTAGAGGTCAATATGGTTTTGTGAAAGACAGATCTGGTCAAACTAACTTAGAATTAAAAATATAGATTTTGGTGTGGTGAATGGGATTTATTTAGATTTTGCTAGCGCATTGTTTATTTTTCTGCACAAAATGTTACTCTATAAAATGTCAGAAATAGGCTTAGAGGCAAATGTATGTATCTGGATTGAAAAGTGGCTAAAAGATAGAATTCAAAGAGTTGATCTAAATTGTAAATGTTAAAACTACACAAAGCTATTAAGTGTATAAAAAGGGGTATTGATGCATGGGTGTGTGTGTGTGTGTGTGTCATCTTGCCTATTTACAAACCAATGGCAAGACCACACCTTGTATATGCAGTGCAATTCTGGGAACCAGTCCCTAAAAAAGAAATTATGGAAGTAAAGAGTGCAAAAGAGGACTACACAATTATGAAGATCATAATTATGAAGAGAGACTAAAAAAGTTGTATTTGTATAATCCATGACTATTATACTACTGATTCGTACATGCCAGTGAAAATCAAGCAAAATAACATATTTTGAAAGGTTTATAAGACTATAAGACAATTGTTGTAAAGAGGTTGTGAAATCATGTACATGCATCCTAAAGTGTGTAAAATAAACTGCTATTTCAATCTGCATGCCATTTAAATAATAAAAAATTAGCTGGAGGGGCATAGGTCTTAAAAAACAACATCATTGCAATTGTGCAGTTTAGACTAGATTTTTATGGGTTAAAAAGTGTTTTACCCAAACAGACAATGTTTGAGCATTCTCTTTTCATGTTAGATTAAAAAAAAAAAAGAAATTAGGAAAATTATGTTTCTGTTAACAATTGTAATGGTTCTCTTTTTTGAAAAGATAGTAAGAACGAACAGAGCTATTTGATGCATGGAAGAGTTTCCTTGAGCAATTTCACCAAATATAATAAATTCAGTATACGTAATTTGTTTATAAACTACTGAGGCAAGCCCTCATCTGTTTATCCAATATTAATCTTTCCTGTGCAAATATTAGTGCTAACATTTTAAATATAAAAAAACATGTATACCAGTATTCAATAAATCTCCACCCATGCAGTTAAAAACCGAAAGGACAATGCAATTGAAAAAAATCAATATATTGTCAGAAGAACATACTCACTTTCCTGCATACATGTCAAGAGCCAAAACATGGGTTTTTACATATGGTTTGAACGTTTGAGGAATTGTGCCTACCAACTTCCCCTTCCCCCATGGATAGTTTTACAGAAATGATGTTACTATGGTAACATGGTGCAGTATTGCCACTTCTGCTGGAGGATATGTCCTCAAATGATAGATTTGCCTTGGGGACGGAACAAGTAATAATACTGATGTGCAACGTTGTGTACATTTTTATTTTATTTTTTTGTGCATTACTTCCACTTCCCAGTGATTTTTTTTAACACAGTGAACAATTGTGAAATGTATAATTATGGCAATTTTTTATCTTAGGAACAAAAACTATTATTAAATAAAAATGTCTACATGTTCGAAGTGATGTAAACTATCAGTAGAGAACTGGGTGTTGCACTTTTACCTGCATGTTCCATGCTTTTTATATATATATAATTAGTCGTCAGTATACAACATGCCTGGGTGCAGTTCGCATCAATACATACAAAATCCAAACAAGGTAAAGAATGCACTCACAGGAATTCTGAAGACAGTCATTTAGGATTTAATTCAGGTAACCGTCAGCATCACTATTAGCTATGCTTGATAAAGGGCTTAGCAGCCTGAAACGTCGCTAATAGTGATGCTGACGGTTACCTGAATTAAACCATAAATGACTGTCTTCAGAAGTCCTGTGAGTGCATTCTTTACCTTGTTTGGATTTTGTATATATATATATATATATATATATATATATATATATATATATATATGTATATCATCTGACCCATTCTATAAACTTTTCTATAAACAGACTCAAATGAGAACATAGATTTCACTGCATTAGACATACCTGTACATCTTGTAATCAAAATCATATAATTTAATTTACACTATAATAATAGTTTTCAGAGTAAATACATTTTCTGCATAAAAGATGAGCTTACATTTTAGAAATCATGCTGAAGTCATACGTGACCAGAAGGAGATTGTTTAATTAAATAAACGTAGGATCCCCTCCATTATTTATGTATTCATTCTCTTGTGACAGGATGTAGAAGTCCTATTTGGCTGATCGGGAAACCCTATTTACATCTGATGTACTGTTATAGTGATTTACATATTTCCCCCTATTTATTAACTAAGCAAGGCTAATTAGAGGTCAGAGTGAAATTATCCACTTTTCTATTGCAACAATAAGGTTAGGATATTTTATCTTCAGACTGACTGGGTCTAGGACACTTCATCGCTGACAATTTAGTGCGGCAGTTAGAACGCTGAACTGTCAGCAATGTCAGCGCTGAACTGTCATCTCTTACAAATGTAAAAGTAAAACGAAAATAACCCCCCTAATAAATGATTCCCAAACCCCAAAACTAAAATTAACCCCAATACTAAAATGAACCCCCTAAACCCTAATACTAACCCTAATACTAACACCCGAACCCTAATACTAACCCCATAAACACTAATATTAAACCCCGACCCCTAATACTAACACCTGAACCCTAATACTAACCCCGACCCCTAATACTAAAATTAACCCCCTAAACCCTAATACTAACCCTAATACTAACCCCCTAAACCCTAATTCTAACCACCCTATCTAAAAATAAACTAAAATAGCTAAAATACTGAAATAAACTTACCTTTAGCGATGAAATGTCCCGCTATGAAATCTCCAGCGACGAGCTGTTTTGCGGTGCAGAGTCGGCAGTGAAGCAGATGCGCGGAAGCAGCCGCGATGAAGTGTCCCATCCCCGACTGACTTGTGTTATTGTTTATGAAGCTTCTGATTGTTACATTCACATACCATTATAAATCAGTAGTGTTGGGCAATGTTGTCATATGGAGGCATTAAATTGGGTACTCAAATAGTCTCAGCATGACGGGACTAACAGTCTGGTAGAATGTCTTCAAGGTAATTAAGCATCAAATTAAGCAAACCCGGCTTAAAGGGGCAGTTCCATGTAGCTTATTTTCTATATGTTGCACATTTTTAATATATGTGAAATGCACTTATTTTTACGTTAAAACAATGTTAAAGTTCTCCAGTAATTTTTACATTGAAAAATTGTTTCACATGGGTCTCTACAGCCAGGTGGGCTTGGAGAGATAGGCAGACTTGTTGCTATAGCAACAATAAAATATATATTAACCTTGCAGTTTTTAGTAGATCGGGAGAGGTAAGGAAAGAAAACATCAGATAGATCAAATCCTTTTGCTTTACTTTACACGATGAAGCCCTTATGTAAAAATCTTTTGGGACGCTGCAGTTGTTACTGCATCTTTAATACTCGAGTCAGGGAATTAGCAAAAAAACAAAAATGAATCTGAAATTAAATCGGGTGAACAGGAGCAGAAAAATGTAACTTGCAAGTGTCCAGGTTCTCTCAATTATTTATTACATCTTAATTTCTTTTTGCCTATTTTGCTATTAATCAAGGAAAGGTAATCAGCATTCTATTAAAAGTGTACGCATAAAAAACTTTTTAACTTTCTCTTGCTGTCCAGCAATGGTAAGAAGAGATTTATTTTGTTTCTCTTAAATGTGTCATGCAGACACAATTCTAATCTCAGGCTGAAACTAATTTTACAGCTTTGCTGATAGTAATTGAAATGCCTGTAATTTCTGTAGTACCTCACTTCGGATTTAAATAGCAACAGTATATTATATCTTCATAGATTTAGAGTCTGGAAAAAAACTCTGACAGTATGTATTAGTATGCACAAGACATTAAGAGAGATTTAATTATTTCCCTCCCAATGAGCTATTCAGCAAAACTTATGAAGCCACAATAATAACAAAGAGAGAAAGATGTGCTTCATCAATCCGCAAAGCAACAAGCCAGCCTGCTTCTGTAGATTGATTGAAGTAATATGTATTAAAGAGCCACTCCAGCCTAATCTTACTATGTATAGGGCAGAGAAGATCGCATTCATTGGAATGTTAAAGCATGCATTAATGGCATGCTTGACCATGCAAACATTGAGATGCCAAACCCTAAATGCACTTCCAGCCTGGGGATCCATCAGTATGAATGCTGACATTTAAAAAATGCAATATTACTATTGAAACATAATTTTTCTGGTTGTTTTTGGAGAATGATTCTCCTGTCATTTGGATAAAAATGGGCATCTCTATGCAAATCTTGAGAGCCAGACAGAAAGGTCCCATAGACATGAGTGAGAACTCATGTGTGTAGGGTTCATTCAATATACCGTATTTGCTTGAATATAAGACAAGTTATTTTTCAGAACAAATGCTCTGAAAAATACCCCTGGCCTTACATTCAAGGTTCGTCTTAGAATCAGACCTCAAATCAAGATCTGACTATAAGACTGGGATCCAGGCCCCTGCAGATGCTGCCCCCACTGGCCACCAGGGAGATGCGAAGCAAGTCTGGGAGGGGGATGAGCTTTAGGTAAGTCTGGCGGCAGTACTGGCAAAAGTCTGGGGGCGGGCAGTACTGGCAAAAGTCTGGGGGCAGCACTGGCAAAAGTCTGGGGGGCAGCATTGGCAAAAGTCTTGGGGGCACAAGCGGCAAAGTCTGGGGGGCATGACTGGCAAAGTCTAGGGGCAGATGGCTTTGTGGAGGGCACAACTGGTTAAGTCTAGGGGCAGATGACTATGTGGGGGGGATCCATTGGCTAAGTCTGGGCTGGGCAGATTGGCAAATAAAAACAAGAAATGCATTTTTTTTCTATTACAATTTTTATTAAATATGAAAAACTGTTTACATGTGTATATGTACATCTAATAAGAAAAGATAGGAGACTCAGCACACCGTTTAAGGGAGTTTAATCCACCAAAAAATAACAACGTTTCAGCCCAGCACTAAGCTTTTTTCAAGTCTCTTGAGTCTCTTGAGACTTGAAAAAAGCTCAGTGCTGGGCTGAAACGTTGTTATTTTTTGGTGGATTAAACTCCCTTAAACGGTGTGCTGAGTCTCCTATCTTTTCTTTTTGCTTTATGGGCGTGAATGATGCTCCCTCGTGGCACCCGATACTTGTAAGTGTGCAGACCCATTCATACTTTTCACTATGTACATGTAATACTTTTTTCCTATAGGGAAGTCTTATATTCAGACTATTTCTTATTTTCCTAAAATAATATCCCAAGTTTGGGGGGTCGTCTTATAATCAGGGTCATCTTATATTCGAGCAAATATGGTATATAACATTTTATATAAATTTCCACATGCATCTGAAATGAAGTTCCATTTTTTTCCATTTCCATATAAAGAAATTCAGCCTTGGTTTAGTTTGACATACATTTTAGAATAGATGATCAGGCAAGCTGTTATGGATTGAGCACCTGGCTTGAAGGTGAGCTAAAAGAACTGTGGATTTAAAGGGCAAGTTAGGGAGATCTGAGGATCTGTAGAAAAACTAGCCTCAATAGGAAGAGATAGGAGTGAAAAACCCAATAAATAATTACATGAAACACTCAAAAAGTTAACTTCAGGATTAAATATTGTAAAACGGCTAAAACATGCCACACTGTCTTTGTAAATGCTTTGTATTTTACAACCATGATGTTGGCATTGAGTGTTTTACTTTTAAATTTGTTTTTATGGAGTAAACTATGCTTTTAAGGATGGAGTATAATATAATGGGAGGAAACCTCACTATAAGTGCAGCACTGCAAAGTAGTAATAGCACTCACCCACAATTTTAAAGGATCTGGAAACCACAGGGATACCATTCCCACATCAGTCCAAAATGGCAATAATAGATTCAAGATTGGCTGCAAGTAGAAATATAGATGAAATTGTGATGAAAGACCATTCACGAGGCACGACCCAATGTTAAAGTGCATATCCATCTTTATTAATAGTGCATCAATAAATTCATAACACAACAGGGATGTAGCTTTCTATATTTGAGAATATATAACTTGTTCAGAAAACTGAAAATGTCTAATGTGAAAGTACTTTGAAGTATTGGTTACAAAGTTAGGTATAGATTACAGTTGGGGAGTAGTATAAAAGCATTTGCAAATGTCACCACCAAAATAAAAATAAAAAGTATTTATGCATAAGTGAAGATAGGGTGGAAGGATCAAATTATATAATTAGCAATATGCAGTCATATTACATTCCATCAAGGTAGTATAGTGTTCCCTACAGAATAAGTAGTGTATGACAATGTGTCTATACCATACCTTCCAGCATTACCCCATAGCAACACAGATCACTAGAACTTGGGACAGGGCATGTCTATGTTATGTCTGTGGATGTGCAGAATTCATACTGCTGTCTCTTGAGAATCAGACGATACAAATCGGGGCTGCAGGATAAAGGTCCTGAATAAGGACTGAGCTATTTAAAGCAGGACAGCTGTGGGAAAATACCATATAAGAGGGCTCGATGTTATGTATTAGAAATGCCAGGGAAGAGCAGGAAGTGTATGTGTGTGGCGAAAGGAAGAGTTCTGTTTAAATCCACTTGTTTTATATACCAAGTTAGCTCCATTCGTGAGTTTCTGCATTGCTAATGGCCTGCTGGTTTTGAGATGGCTCCAGGGTGTCTCAGGATGTATCCCAGAGACAATAGGACAATGGGCTATAGCCTGAGACATCCTGGCAAGTTATGGATCAAAAGTAATTAGTTTAAGGGTTCAAGGGAGGGGATCTAAATTAGGGTCAGGAAGGTTATCAGTCAGGGCTATTTCAGTTGTAATTTGTGGAGTGAATAATTCTAATGTTTGTTTTCATTGGGAGCTTAATACTGTATTTGGTGTGCTGGGGGAAGCTGGGTTAGGATTATACTGTAATCCATTTATCTCTCTGGATGTGGGGAGGAGTTCTGGCAGAGCATAAAAAGAATGATTTGAACGCTGATTAAACACACTGATTTTACCCCTTCATGAAGTGTCGGCTCATGTTTGGGGAACTGGGATTTTATATTCACTTTGCAACGTATTTCGGCTGTTTATTCGGGAGTAAGCTGCACAGGGCTCATTTATTATATATGGGTTCCTTTACACTGGTGGCAAGCGGCGGTATTTCTCCCGAATGGATTTATTTCATTTAACCGAAAAGGAAGTGAATGGCGCATAGATACGAACGGCTGAAACGAACAACACTTAATGAACTGCTGGAAGCTCAAGGCATAGTGGCAAGCAACAAGCCGAAAGCCACGATAATAGCCGAATTACTGGAGAGCGACCGAACCAGCGAGGTACAAATGGCGAACACAGAAGAAACAGAGTTTCAGAAAGATGTGAGATGGAGACGCAGCTTGGTAGGACCGAATCCTGCACCAGAGATTGTGGTACAAATCATGGCACAAGCTTCGGAAGCAGAGAGTCGCCGGGAAGCACGAGAGACCAGAGAAAGATCACCACAAATGGATATACTGTCACTACCAGGATCATCTTTGGGGCGGCCACGTAAGATAAATTATGCTGCTTTTAAAATTTTTATAGAAAGCGAAATGGATATTGATAATTATCTGCAGGACTTTGAAAGTCAGTGTGTATTAGAAGATGTGGATACAACTAATTGGCCTGCAATATTGAGCAGCAAGCTATCAGGCAGAGCAGCAGAAGCCTTTAGAGTGGTACCTGATCTGGACATGCCAAACTATGAAAAAGTGAAGGAGATTTTGTTAGCCCGTTATGCAGTTACACAGGAGGCACACAGGAGAAAATTCTGGTCGCTTCGGAAGCAGGGCAAAGACTCTTACACAGGGCGGGTATTCCGCATGCACCCCGCTGCCAGTAACTGGATGCAGGGATGCGAGGCGACTACACTGGAGGATGCATTACAATTGTTATTATTGGAGCAGTTTTTTGACCACACTCCGACATATACCAGGGATTGGGTCAGAGACAGAAAGCCGCTGTCAGTAGAAGAGGCAGCACGTCTAGCAGATGAATTTCATGAGAGCAGATGGATAGATCACAACAGGGGAGCTTCAGGATTTCGACCACGGTATCACGCTTAAGCTCCAGCACCGCAACCGAAACCAGTACCACCGGTGAGTCAACCTACGTCCACTGGGGTTCAGAAAACTGCACCGATGTGTTTTGGGTGTAAGCAGGTGGGACACATAAAACCTAATTGTCCACACCATAATACTGATCGATGGGGGCGAGCACCAGTCCCACCAAAGAGAGCAGCTGCTCATTGTGTACAAGAGGATTACAACTATTCTACTCAAGGGGGTGACCACACTAATTCAGAGAATTGGTCCAGGCTACACTAGGTCAACCAAGTTCAAGCAGCAGATGACAATCGGGCGCACCATTGACAGACCGTGCGACTTAATGGGCAGGAAGCCAGATGACTGAGAGAAACTGCAGCTACGATAACTCTGGTACAACCACACAGTGTCAAACCGTCTCAACATACTGGACACTCCGTGGCTGTAAGGGTGGCGGGGGGGGGGGCTATTCACAAGTTACCCACTGCCATGGTACACATTGACTGGGGCCCCGGGGCTAAGGCTGTGGAGGTGGGCATCATGCCAGAGTTACCGGCGGAGGTTTTGCTGGGAAACGATTTGGGGTGCTTGACTTCTCAATTTATACAGCCGACTACAGCAGGAGCACTCCCAGTCACAACCAGACAACAGGCACGAGCTATGGACACCTCACACTCCAAGGATGACCCGGTAGGCACTAATAATGCTTCTGTAGATTCTAGTCCTAACATGTATTGGGGCACTCCCACCGACTTTGGGCAGGCTCAGAGGGAGGATAGCACTTTAAGTGGGTACAGGAGGGAGGCAGATAAACCCCAGGGAGACGTAGGACAGGAAAGGTTCCAGTGGGAAAAAGGTTTGCTATATCGGATAACAGAGGGGGCGGGAGGAGGAGCCCGACAGGTGATGAAAAAACAGTTAGTGGTACCCCGCAAATATAGGGCAGAGTTATTATGGATTAGCCACGATATACCCTTAGCAGGACATCTAGGGATTAAGGAAACCCGAGATAGGTTGACTCAGACATTTTTTTGGCCAGGTGCTACCCAAGAGTTACAAAATTATTGTAGAACCTGAAATGTATGCCAAAAAGTAGGAAAGAGGGGTGACCACCCCCGAGCGAAATTAAGACCTCTTCCCATAATAGAGGAACCTTTTTTCAGAGTGGCAGTGGATTTGGTAGGACCCCTTGGTAAGCCTAGTCCATCGGGTAAGAAATATATTCTTATGGTGGTGGACTATGCTACACGCTACCCGGAAGCTATAGCCTTACCTAATATCACTGCTGAAACCGTAGCTGAAGCTCTCATCAAAGTATTTACTCGAGTTGGGTTCCCTAGGGAAATAGTATCCGACCAAGGGACCCAATTCACAGCCGTAGTTACTCAGCAGCTCTGGCAGAGCTGAGGAGTAAAACCCATACTGAGTTCTCCCTATGATCCCCAGACGAAAGGGCTCTGCGAACGTTTTAATGGCACTCTAAAACAGATGCTAATCACATTCACAGAGACCTGTAGAACTGGGAAAAGTTCCTTCCCCACCTGCTGTTCGCATACCGCGAGGTACCCCAGGCATCCACCGGATTCTCTCCTTTCAAACTGTTATATGGAAGGAGAGTCCGAGGACCCCTGGATCTGGTCCGCGAGCACTGTGAAGGGGATATGGGAGAATCAGGCACGCCGATAGTACCATTTGTTTTAGAGTTGAGAGACCGACTGCAGGCGCTTACTCAATCGGTAAGGGAAAACATGCAGGCGGCTCAACAACGTCAGAAACACTGGTACGATAGGGGAGCTAGAGATCCTATTCTAGAGATAGATCAAAAAGTGTTAGTCCTCAAACCGACCAAAACAGACAAGTTACAGGCTTCTTGGCAAGGGCCCTACAAAGTAGTAGCCAGGGTCACCGACACTACGTACATAGTAACAGATTGTAACAATGAAAGGATCTGCAGGTCCTTTCATGTTAATATGTTGAAACCCTACTTTGAGAGGCCAGAAGAAGTCTCTGCAGTATGCGCTCCGGCGCTTGAAGATAGTGAGGATATTCCCTTGCCCAACTTGCTCCACAAAGAACCCACCGGGGTGGAGCAGGTTGGACTAGGACCGGAGTTGAAACCAGAGGAAAGGGCACAGGCTACTCAGCTGTTACGGGAATTTCGGTTTATGTTTTCTGCTCTCCCGGGCTACATGACGCTGGCAGTCCACCGGGTGGAGACCCCAGGTCAGGTACCTTTGAGACAGCAACCATACAGAATTCCTAAGGCAGTTAGAGATAGCATGTTAAAAGAAATTCAGGAGATGCTGGACCTAAGGGTTATAGAACCCTCGCAGATCCCTTGGGCCTCCCCAGTGGTATTAGTACCAAAGAAAGATGGTACCACGCGGTTTTGCGTGGATTACCGCATGCTTAATGACCGTACGGTCACGGATGCCTACCCCATGCCCAGGGTAGATGAGTTATTAGACCGTATGGCCGGGGGGAATTACTTGACCACTATTGACTTGTGCAAGGGGTATTGGCAAATCCCCTTGGAGCCTGATGCTATTCCTAAGTCTGCATTCGTCACCCCATTTGGCTTGTACCAATTTAAGGTCATGCCATTTGGGATGAAGAATGCCCCGGATACTTTTTAAAGGATGGCAGACCGGCTCTTAGAGGTATTTCAGGGCTTTGCCTGTGCTTATCTAGATGACATAGCCATTTACAGCAGCACTTGGGAGGCCCACCTGGAGCACATTTCTGTAGTACTCAAGCGAATTCAAGAGGCAGGATTAACCTTGAAACCAGAAAAATGTCATGTAGGCATGGCCGAGGTCCAATACCTAGGCCATAGGGTAGGGTCAGGCAAGCAGAGGCCTGAGCCATCTAAAATTGAGGCTATCACGCAGTGGCCACAACCACGCACCAAGACACAGGTTATGGCCTTTCTGGGAACAGCTGGCTATTATAGAAAATTTGTGTCAGATTATAGCGCCACAGCCAAACCCCTGACCGATCTTACCAAAAAGTCGTTACCTGGGCAAGTAGTATGGTCTCCGGAGTGTGAGGAGGGCTTCCAGAAACTCAAGATGCGTTAAGCAAAACCCCTGTATTGGCGGCACCTGACCACACTAAAAGATTCCTCGTTCACACAGATGCCTCAATGTTCGGACTGGGAGCCGTGTTAAGTCAAGTAGCGGACGATGGCCTGGAACATCCGGTAGCATATCTGACCCGAAAACTTCTACCCAGAGAGGTCAGTTATGCCACCGTTGAGAAAGAGTGTTTGGCATTAGTCTGGGCCCTCAAGAAATTACAGCCTTATTTATATGGACAATCTTTCACGGTTATGACGGATCATAACCCCCTCATCTGGCTCAACAGAGTAGCCGGAGATAACCCCAGACTGCTAAGATGGAGCTTGGCACTGCAACCCTATAATTTTACAATGCAGTACCGGCCAGGGAAGCAGAATGCCAACGCAGATGGGTTATCCCGGCAAACAGAACTGGAAAAACAAAGTTTAACACCGGACATCCCCAAGCCAACCCGTCAGGGTCTAGGCGGGTATGCCGTCCCATGGAACTAAGGGGGAGCGATGTGGCGAAAGGAAGAGTTCTGTTTAAATCCACTTGTTTTATATACCAAGTTAGCTCCATTCGTGAGTTTCTGTATTGCTAATGGCCTGCTGGTTTTGAGATGGCTCCAGGGTGTCTCAGGATATATCCCAGAGACAATAGGACAATGGGCTATAGCCTGAGACATCCTGGCAAGTTATGGATTAAAAGTAATTAGTTTAAGGGTTCAAGGGAGGGGATCTAAATTAGGGTCAGGAAGGTTATCAGTCAGGGCTATTTCAGTTGTAATTTGTGGAGTGAAAAATTCTAATGTTTGTTTTCATTGGGAGCTTAAAACTGTATTTAGTGTGCTGGGGGAAGCTGGGTTGGGATTATACTGTAATCCATTTATCTCTCCGGATGTGGGGAGGAGTTCTGGCAGAGCATAAAAAGAATGATTTGAACGCTGATTAAACACACTGATTTTACCCCTTCATGAAGTGTCAGCTCATGTTTGAGGAACTGGGATTTTATATTCACTTTGCAACGTATTTCGGCTGTTTATTCGGGAGTAAGCTGCACAGGGCTCATTTATAATATATGGGTTCCTTTACAATGTGGATTACAGCTCCCATGATACTCAGCTAACCACTTGGCTTCATAGCAGGACTGCTAAAGGCTACCAATCAGTGTAATTTTAGAAAGAGTGTTTTTTTTTTTCATTACGGGAGCCTGCGGCCCTCCAGCTGTTGATGAACTACATCTACCATCAGGGCCGGACTGGGAACAAAAACCAGCCCTGGAAATTTTTTTTATACCAGCCCCGTAGCATAAAAATGTAAAACCAGCCCCATAGCATAATATAATACATATTTCTGTATTGTCTCTCTCTCAATTCTGTAGCGTCTCTCTCTCTCTCGCATTTCGGTAGCGTCTCTCTCTCTCGCATTTCGGTAGCGTCTCTCACTCTCGCATTTCTGTACCGTCTCTCTCTGTCACATATCTGTAGCGTCTCTCTGTCCTTTCTGTAGCGTCTCTCTCTCTGTCCTTTCTGTAGCATCTCTTTCTCTGTCCTTTCTGTAGCATCTCTCTCTCTGTCCTTTTTGTAGTGTCTCTCTCCCCCCCTTCCCCCTTAGTGGCTTTCTCCCCCCCTTCCCCTTGTAGTGTCTCTCTTCCCTCCGTTCTCCCTGTAGTGTCTTTCTTCCCCCCTTCCCCCTGTAGTGTCTTTCTCCCCCTTCCTCTGTATTGTCTCTTTCTCCCCCCCTTCCCCTTGTAATGTCTTTCACCCCATCCCCCCAGTAGTGTCTTTTACCTCATCCCCCCAGTAGTGTCTTTCACCCCATCACCCCTGTAGTGCGAGGATTTTGCCCCTCAATATGCCAGGATTTTGCTACTCTATTGCCACTTAATATGCCAGGATATTGCCATTTAATATACCAGGATATTGCCATTTAATATGCCAGGATATTGCCACTTAATATGCCAGGATACTGCCACTTAATATGCCAGGTTATAGCCATTTAATATGTCAGGATATAGCCATTTAATATGCCAGGATATTGCCAATTAATATGCCAAGATATTGCCAATTAATATGCCAGGATATTGTCATTTAATTTGCCAGGATATTGCCAATTAATATGCCAGGATATTGTTATTTAATATACCAGGATTTAGCCAATTAATATGCCAGGATATTGCCAATTAATAAGCCAGGGTATTGCCAATTATTATGCCAGGGTATTGCCACTTAATATGCCAGGGTATTGCCACTTAATATGCCAGGATATTGCCAATTAATATGCCAGGGTATTGTCAATTAATATGCCAGGATATTTCCACTTAATATGCCAGGATATTGCCACTTGATATATGCCAGGGTATTGCCAATTAATATGTCAGGATATTGCCAATTAATATGCCAGGATATAGCCAATTAATGTGCCAGGGTATTGCCACTTTATATGCCAGGATATTGCCAATTAATATGCCAGGGTATTGCCAATTAATATGCCAGGATATTGCCACTTAATATGCCAGGATATTGCCACTTAGTATGCCAGGATAATGCCAATTAATATGCCAGGGTATTGCCACTTGATGTGCTAGGATATTGCCACTTAATATGCCAGGGTATTGCCAATTAATATGCCAGGATATTTCCACTTAATATGCCAGGATATTGCCACTTGATATATGCCAGGGTATTGCCAATTAATATGTCAGGATATTGCCAATTAATATGCCAGGATATAGCCAATTAATATGCCAGGGTATTGCCACTTTATATGCCAGGATATTGCCACTTAATATGCCAGGGTATTGCCAATTAATATGTCAGGATATTGCCAATTAATATGCCAGGATATAGCCATTTAATATGCCAGGAGATTGCCAATTAATATGCCAAGATATTGCCAATTAATATGCCAGGATATTGCCATTTAATATGCCAGGATATTGCCACTTAATATGCCAGGATATTGCCAATTAATATGCCAGGATGTTGTTATTTAATATACCAGGATATAGCCAATTAATATGCCAGGATATTGCCAATTAATATGCCAGGGTATTGCCAATCATTATGCCAGGGTATTGCCACTTAATATGCCAGGATATTGCCACTTATTATGCCAGGATAATGCCAATTAATATGCCAGGGTATTACCACTTAATATGCCAGGATATTGCCACTTAATATGCCAGGGTATTGCCAATTAATATGCCAGGATATTGCCACTTAATATGTCAGGGTATTGCCAATTAATATGCCAGGGTATTGCCAATTAATATGCCAGGATATTGCCACTTAATATGCCAGGATAATGCCAATTAATATGCTAGGGTATTGCCACTTAATATGCCAGGATATTGCCACTTAATATGCCAGGGTATTGCCAATTAATATGCCAGGATATTTCCACTTAATGTGCCAGGATATTGCCAATTAATATGCTAGGACAGGGGTCCTCAAACTACGGCCCGCGGGCCACATGCGGCCCGCCGAGCACATTTATCCGGCCTGCGGGGGGTGCTGCCGGCACCCCCCGCTCCCCGCTGTTTACCTTTTTTTTTCTTTTTCTTGCAGCCGCAGAAGATGCGGCTGCAGGAAAACGGCAAAAAAAAAAAATCACCGCGACCGGATGTGACGTTTCGTCACATCCGGACCCGGTAACTGTTTCCCTCCTCTGTGCAGGGAGGAGGGAACACTGCGCGAGACGTCCGGCCGAGGACACAGCAGCTGGAGGTAAGTGATGGGGAAGGGGGGGGAGGAGGGAGTTATAACGAGCATCTGACTGGCATAATATTCCTGGGCTCTTACTGGCACTCTATTCCTGGGCATCTGACTGGCACACTATTCCTGGGCATCTGAATGGCATAATATTCCTGGACATATGAATGGCATAATATTCCTGGGCATCTGACAGGCACACTATTCCTGGGCATCTGACTGGAATAATATTCCTGGGCATCTGACTGGCACACTATTCCTGGGCATCTGAATGGCATAATATTCCTTGGCATCTGACTGTCACACTATTCCTGGGCATCTGACTGGCATAATTTTCTTGGGCTCTGACTGGCATAATATTCCTGGGCATCTGACTGGCATAATATTCCTGGGCTCTTACTGGCACTCTATTCCTGGGCATCTGAATGGCATAATATTCCTGGGCATCTGACTGGCACACTATTCCTGGGCATCTAATTGGCATAATATTCCTGGGCATCTGAATGGCATAATATTCCTGGGCATCTGACAGGCACACTATTCCTGGGCATCTGACTGGCATAATATTCCTGGGCATCTGACTGGCACACTATTCCTGGGCTTTGACTGGCATAATTTTCTTGGGCTCTGGCTGGCATTATATTCCTGGGCATCTGACTGGCATAATATTCCTTGGCTCTTACTGGCACTCTATTCCTGGGCATCTGAATGGCATAATATTCCTGAGCATCTGACTGGCACACTATTCCTGGGCATCTGAATGGCATAATATTCCTGGGCATCTGACAGGCACACTATTCCTGGGCATCTGACTGGCACACTATTCCTGGGCATCTGACTGGCACACTATTCCTGGGCATCTGACTGGCATAATTTTATTGGGCTCTGACTGGCATAATATTCCTGAGCATCTGACTGGCATAATATTCCTGGGCTCTTACTGGCACTCTATTCCTGGGCTCTTACTGGCACTCTATTCCTGGGCATCTGAATGGCATAATATTCCTGGGCATCTGACTGGCACACTATTCCTGGGCATCTGAATGGCATAATATTCCTGGGCATCTGACAGGCACACTATTCCTGGGCTCTGACTGGCATAATATTCTTGGGCATCTGACTGGCATAATATTCCTGGGCATCTGACTGGCATAATATTCCTGGGAATCTAACTGGCATAATATTCCTGGGCTCTGACTGGCATAATATTCCTGGGCTCTGACTGGCATAATATTACTGGACTCTGACTGGCATAATATCCCTGGGCGTCTGACTGGCACACTATTTCCATTGAAATACTGGTACGTTTGTTGATTTACCTTTACTTCATTTTAAATATTGTATTTGTTCCCGTTTTGTTTCTTCACTTCAAAATAAGATATATGCAGTGTGCATAGGAATTTGTTCATAGTTTTTGTTTTTACTATAGTCCGGCCCTCCAACGGTCTGAGGGACAGTGAACTGGCCCCCTGTTTAAAAAGTTTGAGGACCCCTGTGCTAGGATGTAGCCACTTAAAATGCCAGGATATTGCCATTTAACAAGCAAGGATTTTGACCCTCAATATGCCAGGATATTGCCCTTCAGTATGCTCGTTATACTTTACCATATTTTGTTGGTTTCAAGTTTAGTCTTTACTAAGAAATTAAAATATATTTAAAATAATATGCTGCTTGGATTTTAACCGTTGTTTAGCAGAAATGTTTTGTCTGTCAAGTTATATTACTATAACAGTTATGTCACACACAAAAAAAACATGAATTTGTAATGTCTGTACCAGTTGTGAACTAATTACAATGATTAATTTTACCATGGAGAATAATCTGGTACTAGCATTTTAATCAAACAGTTTGAGAACCAACGTATAAAAATCAAATGCCAAAGTATAAAAATCAAATGCCATTCTCATTAGATAACATGCCAGTAGATTTGTTTACTAAAATATATTGCAGTGTTAAAAATCGGAATGAAAACTTAGTTGCAGTTTTTGAAATGTACAGCAGTTTTTTTAAATTTATTTATTAAGCATTTACAATTATTGCAAAGCACAGCTCCGTTTGCATCTTTAAGTCAAACAGCACACATCTTATTTACTAGATATTACCATTTTTTATTCATTAAAAGTCTTTTATTTATTGTTTTATTTATTATTCTTTATTACATTTTTCTTAATATGTATAAAAAAGAGACATGACTATAAACATACAGGAATGACATCCTATGTACAACGCAAAAGTTACTATACAGAATAAGCTTAGTTAAAGACAGGCCTGGTGATATTCTTTCTTTGCCATTCTATTTTTATGTTATTAATCGTGCTGAATGGTAAAAAATACAATACATATTCGCCAGTAGGAGGAAACTTGTTGATCAACAATTTTCTGAGAGGGTGATATCCACTAATACTTAAGGGTCTACTTAATAAAGAGAGAAACTTAAGGCCAAAGTAGCTAAGTTGTAAACATTTTATTATTCATCTGATTACTCTCCATGTTTGCAGCAGGTGCAACAGCACTGATTATATGGACACTGAGCATATAACGTTTTGTTTCATTTAATCACTTTCTGTGCTGGTGGAATAGAATACATTATGTGGACTGTGATAGACTTGCTCTTGAACACAGTAAGCTGTCCTAACAGTGCAACACATTATCTGATGACATCGTTAGAGAGACAGGAAATTCAATTAATTTAAATGATATTATTCTCATTGGTTACTGTACCAAAAAAGAAGGCAAATTGCCTTTTAGATAGTGTGGGCAGTCCTGGTTTAAAACCACTGTAATTTCACAAATTCATCTGGCTGTAAGTATTTTATATTTTAGCAATGCAAAATGTAAAACATGCATTTTAAACGACTTTGAAAGCACATTAATATGTATTTACATTTTGTTGGATGCATTTTGGGTACCAGGCCTATTTAAGAGCTGAGTTGCCAAAACTCTCCAACTTGGTTACGTTCCCAACTCGGATATTGATGCTCGATTTTTCCTCGTCAGTTCGCTGAATAGTCGTAAAGATACAAGAGGCTAAATTGTTTTGGAGGATGAGTATACAATAGGCATCATTTAGTTTATGATACTGTGTAACATTCCATTCAAATGTAATCAAGGACAATGTTATTAAGTTCTTCTATATTCCTTGCTTTAAAAATGTTGTACTATATATAATCTACTCACTAAAAATTAACTTTGATAAACTGACAAGTGAACTGCAAAAATCAGGCATTAGCGCTAGGTACAGAGCATAGAAGGGAACTATATACTAAGTTAGACAAACTAGAACAGACTGGTAAATGATGTAGAGAGCCCTACGCGCAAGCTTACAATCTATAGAGAATGGGGTCCATGAGACACATAAGGGATTGAGAGGTTAGAGGAATCGAAGATATAGTAACAGTAGTGTGGAGGGGTGGCCTAGGTGGGATAGGGCAAGGATGAATTGTGCGTGTTCCAGCTAGGTGGGATCAGCTAGATGTAAAGTGACCGGTATTGTAGTGGGTTGGGTAGTAAGCTTCTTTAAAGAGATGAGTTTTGAGGGACTTTTTAAAGTTTGAAAAGGAGGGAGAGAGCTGAATGCTCTGTGGAAGGGAGTTGCAGAGAGAGGGGGCAGCTCGGGCGAAATCTTGGAGACACGAGTGAGAAGTGGTGATGAGGTTGGAGGAGAGTTTTACGCAAAGGTCGTGCAGGGAGGTATCGGTTAACAAGAGAGGCAAAGTATGGAGGGGCGGAGGAGTGTAGGGCTTTGTAGGTTAAAGACAGAATTTTAAATTTTATCCTTGAGCAGACAGGGAGCCAGTGGAGGGCATTGCAGAGGAGCCGCCGAATCAGACCGACTTGCAAGAAAGATGATCCTGGCAGCTGCGTTTTGGATAGATTGCAGGGTAGACAGACGAGCCAGAGGTAGTCCAGTCAGGACTACTATATAATAATATTTTGTTCCTACCTGTACTGGATGGTCTTGGAGTTCCTTACAAATGGATAAAATAAAATAGAAATGTTCTTATTGTTTAAAATCCTTGACTAAACAATATCCATCAAATTTTCTTAAAATGTAGCTCATATGTGGAACAGTGGCCTTTGGTGCACTCAAAGCACAGTACTTTTTTATATCTGTGATGATCCACATTAGTATAATGTGCCCAATTGATTTGTAATTGTAAAATGTATTTTTTTTCTTTTTTTTGTGAAAGGCTGGAACATTATGTCGCATTTAAAAGTTCTGCATAGATTTATCTCTTACGATGCAGAGATATATCTCTGTCCCTTTTTTTTTCCCATTTCTCTCCATTTAAATAGCTTGTGATACCCCTCTTTTACCAAGCATAATGTTACATAATTTTATACCATCTGAGCCACCAGAAATAGAATTGGTTTCCTCAGCAACAAAAAATGTAAAACAGTCTAGTTTAATGTAATGCTCACCGCAACAGCTGAATATGTATTCACATTCAGAATGTATGCAATTTTATTTAAATTAACATTTTCTGGCATATGGATGTCAATGAATAAATGGGCATAAAATGCTTGCTACAATAGGTCAAAACCCTGTAGGGGACTCTGGGGATCTAATGGTGGACCATTTTAGTAGTTTCCTACCTGTCTGTGCTAGATTGACAATTGTACTTACTGCTTTTATTATTCATTCTGCAGTTGCTGGTATCACTATAGAAAAAACTCTGCTATTGTTGTAGGTTTAGTCATAATATAGGTATCCCCAAAATGTTGTTCTTTGTTTAACCTTAATACAAATTGCTTTATCATGCTCTATGAATATGAAATGCTTTTCACATCTTTATTCTGTGATCTACAGTTTCCATGATATGACTAAAGTAATTGACAAATACTTTAAACTGTGGTTTTGGCAGTTTAGAAGCATGCCTGTTGGAGTTTTCCTCCCGCGTCGGTCATTTATCCTGTCAGTCTTTGTGTTACATCATCATTTTCTGCAGTGGCAAGTGGCAGTGTCAAGTGGCGAGTTGTAGTGTTCAATTTCTGTAAGAGTTGGTACGGGGTGTTCTGACGTGTTATTATGAACTGCAGATATTAGCATGCACTGAGCATGATCAGAATTTGCAGTCCACAGTAATTAGGGGTGACAACCCCACTTGCTAAAATTGAAGGACACAAAAACTTTAATGCTCAGTGAATTCTATATCTGTAAAGGAGTTGCTGAAAAAAGTTTAGATTATCAGGAAAGAAGAATGTTTTAACACGTATCACTTGCTGCAGTCTGTGTTTAAAAATTGTGAATAATGGTTCGTAATGTTCTTACTCGGTGCTCCAGTACAAAGACGCCACCCAAATCTTAACAGCATACAAGCTCAGTGGATGCCCAGCTCTTCATACAAACAGATCGTTATTGATCAGACACAGGCAACGTTTCAACTCTCGCGAGTTTTCTCCAGGCCTGATAAAAACTTGCGAGTGTTGAAAAGTTGCCTGTATCTGATCAATAAAGTTCTCAGATTTGTATAGAGTGCTGGGCATCCATTGATTTAGTATGTGTTTAAACATCATTGTATGTATATGAATGATATATTTATATTTATATATATTTGTATTTATATGAAATGATGTATTGATATATATATCTGGATAATTTAATTTGTACTTTTCAATAACATTTATTAAATAAAAAAATAAAAAAAGATCACTGTAATACAGGTAAAAGAGGTAGTGAGACACAAAAAGTAAGGCATTTCCAGATTTTTTACTTGTTTCAGAAGATGCGCCTTGTTGCGTTGGACTGTTGCGTTGGACAGCTACGACTGTCAAATTTGTGGACAGTCTCTGCAAAGTTATTGGTGGTGTTGATGTTGTGGTAGGCATCAGCATCACTAATTACATAAAAACAAAGATGATTATGTGGTACCTTGACCTAATTCATTTAAAAACTGTCCATGTTCAATGCAATATGGGATATCAGCCTAACTTTTCACAATGCAGGCAGAAGAAAAGAAAAAGGGAAATAAGTCCAGTGACTATAACTAACTAAACAATTTAGAAGAATGTATATAAAAAAAACACAAGAGAGGTAGTGCTATCAACCACAATAGATGCATTTAAAAATGGTCTGGACGTTTTTTTTTTTAAAAAGAAGAACACACAGTGGTATTATTAATAGAATAAGCATGCCCTTTTGGAGTCAAGAAGGAATTTTTTCCCCCTGGGAAGCAAAATTCGAAATAGCTTCCTTAGGGGTTTTTGCCTTCTTTTGGATCAAAACGCTGGAATGATAGGTAGATGGGTTGAACTTGATGGACTTGTGTCTTTTTTCAACCTAAATTACTATGTTACAAGGAGAATTATTTAACATAATAATATAATTATAATAACAACAAAGTATTTTACCAGGAAGGGTATATTCAGATGTTGTCTTAGTCTCTCCTGTTCAGATGCTTCCAGATGGCTTCCTGTGGCTGTTACTTTTAACCAGTTTAATGCTACTGATTTTATCTATAGGATGATGGGCTGAGCCAATTCTGCAAAGAATCAAACTTGCAACCCTAGGGATTGAACAGATAAAGTAGCGCACTGAGATGTGAAAATAATGTTTTATACTAGTTATTTAAAAAAGGGGAAGTGTCTATTCACAATATTAATTGTTTTAATAGTAAGTTTATAAAAATATGTTAAATTATTTTATTAGAACTAAAAAGAAAAAAAAATACATAATCATCTGTATTTAAATTCAATGTATTATTTCCCATTTCGAGTTTGTAGAATAAAATTAAGTAGTTCTTTGTTTAAATGTGTGTATAAAATCCCTACTGTATGCAGTTAAAGATTCTTTATGATTATAACTTTTACCAACAGTTGAAACATATACACCATCCGAGCCACCATGGCTACACAGTTGCATACCAACCCAACATATGTGTACCTTATGACAAAAATATGTACCTTTTCTGATGGGACATGACCAAAAACCAGGAATTTTCTGGCAAATAAAGAGAAATATAAAGGAACTTTCAACAGCAAGAGTAATAAGTTTGGAACTTACTATACATGTATTTTTATATAACCCTAGACCGGTCCCTAACCCTAGCCTTAAAAAAAGTGTATATTCTTTACTTAAAAACAAATCTGGGGTGACTCGAGTGACAAGAGGGTAGCAGGGGGTACATGCTGCCCCATTGTAATTGGTCACTCCCATGGTTGCTGTAGGGCAGGAAGAAATTAAAGCTGTTAAAGCCAGTCACTGGCTTTGATAGCTAAATGCAAGTGATTGGCAGTCACAGCAATCACATGCCCAGAAATTCAGTTCTCTGCTTTTTCTGGGACTTTCACCGTATTGAGGCAACAAGAAATAGCATTTGTCTGTCTCCGATTGCACTCTGAATAGCACACAGTGGATTTTAACACTCAACAAGGCATGGAATGTACTCCAGGTCCTCAAGTGGTTAAAAAAAAATGACAGCCAAACATCAACCAAACAGAAATAGACCAAACGCAACAGAATGAGACAGAAAATGCTATGTACATTAATCAATTATAAGCCAAATAATTAAATACATTTTACTTAATACAGTCAATTACATGATGCAGGAAAACGCTAGCACCCAACTCCCACCCCTCCCAATTAAAATAATAAGCACATTAAAATGAAATTCATGTAGAAAAATATTGCTACTGCAGGTGGAAGAGGGAAAAGTAGGAACAAGGCAATAGGACTGGGAATGAAAGGCAGTTAAGGAAAAGGGTACGTTCAGGAAGAAGCCCGCAAGCTGTGCGTGTGAGGAGAACATACTGCTGGAAAAAAAGTTTACTAGGGTCATGGTAGCATAATTGGCCAAATAGTAGAGACAACCACGCAAGACATCCACACAGAGAAGTAAACATGGCACTTAAATATGAATATATTGAGAAAAAAACACTCTCGTTAACTCCTTAGTGACATGACTTTTTGGGCTTGTCCGACGC
Organism: Pelodytes ibericus; assembly: GCA_036172795.1. Lineage (NCBI taxonomy): Eukaryota > Metazoa > Chordata > Amphibia > Anura > Pelodytidae > Pelodytes > Pelodytes ibericus. The sequence continues at coordinate 137,119,125 of CM069859.1, read as the reverse complement.
TTGGTGACATGGGCTATTTTAACATTTCAGAGATGTTTGTGTTTTGCTGTAATTTATTTCTGTCTCATTTAGTATACACACACAAACTATATATCGTTTTTATCGTTATAAGAAGGGCTTTCTTTTCAAAAAAATGAAAATTTGAAAAATCGTATACTCATGTAGAAGAGACAACAAAATAACACTGCTAAATAGTTTCTAATATATGTCCTGAGTTCAGAAATAGCCCATGTTTTATGTTTTTGTGCTTTTTTATTCATGTTACAGGGCCAGAACTATAAGTAGTGCAAAGCTATTTTAAAATCCTTTTTTTTCAAAATTAGCGATAGTGACATTGTAACACTGATATCTGTACTAAATCCATGAATGACCTCCAACATGTACATATTTTTGAAAACTAGACCACTCAGGGCATTTAACTTGGGGTATTTTTACACATTTCGTGTCGCCATTTTACCACCAATAAGGTACGCTTTTTGGTTTTCGAAGTTGGAATTCTGACATGCAGAAAACCTGCGCCCATGTCCCATTTGGGACATTTTTGAAGCCAGAAAGTGTATTCTACCCCACAAAGCCATATAGTTTTGAAAACTAGACATCCTAGGGTATTTCAAATGGTAGTATTTTAACACTTTCCATGCACTAATTCTACCACTAGCCTATGTCAATGTTTTGGGTAGTAATTTTTTTTCACATTCATTGTACTTCGGGCATGAACTCACAGATCCTATTATGTGTCAGTGCCAAACAACAGCTCAATATGTGTTCAGCAACATCTCCTGAGTACAGGGATACCACCCATGTATAGATTGGTTAGGTTACTTGGGGGTTAAAAGGCCACATTTGAAAGGTACGCTTTTTGGTTTTCCAACTTGGAATTCTGACATGCAGAAAACCTGCGCCCATGTTCCATTTGGGACATTTTTGAAGCCAGAATGCGTATTTTACCCCATCAAACCATATATTTTGGAAAACTAGACATCCTAGAGTATTTAAAATTGTGGTATTTTAATACTGTATATGTACAAATTCTACCACCAGCCTTTGTAAAAGTTTGTGGTAGTCATTTTTTGGGAGTTTTTTTTCCACATCAATTGTACTTCAGGCATGAATTCACAGAGTCTGGTATTTGTCACTGCCAAACAACAACCCAATATGTGTTCAGCAACATCTCCCGAGTACAGGGATACTACCCATGCATGGGTTTGTTGGTTTGTTTTTTGGCTAGAAGGCAACATTTGTGAGGTGCGCATCTCAAAATTCCAACTTGGAATTTTGACATGTAGTCAACCTGCGTCCGTGTCCTATATGGGATATATCTTTGAAGCCAGCCAATGTAATTTACCCCCACCAAACCATATATTTTTTTTAAGTAGACACCCATCACTCCTTGTGGCAAGGGCTCAGCAGCCACCGATACATCACTAGATGATATATCAGAAAGCTGACCAGGGTCAAAATCGAACCCTGAGTCCGTGGCCTCAGAATCAGTGCCTAAGCAGTTATCTCGAGCAAAGAAGGGGTTAATAGCTCTTATAAGAGCCTATCTAGTACTGTAATACATTACACTGGATTTAGTAATAACAAACAATGAGCAGCTTATCTCAAACATCAAAGTAAGGGAACACTTGGGCAATAGTGACCATAACATGGTTTCGTTTAAGATTAATGCAAAAAAGCAAATTGGTAACTACGCCACCAAAACACTTAATTTTAGAAGGGCCAACTTTGATGGACTAAGGGCATCAATGGAACATTTAAACTGGGAATGATTGTTTTCTGGACTAAACACAGAAGACAAGTGGAATGCCTTTAAGCACACATTACAAAAGTACACATCCCAATATATACCTTTGGGAAACAAATACAAAAGACACAAATCAAAACCAATGTGGCTTACCTGTACCGTGAAACAGGAAATGCAAAACAAGAAAATGGCATTCAAACATTATAAAAGCAAGGGATCAACATTATCATTTATAAAATACAAAGATGCCAACAAAGCCTGCAAAAAGGCAATTAAAATGGCTAAATTGGAAAACGAGAAAAGGATTGCTAAGGAGAGTAAAATTAACCCCAAAATTTTTTATAAGTATATAAATGGAAAAAAGCTAAAGAGGGAAAATGTTGGGCCCTGGATATCCCAAATGGGAAATTTGGTAACTGAGGACAGAGAAAAAGCAGACATTTTAAATACTTTTTTTTCTTCTGTTTATACTAAGGAAGAACAGATGGATGAGCCCCTGCTACCGGAAGTTACGGAACAGTCACCACAAACATGGGATTGGCTGACACAGGAAAAAGTGTTTATGCAATTAAACTCTGTTTAGATAGACAAGGCCCCAGGGCCAGATGGTATACACCCAAGGGTCCTTAGAGAGTTAAGCATAATTCTGGCCAGACCAATATTTATGATCTTTAGGGATTCGTTCAGTTCAGGTATAGTGCCAACAGACTGGCGAAAGGCGGATGTCATTCCAATATTTAAAAAGGGATCAAAATCTCTGCCTGGTAATTATAGGCCAGTGAGCTTGACATCTGTAGTGGGGAAATTATTTGAAGGATTGCTAAAGGTGTACACTCAAGAATACATCTTGAATCAGAATATAATTAGTAAAAGTCAACATGGTTTTGTGAAAGACAGGTCTTGTCAAACAAACTTAATAACATTCTATGAAGAGGTCAGTAAAAATATAGATCTAGGTGTGGCAGTTGATGTGATCTATTTGGATTTTCTAAAGCATTTGATACAGTTCCACACAAAAGGTTACTCTACAACTTGAGAGAAATAGGATTGGGGGCAAATGTATGTATTTGGATTGAAAATTGGCTAAAAGATAGAACACAGAGGGTTGTTGTAAATGGTAAAGCTTCAAATTGGACCAGGGTAGTGAGCGGAGTACCTCAGGGGTCTGTTTTGGGACCTCTTCTTTTTAATCTGTTTATTAATGATCTCCCACGTTGTGCTGAGTGCCATGTCTCAGTGTTTGCTGATGACACAAAATTAGGTAAGGTAATAAAGACTAATCTTGATGTTTTTTCTTTACAGGAAGATTTGGACAGAGTAGGGAACTGGGCAAGAAAGTGGCAAATGAGGTTCAATATAGACAAATGTAAAGTTATGCATTATGGGAAAAATAATAACAAAGCAACATATACGTTAAATGGTATTTCCCTGGAAAAAACTACTAACGAAAAGGATTTAGGAATCATTGTAGATAACAAACTTGGCAACAGTGCCCAATGCCAGTCAGCAGCTGCAAGGGCCAATAAGATATTGGCATGTATAAAACGAGGTATAGATTCATGGGAGGAGGACATCATCTTGCCTCTTTACAAATCAATGGTAAGACCTCACCTTGAATATGCAGTACAGTTCTGGGCACCAGTCCTTAAAAAGGATATTAAGGAACTCTAAAAAGTGCAAAGGAGAGCTACAAAATTAATAAGGGTATTGGAGGATCTTAGTTATGAAGAGAGACTTAAAAAATTGCATTTATTTACTTTAGAAAAAAGGCGTCTTAGAGGGGATATGATAACATTATATAAATATGTGCAGGGCCAATATAAGGAGCTCTCCAGGGACCTGTTTATTAATAGAAATGTACAAAGAACAAGAGGTCACCCCCTGAGACTGGAAGAGCAAAGATTTCATAGGCAGCAAAGGAACGGATTATTTACGGTAAGGACAATAAAATTATAGAACTCACTGCCAAGAGAGGTAGTGCTATCAACCACAATAGATGCATTTAAAAATGGTCTGGATGTTTTTTTAGAAAAGCAGAACATACAGGGGTATTAATAATAGAATGAGCATTAATAATAGAGCTTTTTGATCCAAGGAGATATCTGATTGCCCTTTTGGAGTCAAGAAGGAATTTTTTCCCCCTAGGAGGCAACATTCGAAAAAGCTCCCTTAGGGGTTTTTTTTTGCCTTCTTTTGGATCAAAACGCTGAAATGATAGGTAGAAGGGTTGAACTTGATGGACTTGTGTCTTTTTTCAACCTAAATTACTATGTTAAATGTTACTAGTACAAAGAAATTAATCCATAAAACAGTGCAGACAGCAAAACATACTGTTGCTGTGCAAGATTACTGCTTATACAGTGATGAATGGCAGGGAAGGGGTTAATACACAGTGAATGACTTTCATAAAACTTGACAATTTTATAAAATGTTATTTTATATCACTAATACTGATATGTCTCTTTCCGTCACAAAAATGTAAGTGAGGAGAGGGAGGCAGATCAATATTTGTGAATATTGATCTGACCAATTTTGATCTGATCAGGGCGAATTGTGATGCTCATTTAAGTAATCACCAAACCGCCTTTGCCACTAATTGGCTGATACTGATCGCTATGCGCTCAGACAGCTTTAAAAAAAATCTAAAATATTTTTACTTTACACGTAATTCCCTAGCGGGTATGTGTAAAAAAAAAAAAATGCAGACAGATACAAATTTCTTTGGCATCAATATCATTGTGTAAGCAGTGATCGACGGCAAAGAAGAGGTTAATAACTCATAGAAGAGCCTTTGTAGTACTGTAATAAATTATAGTACAAAAAAAATTAACCCCTAAAAAATGCACAAACAGCAAAAATAAATGCGCTGATGTGCACGATCACTGCTTACGCAACATCTGTAGCAGGAAGGGGTTAAATACAGGGAATTGCTTTTATAAACTTTTTTTATTGTTTTATAATTAGTGTGTTGTGTATTTATTACTTTTTTGTACTTAAACTTACTTTTATTACTTTAATCTGTCTCTCTCCCTCAGAAAAAAATGTGAGGAGAGGGAGGCAGATCCTAACTGGTCAGATCAATATAGGGTTAATATTGATTTGACCAGGCTTGTCAGTCTGCCTGCAGTCACAGATTGCCTCTGTGAAGAGGCAATCTGTAATGATACTGATGTTAGCAGGTTTGGAGTCCAGCAGCCAGATCAGCAAGGTCTTCTGCCAGAAGTAGCCACTCGTTACCCAGGTGGTTGAGCCCCTGAGCTTTGAGTGACAATCTGGTCTTTTAGCAGAGCTGTGAGGCTGGAACAAAGAGTATAAACGTAGTCAGGGAAGCCAAGGTCAGTGGGTAGGAGAAGGCAGAGTAGTGAGACGGTCCAAAATCGGTAACAGGTAAATAACAATCAATAGAAAGCTTGATATACTGCAGGCAGGAACCACAATAATCTGGCAAAGGTAGATTCACAGGAAGAGGCTTTTATAGGCTGAGAGTGAGCACATGACTTGACACAGGTGAGGAGAGTTGATGATAATAACAAGACTTGGTATATTCATTGTAACTAGAACATAGGCTAAAATGTAAAAGACAGGCTAGCGAACCGGTAAAGAAGAGAGCTAGGAACATGGAAGTCAGTGTTCAAGTCCAGGCACGGTCAGTTCCTGACACAATCCTGTGACTGCTTAAAGATCAGGAAGCAGGTTTCCCTCTCCTCTCACTGGAGGGAGGCTAATTGTGAACACATAATATTCTGCCAGTATAGATTTCATCCAAACTGGACAAGAAAAATACAAATTCTGCATTTAATAATACAAAATTGTTTTTTTAAACCACTCTTACCTACTGCATCTGACATCATTCTCATGTAACAATGCAAAATACTCAATCATTAAAATATATATTGTCCCCTGAGAGATCCACCTACGCGTGTAAGCAAAAGTGAAAAAACACGCTGCTTTTTTATTCTACTGGAAACAGATTATATCGAAATCCTGATTTATTCTCAGATGGAAAATTTGACATTAAAGCCCTCTAGACATCACAAAACATTTTGAGCTACTTTTTCACATGGGCATGTATGACCTAATGTAATTCCTCTAATATCCAACATTTTGTGAAAAAATATATTCGCAGATACAGTGTTTGATCCTCTGCTGATTTTGAACATCACCTACTGACAAAGACATGATCAGTCTATAATGTAAATGGTAGGTGTATTTTAACAGTGAGAGACCCCAAAAAATCCAGAAAAATGCGTGTCAAAAAAGTTATAAATTGATTTGCATGTCAATGAGTGAAATAAGTATTTGACCCCTTCAACTTAGTACTTGGTGGCAAAACCCTTGTTGGCAATCACAGAGGTCAGATGTTTCTTGTAGTTGGCCACACATCTCAGGAAGGATTTTGTCCCACTCCTCTTTGCAGATCCTCTCCAAGTCATTAAGGTTTCGAGGCTGATGTTTGGCAACTCAAACCTTCAGCTCCCTCCTCAGACTTTCTATTGGATTAAGGTCTGGAGGACACTCCAGGACCTTAATGTACTTCTTCTTGAGCCACTCCTTTGTTGCCTTGGCTGTGTGTTTTGGGTCACTGTCATGCTGGAATACCCATCCATGACCCATTTTCCATGCCCGGCTGAGGGAAGGAGGTTCTCCCCCAAGATACATGGCCCTGTCCATTGTCCCTTTGATGCAGTGCAGTTGTCCTGTCCCCTTAGCAGAAAAACACCCCCAACGCATATTTCCACCTCCATGTTTGATGGTGGGGATGGTGTTCTTGGGGCCATAGGCAGCATTCCTCCTCCTCCAAACATGGCGAGTTGAGATGATCCCAAAGAGCTTGATTTTGGTCTCATCAAACACTTTCAACCAGTTCTCCTCTGAATCATTCAGATGTTCATTGGCAAACGTCAGACGGGCCTGTACATGTGCTTTCTTGAGGGAAGCGACCTTGCTGGTGCTGCAGGATTTCAGTCCTTCATGGCATAGTGTGTGGGTCTAGGACACTTCTGCGCCGCATCTTCATCGCTGACAGTTTAGCGCGGCAGTAAGAACACTGAACTGTCAGCAATGAAGAATAACGCGGCCGTTACACTGCGGCCGCCTCTATGTGAGAGCAGACAGTTCAGCTCTGAACTGTCAGCTCTTACAAATGTACAAGTAAAAATAAAATAACCCCCCCTAATAAATGATTCCCAAACCCCAATACTAACACTTAACACTAAACCCCAATACTAACCCTAAAATTAACCCCAATATAAAAATTTACCCCCTAAACCCTAATACTAACCCTAATACTAACCCCGAGCCCTAATACTAAAATTAACCCCCTAAACCCTAATACTAACCCTAATACTAACCCCCGAGCCCCAATACTAAAATTAACCCCCTAAACCCTAATACTAACCCTAATACTAACCCCCTGAATTTATACTAAAATTAACCCCCGAATACTAACCCTAATACTAACCCCCAAGCCCTGATACTAAAATTTACCCCCTAAACCCTAATTCTAACCCCCTAAACCCTAATTCTAACCAAACTAAAATAGCTAAAATACTTACCTTTAGCGAAGAAATGTCCCGCGATGAAATCTCCAGCGACTATCTGTCTTGCTGTGTAGAGTCGGTGGTGAAGCGGCTGCGCGGAAGCAGCCGCGATGAAGAGTCCCATCCCCATAGTGTGTTGCCAATTGTTTTCTTGCTGACTATGGTACAAGCTGCCTTAAGATCATTAACTAATTCCTCACCATTCTCATGATCATTGAAACTCCACGATGTGAGATCTTGCATGGAGCACCAGACCGGGGGAAACTGACAGGTAGTTTGTGTTTCTCCCATTTGCGAATAATCGCACCAACTGTTGTCACCTTCTCACCAAGCCGATTGCCGATGGTTTTGTAGCCCATTCTAGTCTTGTGTAGGTCTACAATCTTGTCCCTGACATCATTGGACAGCTCTTTGGTCTTGGCTCTTGACTCGTGGTGGAGAGTTTGGAATCTGATTGATTGCTTCTGTGGACAGGTGTCTTTTAGACAGGTAACGAGGTGAGATTAGGAGCACTCCCTTTAAGAGAGTACTACTAATTTCAGCCCGTTACCTGTATAAACGACACCTAAGAGCCAGAAATCTTGCTGATTGAAGGGGGATCAAATACTTGTTTCACTCATTCACATGCAAATCAAATTATAACCTTTTTGACATTATAGACTGATCATTTCTTTGATCAGTCTATCAAAGACACCAAAATGTAACAACATAAGGGATTGAGAACAAAGCCGTTGGAATAGAATCTGGAGATTAAGAGTATAGGTGCAAACTATGTACTGCTAATATGCTCTCTCCTAAAGGGCATTTATATGAAAATACATAATATATAGCAGACATGCACACTGATGTATAAGTCAAAAAACATTTTATGTTTATTGGGTAAATGTATCGACAAATGGGTAAGCGTGGACAGCATATATCTCAAACTAAGGGACACATAGTACAAAACAGCGTATATATATATATATATATGTGATAGAAGCTGTCGATGTGGGAAAAGTCAACCAAAAAAAAATGGCGAGCAAAATAGATAAAAAACAAAACTGGAGGAAATGTATGGAAAAGTAAGGCAGTGCTATAAATGGACCGCAGATGGAAAATACATAAAAAGATAAAGTCAAAATGAGGCATAAAAAATAATGTAACAAGCGTACAGGGTGAGCAAAAAAAACAGGGGAGGGGACAAAGGGGTATGTGTCCAGCAAAAATAAAATAAAATAATGCTAGAAACAGAAAAAGAAATATGTGGTTATGCCAGGTATACACCTTGATCATCAAGTATCAGTTAAAAGTAGTCGAATTCTCCTGAGCAGTCCTGCTCAGGTTTAACATGTTCAAGACAGAAAAAAATACCAATTCAATTCCTTCATTAGCTCTATATGATGGTAGAAAGCTGGCATGTACAAGCAAGAGAATGAATAACAAAGGTCAGGGCAACACAGCGCTAAGGACAAAACGATATCAAAACGACATAGAAAGGTAGATTCACCCTTAGCAGCCCTTTCGACTAGTTACCATTATTGAGTAAGCCTACAGTTAGATCTTCATCAATCAGTATATACACTTCTGCCCATAATTCAGCTGAAATATTTACCCACAGTCGGCTTATTTTAAGATTAAATTCAGCTGCATATTTCAGCTGCAAACCAATCACACACATTTATTCACATACTAGAAATTCAACATATCCCACAAGCCATTCATACTAGGGGGTCCAGGTGGTGTTGGGGGGAGAGAGGGAGGGAGGCACCGAGCTTTTATCATTAACTAGTCCTGCCAATGTGAATGTTGGTAAACGTCCAAGGCTCCCCGAACGCTGCCTGGTCTCATCCATGGTTATCGAACTCTCTTTTACATGGTAGGTTGATGTGGAAGAGCACCCTGCAAGGAGTTACTTCTATATTTCTGGAGAACACCGTTTCCAAAACCCACTTTAACTTTTTTTATATGATTCCAGGGCCCCACACTCCCATCATATGTGGAGCTGAGAGCCCTTCTGCTTATGGCATCCCCAACATAGATCATTTCCATCCACATTATATTTTGCCAACCGAGTGGGAACTAAATACCATCTATTTACTAGCTTATAAAATTGCTCCTGGATATTCACACAGTGGGATGCCCTCCTAGCCTCCCCCCACGTCGTACACCATACTTCATACAAGAATGTCTGGCCCATGTCTTTCTCCCATTGAAGAGTTGCCTTGAATTTTCCTCTTTGAGCGAAGGGATCCAATATTTTTACAATTTTGGCCATTGCATTCATTACTGGGGGGCTCTGCAGAAAGGCATCCCACCGTGGGTGATCCACGGGAAGGCAAGTTGCCAGAAAGCTTTTCACTCTGAGATAAGTGAAAATCTGACTTGTATCAATATTGTATATCCGCTGTAGGTCCGGAAAGTGAATTAACTGCTCGTCTCTATATAGGTCCCCAAAGCAGTTAATACCTTTATCCCTCCAATGTTGCAGATTCAAATCTGGAATACAGAGGGAAATCACCTGAGTGGGGGCACGTTTTGAAAGTGCGTTATCGATACCTAACGCTTTTTTTGTTCTGTAAAAAGTTTCCAGAATGTCTTTAATTATTTTGGATGATATCTCCCACCTCCTGAATGCCTTTTGTAGCATCCAGCAAATCTGAGACAAATCCTCTATATGGGTTTGTGATTGCTCTATACTTAACCAGGGAGGATTATTGGAGATCGCCTTTTTCCATTCAATTATATGTGCTATCTGACAACTTCAGTTTATATTTCTAATGTCTGGGTAGCCAAGGCCCCCATTATGAACTGTTTGTTTTAGCTTTTGACAAGGTATTCTCGGTCTCTTTGCGTCCCAGACAAACTTAGAGAATAAAAGGTCAAATTTCCTTAGGGTCTCTGTTGGAACATTAAGTGGAATGACTCTAAACAGATAGACAAGCTTTGGCAAAATATACACCTTTATGATGTTTATTCGTCCCATCCAAGATCCACTCGGTACTGGCCCAGCGCTTACTCTCCTCCTGTAATTTACTATAGAGAGAGGAGCAGTTTAACTCAACCAGATTCTCTATCTGCGCTGGTACCTTTAACCCCAAATAATCAATATAGTCGGATTTCCTTACTTGTTTATTAAATCTTTGAAGAAGACCATATTGATTAGGGTTAAAAGAAAAGGGAATGATCTGCGTTTTAGCCTGGTTTAGGCTATAGTTGGACATTAAGCTATAATTGTCTATAGAATTGAGTAGTTCCGGAATCGACTGTTCTGTAGACATCATAGTTAAAATAATATCGTCCGCATATAGGGTTACCAGATGATCATGATCGCCAATGTGAATGCCCGCTATCTTTCTGGACTGACGCAGATTTTGTGCCAAAGGTTCGATAGTCAGGGCATACAGAAGAGGGGCCAGTGGACAGCCCTGTCTGGTTCCATTCTTAATGCTAAACAAATCAGAAGCCAGTGAAGGGCCCTCTATTCTGGCTTCAGGGTTTTAATACAGAGCTGTTATAGAGTAAAAAAAATGTTGCCCTTCAGGCCGTATGCTCGGAGAGTCTCAGACATAAATCTCCAGTCTACCCTGTCAAAGGCTTTTTCTGCATCAAGGGCCAAGATGATTGCTGGAGATTTATTCTGATGTATGGCCTCAATTATGCCTAAGACTCTCCGGATTTTGTCGGTTCCTGTTCCTTCTGGAATAAACCAGGACTGGTCCGGATGGACCAGGTCCGTGATCACTCCCTTTAGTCTATTGGCCCAGATCTTTGAGTAGATCTTGATGTCGAGATTGATCAAAGATATGGGTCTATAATTTACTACTGAATTGGGGTCCTTCCCTGGCTTCGGAACTGGTAGTATTGAGGCTTCCAACATTTCTGTTGGAAATCCTTTATTTAAATTTATTGAATTATATAAACTGGCTAGGATCAGAGAAATCTTTGGGCTTAAGACTTGGTAGAATACTGTAGTAAATCCATCTGGACCCGGAGCTTTCCCTTTTTTTAGGTCTTGAATTGTACTATTTATTTCTGATACAGTGACCGGACCATTCAACTTGTCCAATTTTTGTTCAGATCCTTTAGGGAGGTTCAGAGATTCTAGAATTTGGTAACCTCTTCTAGAGTAGAGTTTAATTTTGGTTGATTATATAAAGATTGATCAAATTTCCTGAAAGCTTCTGCGATCTGTGGGGGTGAAATGCATTCCTGTCCTTTATAAACTATTTTTTTTAATCTATTCGCTGCATTTTGCAATTTAATCTTCCTAGTCATTTCCTTGCCCACTCTGTTGTTACTGTAGTACCATTTGCTTTTTAATCTAGATAGAGTGAAATCTGTATTTAACTTGAGTCTCTGAATAATTTGTTTTCTGGATCAGCTGTACTTTCTCTGTAGCTTCCCTAGATGGATTCAGTTTGTGTTGTCTTTCCAGCGGTGCTAATATAGAATAACATTCTGGTAGGTCTTTACCCCTCTGCTTCCTCAACCATATATCTTTCTTAATTAGGTGTCCCCTTCATACGCATTTCATTGCACACCAAAGTAAATCTTAAAAGCTTGTGAATGAGTGGTGGATGAGCCTGAAAAACATCCACATTGGGAAATCATTAAGTAAAATAGAAGTCTTGGCATTTGAAGGGTTAAATTGAAAAAAAGTTTTAATATTGCATAGTTTTAAGCCTGATGTTTTGATCCATACCCAAACAAAAAACAAGCAAAACTGTAATTTTTTAAGAGATCTGAAAATTCTCTCCAGTGACAAAACTAGAAAAGGCTAGAGTTTTTCTTGGAATAAGGAAACAAGTATTTCAATAATAACATTTATAAAAAAAAAACATTTTCCATTAGTTACTTTTTCTTTGTTATCTACTTTAATTAAACTGGATTAAACTGGGGGCTAAAACATTCTTAAGGTTTTTGGATTTCTGAAAAATCACCTGTGGATTATTTAATAATGCATCTCTAAGGAGATCAAATGATTATAGGCCAGTGTTCTTCTAAAACGTGTTTTATTTTAAAAGTCTGTGAATTGTATTACTTCACAAAGGAAATCTTGAAACCCATATTTCCTTCTTTGTTATCAATCCTAGCTTTGTCCATAATAAGTGAGTTTCATTTCATGTTCTGTATTTCTTCAATAATCTAGAGTATTTTTAGTCAAATTCTTTTTTTAATGTAATATTTATTGAAAAATGTTTCCTTTTGCATACTAATAATGCAATACAAAAATACAGTTATAATCTCTTCTATTTCAAATATAAAAATATTATAGTAAAATTGACAAATTATAAAAAACACAAATATATAATTAGAAACCATATGTTCCAAGTCCCTTTATCCATTTATACAACACATCTTAACTAACCTAGGGACAGGGATCATTACCATAAGCCCATTTACCTTAGCAAAAAGGAGTAGAATCCAAAGCTCCCATCGCCTTCATTTAATATACCTTGGGGAGGAACTAGAGGACCTTATGAAATCTCTATCCAGGGTTCTCATAACTTTTTTTAATATATATATATAGGTTTTAAAACAAATATCTGACACAGATTTTTTTTTCCCAGTCTGGTTGGAACTAGGTACCATCTGTGTAGTAATTATAAAGAAACACGTTTTTAAAGTGTACCCCTTTCTTGGTCAAAAGAATTGCTCCCAACCAGGATGCTCTTCCATTTTCTCAAGCTTTTCAATTCATCCTTTTTTACATGAATTTAAGATTTATTAATTTTAGATGCTGACTTTTGTTTACTTTCCAATGGGTATATTTTGTCTAATCTTACCTCTTGAACTGGACAAAATGATCTTAAAAAATTGGCAAATGTACATAGGACAAAAGGTCCCTACTTTAGAGATTGTATTGTTTTTGTAACTGTCCAAATTACATAATTTTGTGATCCTCATCAAAATCCTCAAAATTTCAATTAGAGTATGTAGAGACCTTTAGAAACTGACCTTTAGACATGTATTTCTTTTTATTAAATACATTAAATAACATATATCTTAAACAATCATATTTTGAATACCCAGTTTGTTCATTTCTATATCCAACCAATATAATAAAATAGTATTTATCTTTTTACAAACTCTATCTTCACTGAACTCAAATTGGAACCAAGAAGAAGTACATTTTTCTCCACCTTTCCAGGCCAAGAAATGAGATATCGTGCTAGTCTCTTGAAGGGCAAACATGTTTACAAAATACATTCATGTAGAGATTTCAAAAACAATTTATGAAATACGTTTAAAACACTCTTTGGCACTCTAAGTGGGATATTAAGATAAGCTACTTTAGGGCATATGTATGATCTAATAGCATCTAATAGCATTAATTCCTAAAGAAGATATATAAAGACTAACTGATTTTGAGAGTCAAACTTGATTCCCTATGGAGACAGATATAATTATTTTTAATTAGATGTTATCAGTCAAAATTCAGCATTATCCCAAGATATTTTATTTCCTGACTGGACCAGTCAAAAGTGTAGTTATCTCTCAGGTTAGTTGATTTTCTGTCAGGCCCCTAGATATAACCTGAGTACCTTTTACATTTTTAGATTTATTATTTGAGAAATGACTGTAATCCCTGATACAATCTAGTAATGCAGGTATAGATTTTTCCAGATTGATCGGAGTCCGTATCATATCATCAGCATGAAGTGTGATTATGAGGTCATGATCTGTTGGTGGGATATAGTGTGTCTGATGGGATTCAGTTGATAATAGAGGCGCCAAAGCCACCGTTGCCATGTTCCCTTTCTGAACATGAACTAATCTGAGTTTAATCCATTGCCTAAGATGTTTGCCATAGAGCACTCTATCAAAAGTGTTTTGGGCATCAAGTTCGATAAATGTCACAAAAATAGATCTTTACACCCTGTCTTAGATCAAATTTAAAAATATATGGATGTTATCACCTCCGGATCTACCAGTTATAAAACCAGATTGTCAGCAACATTGCAATGCAAAAAGGCTAAATTAGTCTTATATTTTGGGTTAGGATTAAAATAATGGTTTGGAATAAGATTATGGTTAGGGTTACAATCAAATTAAGGTTAGCATAAATTAAAGGTTAGCATTAGTGTTAGTGTTAAATTTAGGATTAGGGTTCCATTTAGTTTGGGTTGGGATCTAAAGGTCACTGTAGGAGAACATGTTTACAAAACAAAAATACTACTTTTGGTTATTGAACTATTACTCACAGTTTGCAATTTTGTAAAATATTTTTCAGGTCAAAGTTAGAAAAAGTGTGTTTTTTAAAAGAAAACGCCTTACAAAACAATTTGTCACAGCTCTACACAAGGAGTCTGCAGCTTTCAAGTAAATTCAAGACATCTCCCCTAGTCTGTCTGAGGCAAAGGTTAATCCTTGTCAGACCACAGATAAAGAAAATCCATTAGTGCAGTGCATTCCCCAAGAAGCTTACTAGTAAGGAGCAAGTGGCTTTGTGCACTGGTTTAGGCATCCTGGACAATCACAAGCTGAAAACCATGTGGAGCTGGTTGAGACTTTGCTACTTTGAAACTACTGCACAATGCACAGAACGATGTCCCTCAAAGTCCATATTCTTGATGCTCATCTTGATAAATTCAATGAGAACATGAGAGCGTACTAAGAGGAACAAGGTAAGCACTTCCACCAGGATATACTGGAGTTTGAAAGTCACAACCAAGGACAGTATCAAAAGAACATGATGGGAGACCAAATTTGGTGGCTGCATAATAACCATTTTCTATACTTTTGTGTTGTAAACATTTAGGAAAAACACTACCCAGGTACAAAAATGAATTTACATTGTGTGGTAGGGAAAGTGGTGCATCGTGAGGTAGAGCCTATCATTAGCAGCCTGTGCTAATTTTCCATGACAATTGTCTTGTCTAACAACAGGAAGAACATGTTTGAAGACCTTCAAACTCCATAGAATGGAATGGCACTTTTATGGAATGGTTATTGTGTATTGCAATTATTGTCATATGCCATGTATGTGTGATTATTCAGAAATGTTTCACATTTACCTATTTGATGGCTAACACCTGCCAGTATGGTGCACTGGCGGTAGATATGCAGAATTAATGACATGCTCTATAATACATCATCCTCTACCAAATATACATACAAATGCATCATGGTTGTTGCCAGGTTTTCCTACATCAATAAATCAATGGCTGAAATGATTTGAAAGAAACTTAAAAACTTGCATAAAAAATATTTTTTTATACTGAGTTCACATAGATCTGTATCTGTCAGGATTGATTACAGGCAGCCACATCTATGTATTTATATATATATATATATATATATATATAATTACACACTATAATTAACACTACTGCCAAGCTGAGAGTGAACAGGTTTTATGCTAGGTCAAAATGACCAAACTTTATGAAAATATTAACAATTTTTCATTAATCATTCCAATGAGCCCTTTAATCTTCTAATTGTATTTAATGTTGGTATTTAAGTTTTGTTCCATAACATTGCTATCCAGCGTTTTGTGATTTTTCCAACAGAGTTTTGACTGACGCATACCCATTTTATATAATTTGACTGGTGTAAAATACCATCTATGCAGTGTAGCGTTTTAAGCATTTGTTCTTTATAATCTACACATATAGAAATTTTATTAATTTCTTCCCAGATTTTTTCCCAATCCTTCCACTGAAGAACCTTCCAGATAACGTGGTTTCTTATTAATTGCTTTATAAAGGATAGAAATGTGAGATTTTCCTTTTGGATTATATAAACAAGTATATTCTGCATCTGAGAAGTCATACCGCCTTCTCTGGTGTTTGCAAAAGCAAGGTTTAAAGTGCGACTAAAACAGTCAACAAGGTTGTGAATTCACAAAAGAACTACAAAAATCAGACATTAATAGCTGAGTTGACTACTAATGTGTAAACATTGCATTATTGTTATCATTTCACCATAATTTACATAACAACTATAATATGGCATATATGGCTCCTTGTCAGCCTACCACAGAGATTTTTTTTGTCATCTCCCTCTTACAGAATACTATCTGATGTACTTTAATTTTGGGTGCATACTCCAAAGCTTATGAGTAAGCTCCATAAGCGCGAAACGCGTCAAGCTGCACCATTAATCTGATTGCCGTTTTTTCCACTTTTTTTGCTGTGATTATCTGTACATATTGGATTATAATAAATTTCCCCTTTATGGACTATCGACCCCCGACAGTGCCGGTCTGCTTTTACATACCTTTTACTCCAAAGCATAGCCTGAAAGTTAAGCAGTGAGTGCTTCCCAGTCAAAGAGAGCGCACCTCATAGAGCTGGAGATTTTGGTGCTGATTCATACCTGCTAGTATGCAGTAAGAAATGATTCATTCATCATGGCTATGTTGGAATTTTTAAGTCTAGGGAAAGGGAGGCTATATACCTAGTAATATGGAATTTTAGTTATTAATGCAATAATCCTAACATCGCTCAATTCCCAAATATCGAAATTAATACCAAATAACATCAAATGGTATCTGTGAACACTTTACAGGTTGGCTCTCAAAGTTACTCATAAATTATTATATTTTTTTTTTTTTAAATAGATGGATGGAATACAAAATTTAGTCTCCATGTGGAGAAATCCAAAATGGAGTTTCCTAAGGTGATGCATGCCAAATGTGAGTGTTAAACAACAACACATTTCTAAAAATTTGATACTTGAAGAGATATATTCGACAATTAACATCCAAACTTGAGGGCACATTTAAGTAGTTGAATAAAAAGATATACAAAAGTTTATTACATATGCATAAAAATAAGGATATGCAAATATATATTTAGCTTTAAACACTATACACGATATTGCTAAGATTAGCAGCTCTTCCTCTCTCTTCCTTCTTTACTCTCGGGACTATTCCTTTTAAGATATCTCATGTTTCGGAGTCTAAAGGTCCACTTACAACTTCAAGACAAATGAGCAAAATTATTATAGTTTTGTTATTCTAGCAAGAAAGCATGTTAAAAACTCTTATTTGTCCTCTCATTCGATTAAACATATTGATAATCTTATAAAAAAAACAAATTCATGCACTTTAACCAATTAAAATAAAATAATAATTTAGATAATTCTGACGCTCCAGTTCATGAACAATCGATTGATTGGATTAGTTTAAAATTTGGTGTTTCCAACCTGGATCTGAATTAGAGATCAATGTTATTCTCACCTATAGAAAAATAAAAATTCGGATAAGGGAAGGAAACATACCATATCTATTTTTTACTCGACTTTTGAAAACAACAACAATGAGAAATCAGTCTTCATGCTACATTGGGAGTTTAAACACTATACTCCTAAATCCTGAAGTTTGTTTATTTAAAAAAATCTCCACCAAATTTACCCAAAAACAAATTATATTAAAACATTTATCAATTGCAGGCAACTCTTTCATACCCAAATATATATGTTTATTATGCTTTCTCTTAAGTATTATGGATGTATATCTTGTTATTGTTATTTCCCCCATATTGTAATCTATATTCAAAAAATGTTTTAATCATTTCAGTAACTTGTTATGTCTTTTAAAACTCCCCAAAAAATATTTGAAAAAAAAAACATATTAAAAATTAGTAGATGACACTTAAAAAAACAGGCTTAATATATAAGCTAATAACAAGTATCCTAATTATAGTTTAGAATACTTTGCAAGAAAAACTGCAGACATGAAATCCACATATTATTTATACAAGAGATGAATAATGAATATTTGAGCATGAATATCTTAGGTAAATCCAGTCTGAGGCGTGATGTACATGTGCAATCACACAGAATGTGAAAAACAGAAACTTGCATGTGGGCACAACCGGTTCTCTTCGCATTTTTAATAGCCATGTAGAATATCTGTATGACAGCTTGCCATATCCTAAATGATTAAGTGCCACTCTAAATTTTTGGAGATGGATTTTCCCAGTTGACACCAATGTCCAACATTGTAAACCCAATCCAAATCTCTTGGCTCAACAGCATGAGATAACAGGTGAAAAGTAGATTTTTCTTGCAATATATTTATTATAATCAGTTGAGCAAACGCTTTTCCTGACTTAAGGGAAAACAGCTTGGGAAAGTAAACATTTTTTAGCATTATTATTGCAATGTATTAAGACATACTGTATATTTAACTCACTAACATTACAGGATGCAAGATGAGTTGTGGCAAATGTGGCACAGATTTATGGTAATGTTACATTGTTACAATTTATGTTACAAACAATCATTAGTATAAATTGTACACTTTGGTGCATGTATAAGTAATGCTATCACTTGTGATAGAGTTAGTATCCGCTTAATACTTAACTTTGTGTGCCTACAGGTTTAGGGTAGGCTCAAATTATACACTTTTAAAGATGTTGTCTGCTATACCATCAGAATTCATCTGCCTACACTTCCTAAAATAAGAATATAGGAAGAAAAATGTGGGTGAAAGTTAGCCAAAGTATATTTTAAAACACATTAATTTCCTTAACATTCTCAATATTGCATTTGCAATAACCAGTCAGCAAACAGTACATATTAAACATTTTATTAGTCTGTTATGTGTTTTGAGTTTATGTTCTTCCCATAGTTCGCTGCACTGCCTAGATCACTGCATTTGTTTATACACCAGCCAACAAGATATTAAAATTGAAAACATTGAGAATTATAGTAGTCTAGTGCACCAATCGTTATGCACCTAAAAGTTAGTTTAACATCTTTATTTACTAGTCTAGAACATCAACTAACTTTCTCTGGTCTCACGCTGATATCCAAAAAGATCTATTGCAGAATACCTACTTTTATATATCACTAACCCCTTATTCACCAACTGATTGGTAGGTTTGAGCAGATTGATGGTGTCAACACTCAGATCACATTAATCATGTTACTAGAGTGTATTCAAATAATGGAGAAGTGGATCCAATAAACCATAGAAAGTACATTAACGGTACAAGAAATTCTTTGCACTCTGCTTTTTCTAATGTTGCAACATTTTTACTGTGACCTAGTGTTACAAGATGACAAAGCTGACCAATGTTTCTGTAAAACCCAGGGTATAAAGAAAGGGTAACATTATGCAAAGAGAACTGATATCAACCCATTGCAGAACATAGAAACAGAATTTAACGATTAGCACACAATGGTTATGAAAATATTAAAAACTTTTTTGTTCCAGCAGAGTGAAGATGTGAACTCTCCATTTTCTTATTTTCCTTTGTATATGATAACCTAAGATTGTCAAACATGTAAACTAACTTTAATAAAATAATTAAGCATTATACAAAATCTAAGACTTGTATGGGAAATTGATCAGCTCGAGATATACAAAGCATCAGATCTTTGGAAATAAAAAAATTGTCTATTCTTGAAAGAGTAGCATGAACCTCAGATAAAAAAGTACAAGCATATTTCGAGAGATTCGTCCTCCAAGAATCGGGGAATTTTGAGAGGGAATGTGGGTATTGTCCCATTTTATTCAAAGTTACATCTTGGACCATATTAGAATCCCTACCATGATAAGTTTGACATCAGAAATATAAGATTTAGGAACTAGCACTGTGGTTGTTAGGGGCAAATGTATTGCAGCCGATATTGTTGGACAGATATCGAAATGTCTAAAATAATGGATCTCCACATAGGGTTAGGTAAAGAAGAGTGAATGTCCTATCGCAATAATTTGTGTAACAAGGTAGCCACTCCTCTCAACTTTGAATTGTACAAACCAGTCACACCCTGAACAATACAGGAATCCTTCAAGGTGGAACAGTCTGCCTGTTTCTACTGGGTTTCCTGAGAAATCTGTAGTTTCAATTATTTTAATTTGGACAACACCAGTTTTCTCTTGACAGAGGTTGTGAAGCATTGACAAGACCTACAAAAAAAGAGACATTACATGTGTGAAGTTATAAAGCTATTTAAAACCTATTTTGGGGAGAGACAAATACAGAAGACAAATTATTATACAGTGGGTCCCTGTGTCCCAGATCTCACAGAGCATCCCCAGCTACACCAAACCAGAAATGTAAAACAAATAATACAGTGAAACAACATATACAATGTATGAAATTTGTAAACATCATAACAAAAGAATACTTGTCAAAGTTGTCATTAGATGGAATCTCTGCTGAGTTGTGTCGAGGTGTATTAATATAATCAGAACAGTTGGAGTTGCTTCTTATGAGGAATCCCAAAAAAATGTTTGTCCCTCATGAATCAACAATTTAGCAGGGTATAGAAGTGTGAAACAGCTCCTTGAAAATAGGTACAAATTCTCTGCATCTGGTTGCCATTTGTCCTGTAAAATTTGTTTTGTTCAAAAAGCAATTCAGGGGGAGATCGATAAACTGACAGAATATTCTGCTTATCTTCCAAATTAAGTACATGGAAATTTAACTCATCTTGGTTGTTCCAGGTCTTTACGATCCTGACCAATGCTGTGTGCCTTCTCAGTCATTATCTGAGTATACCCTTAAAGGGCAGATCCAATGTATCTGATAAGAAGTACTAGAGTGCAGGCAAAAGTTGAAAGGATTTGACATGTTTGGGGAGATTTATGATGCAGGGATTGTTTTACCTGATGCAATTTTCTAAATAAGCCAGTTCTTTAGTAAATTAATGTTGATCGTTTGCTTCTCAAAATCTTCCTAAAGTTTATTCACTGTGTCTTCTAGATTGCTTTGCCTTTGTTCTTATTCTTTGATCTTGTTGGTATTAGTTGTCAATTACTGTAGAGTATTGTCCACTGATCCTTTAAGTTCTGGAAATTTAGCTTCAAACATTGGCAACATGGCCTTAAATCCTCCATGTACTGTTTCTGATGCTGACAAAGTGGAAGGTTGCAAGAAACTGGGGCTTAACAACATCTCTGGATTCAAAGACTTCGAGGACAATCTCACAGGCTGGGTTTGTTTAAGAGGTTTGTTTGTTGGTCTGTTTGGTTTTGTGGATATTTATGCCATGGTTACAAATGTATCCACTGGAGTTCCCAAACCATAATTAAATATCTCCAGGCAGTCTTAAAGATACTCAACTAGCATATATTGCAAAACACAGGAACTCTGGGGCTGTTTCTAGAGTTAATGAACACAGATATGGCAGACAGAGGTCTCATAAATAATGCTGGTGGTTAAACCAGCGACAGGCAATGGATATGCTTCAGGGCACTCAGCTAAATTGCAGCTGCCATGTTTCGGCTCTCCCCCAGAAGTCCGTCAACCATATTTTTTTAACACAAACGTATAGTGAAAGTGATTGTTAAACAAATATGAAAAAAATCACAAAAACTCACAGTATATTAAGAGGTAGCAGGGTATTTTTAAAGAATCAGCAAAGCAAATTCCATTTCCCAATTTTCACAAATATTTAAAGAAATATATATTATGCATGCCATCTATTTGGGTGCATTGCAGGAAGATCCTACTGGGCTCAGAGTACCTACCTAGGCACATGCTTAACAAGGACAACTAGAAATGGTACTCTGACCACCACATTCTCAGGATGTTTAGGCTGTCCTGTGGGGCCATCCTGGATTAATGCCAGCACATCTGGAGCATCTGACTGGAATGAACTACAGTGTATCACTTCTTTTAAATGTTTTAAATTATTATCTTGTACACGTCTACACTTCTAAATACACATTGCTATAATATTTATATATTTCTGACAGTGGATTTAAATGCTTCTAAATTTGATTGCAGAGTTTCAATGCAAGGTCTTGTTACTAGTGGGGTACCTCACGGATCTGTACTTTGACCCATTCTCTTTAATATTTTTTATAAGTGAAAATGCTGATGGTCTTGTTTGTAAGGTATGTCTTTTTGCTGATGATACAAATATTTGCAGCAGGCAAAATGGCAAATGATTTAGCTAAACTAGAAAAATGGTCAGAGCTGTGCTGTGGCAACTGACATTTAATGTGGATAAGTGCAAGATTATGCACCTTGGACGTAAACCCCCCCAAAAGCAGAATATAGAGTATTTGTCAGTCATAACCTAAACATCTGAGGAAAGGGATTTAAGAGTAATAATTTCAAAAGACTTGAAGGTAGGCACACAATGTAATAGAGCAACAAGAAATGCTAGCAGAATACTTGGTTGCATATGGAGAGGTATTCGCAGTAGAAAGAGGGAAGTGCTAATACCATTGTACAGAGAACTGGTGAGACCTCACTTGGAGTATTGACGATTGTCTACCATAATAAAAATCATATTTAAGTGTCCATAGTTTAACATCTTGGAAAGCAGACCCTTGTAAAGTAGCTCCCAAATTGTGGAAAGTAGAAAGAAGAAAGTAGAAATTACAGTTATAATACCAACGGTATTTGGAAAAAATATCTTGAAAATACAATAAAAATGCTCATGCTGCCAGGCTTGGCATTCTTTACTCAAACAGCTCTTGCTGCTTTACTTGGCATACCGTGATTTATCAATCAATAATCTATAATTGTCTTTCTGTAGTTGTAAAACATAGTTATTAAGACTGTATGGCATCACATATTATTGGGAACACTTAACACAAAATTTGCCGAAATTTTAAGAAATTAACACCTGTTAGGGTGACAGGTGTCTATAGTTGATGTTTAATGACACTTATATTTTTGACTGCCTAGGCAGAAATAATTAACTTATCTGCAATTAATGGATCTGCCCTATCTGTCTTAGTCTATATTGTTTATTAAATTGTGTGGCAGCTGAATATAGAATGTTTTGTGTTTTTCTGAAGATAAGTAAGATATGTGAGTGATGGGCGGGGACTCGTGAGGCAAAGAGTATATAAATAGGCATGAGCTGTAAAATCTTGTGGTAGTCATGACAAATTCAAATTATTGTAATGTTCACAATGTCCACCAGATGGCACTTAAAGAAGGTTGGTTTATTTGATGTACACATTCATTTTTGCTCTATGACTCAAGTGTACATTGTGCCTCATATTAACTTATATACAAGAAACATGTTCTTCCCTGTTGTTATATAGACATATTTATTTGGTAATCACTGAATATCATCCTAGGGCAGGTTTTCAATGGCAGATCATTTACAGCTTGTATTTTCTCAAAGAAGGTCTATAATGAATATTTTCCACAGAAATATAGTAAATATGTGAAAAGCAAGAAAATAAAAAAAACTATTTTGATCTATACAATAAAGGGTGTTATTGTGACAAATCTACCAACTGGATACTTTTGTGGTGATCAGATACTTAAATGAAATTACTTTTTGACACAACATCTTCTTGAGTACCTATTCATCTCTCATGAATGACAAAATGAACTACATCCTATGTATGTGAAATGAATGCAAATAAAAAGCACTTAAGAAAAATAATAAATATATTTTAGAGTTTTAATGCTCCACTATAAAATTACTTACTAGAATACAATTTTAAAAAATGTATTGGTAATTTCACACAATTTATACAAGCCTGGAAATGCAAGAGGAGGCTTCAGTAGAATAATTCTGGCAATTCAGTGATACTTTTCTGTATTGCTATCTTTAGCATGTGCCCAGTTCTTTTATGACTTGGGCCTCAGGATGTATCATAAGCAACATCATTCTGCTCAGGGTAGTCTCTAATTTGTGTCATGACTCATTTTCATTACTTTGTGATTGATTGTATATCTGCCAGTAATAAAAGTGCAATAAACACATATAGTTTGACATCACCTTGTGGTTTTTCTTTTATGGTTGTTTTTGTGCTATCAAATACTAATATAAGGATACAGCAATTTATGTGTGCCACATTGATGTTAGTAAGTCTGATTACTATCGCCCCGGTTTGTCTTCAAACTAAAACAATCAGAGCACAAGGATTTTTTACAGTCTTCTCATGGGAAATGTAAACCTGTAGTTAATCTTCGCAAAACATTTGTTGCTCGTAAAAAGATTTCTATTTTGTTGTTTAGGACTTTAATTGGTGTACGTTCATTGAAATTACAGCAAGGAAAAACTCTTGACTCTTTATCCATAACTTAGAATTACATCCACTGGAACAGAGGAGTACACAGATACCTTTTGTGACCCTGTAATAATGAGCAAACAACACCTTAATCATGAGTAAGTAATATATTCATTTAAAACAATAAACCTACACTTACAGTCATTAACACATGCCAACTATACAACATATGGCCAGTTTATTATATAAAATGTAAATAAAATTGTGTGATACACTTCTGAATGCATATTTCTTAAGCTTTTGACAGAACGTGGAATGATGGATGCCATTCAGTTGTCTATAAAACATATATTTTATTTAAACAGCGCTTTGTACTGTTGGCAAGATTGTTGGCATTTAAAACATGCCATCTGCGTATTGGCGAGTTTATTAAAAGTAGTAGGTGTATGTAGGTGGTTTCACAATAACAAATAAATGTATCAGTCGTGACATAATTGGTGAATTCAGAAGTCACAAGGTAGGTGTATTAAGCTACTATAAGAAAATATTAATATTGCATCACTTTTGCATTAAAAATCAAGTTTCTGTAACAGTACTGAAAAACGTTTATATAGTTATTTATATTTAAAGAACTTCTGATAAAACCCCATGCTCCATGTAGTATTTTACTTTACTTTATCTCAATAAAATAAGTTCCTAATGTTGCTTAATCATTTCCATTGAGTGCTATAATATGATTATCAATCATTTAATTTAATGTAGGTCCTTACTAACCTCTCTGCATGTAGCATCAATTCATCAGTTCTTAGTGATTTACTTATTGCCTTTCAAGGGTATCCTCTCCCTACTATTTATCTTCTGTTAACTACTTTTAATACAGCTGATTACTCTTTATTCCTCAATCCTCATCACTTCTTTGGCATTTTTGACATGTTCTCTCAGTTGCCATGGCTTCCATTCTCTCTACCCCTTCGTATCTGTTTTCTTTGTCATACAGTTGTAGAATTCTTCCACATGACCCACTCTCAATAACACTTCCATCCCACTCTCTACACCTTTCTCAGAGTTGCTAACATTTACATTGCTCCTATTTTTCAGAAAACTGCCTTCAATGAATAGCACTGATAGCAGTTTATCTAAGCACTGGAAGTCATTCATATATGTACATTGAAATAACTCTAAAAGAGCAATAACAATATGAACACAGATTAATATTGCTCAACTTAAAACATTCAATAAGTAAACCATGAATACAAAACACATGAATACAGTTCCTTTTTTTCAATAAGATATTATTTTTTTAAATTTTTTTATTACAAATAACAAACATTAAACTGTCATATAAAAGCATAGACATGTAGACAAAGGTATCGCTGTTACATTCATTAGTCATATGTTTCCCCTTTCAAGTGGTATATCAATTGGTCTATTTTTATAGAGTTATTGGGTTTTATAACCCAAGATCTTGTTTTAGATGTTACCGATGTTAGAAACATATAATTGTCATTATCCATAGACAAACAGAAATCACATAAGGAAAACAAAGATATGGATGTGGGGGTCTGTGGAAGGCGGGCGGAAAGCTTCCCCCGGGAGGGGGGGAGAGGAGGCAAGCAGGGCAGTGGGAGACAGAGGGAAACCTTGATCATTTTTATATATAGATATTTTTTTCCTCTATTTGGTAGTCTCAATGTCCAGGGGTATAAACGTTAGATGGTGAGGGAAAGAGAGTAAACCAGTTTCCCCAGATTTCGTTATATTCTTTTTTTTTATCATAGAAGAGGGCTCTCTCCATAGTAGCTTGGTACATTATGTATCTTAAGATCAGTCATGCTGGGAGTTGTGGCCTTTTTCCAGTTCCTTGATAGACAAAGCTTCGCTGCCATAAAGATATGTATTAAAATTATCATGTGGGGCCTGGGGAGCCTCGGGCAGTCCAAATGGAACAGAAATCTTGCTGAGGACAAGCCTCCAATATCTAACAGTCCCGTCACCAAAGATACAAGATCGTCCTTAAGACAATCCAGGGCTCCACACTATTATTTTTTGGATACCCAGCTCTAACCAGCGTCTCAGGTTGAGGTCATAGGTCATGAGAGTAAGGATTGCTAATGATGTTTCTTTGGAAATGCAGTTCTTATTATACAATCATTTTTTTTTATAGGGCCAATAGAGGAAAAAACATGTATAACTTTATTGTCTATATTGAGCTTGTTGAATGCAGTCTTATCCAATCAGAATAGACATGCAGGATCAACATTATTACAAATAAGATTTTCATAAATATACCAAGTTTTTATTTTGAGTTGGGGTTACCCCAGTGCATAAAATGAGAGAACATTGTGGAGTCATGTAAAAGGTTCATGTCTGGGAATGAAAGACCTCCCCTAGAAAGTTTTATAGTCATTTTTTTTCATCTTAATTCTGGATCTTTTGCCCCCCCCCCCCCAAACATAGGTAACAAAAAGTTTCTCAAACAAATTTAGGGTGTTACCTGGAACACGAAATGGAATAGTGCGCATAAGGTATCCCAGCTCAGGGACAATGTATGATCTCAGTATATTCAGTCTACCTAGCCAGGAGGTGTAGTTTCTACTCTATTTTGTCAGCAGAGAGGATAACTCTTTATGTAGTTCTAAATATTTTTTTTTAATCCAGGTGTCGACCAAGACGTTTATTTTAATTCCTAGATATGATATATGTTCGTTCGTCCAAGTGTAATTGTATTTCGATTCTAAAATCTGTTTTGGTTCAGGGGAAAGGTGGCAATAAATCACCTGTGTTTTTGTCATATTTATTTTGTAGTTTGATAATCTGCTGTATTCTTCTATACTTTAAATAATTGCTGGTATAGAGGTGTTTATTTATATAGAGGTTTATTTACTGTCAAAATAATATCATCTGCAAAAAGTGTTATTTTTTGCTTTGCATTTCCCAAGAAAACACCCGAAATATCCTTATATTGTCTAATATAGGCAGCAAGAGGCTCAATTGTGAGGATATAGAGATGGGGGGCCAAAGGACACCCCTGTCTTGTTCCATTACCCACATTAAACCATTTGGAGTTTAGTCCATTACCGTATATCTTTGCTACTGGAGAGAAGTATAGAGCCATAGCCAGATCTTTAAAGAGTCCACCCATCCCGAAGCTGTCAAGGGTTGCGGATAGGAAGTCCCAACTTACCCTGTCGAAAGCTTTTTCAGCATCAACAGTGATAAAAACAGTGGGAAGGAGATTGTTATTTACCACTTGTATAATGTTTAAATGTTTCCGTACATTATCGCTCCCGGATCTCGTCCTGACAAACCCGGATTGATCCATATGTATGACATCAGGGATAACAAGACTAAGTCTATCAGCCAAAATCTTGGAAAAAATCTTTATATCTAGGTTTATCAACGAGATCTGGCGATAGTTGCTGATAAAATGAGGATCCTTCTCCGGCTTCGGGATGGGGGAAATCGGGGCAATCGAGGTCTGGGGAATTTTTTTTTGAGTTGCCAATTTCCAAAAAGAACTTGCCTAACATTGGAGTGATGATCAGCTCAAGAAGTTTATAGAAGTAAGGAGTATACCCATCTGGTCCTGGTGCATTTCTATTTTTTAGGTTTTTTATTGTTTGCGAAATGTCTTTTAAACTTATAGGATGATTTAGGTAGGCCAAATTTGTGGAATCTACCTTAGGGAGTGTTAGTTTAGAGAGGAAGTTTTCTATATATGAAGAGGAGATTTTCATATTCTCGATATTATACAAAGAAGAGTAATATTCGGCGAAGGCTACACTTATTTGAGAAGGAGATAAACATACTCTGTCTCCGGCCATGATTTTTTTAGGCTTACCTATTTTATTATTGCTATTGTACTGTCATGAAATGGATTTGAAGATCCACTGTGAGGCTGGTTCTTGGAGGGGCTTGGCAGCCAGAAGACTCCCTGTGGATTATGGACCCTCTCTGTAAATATATTAGTTTGAGGGTACACACCTTGAGGGCGCCAGTGGACCCCTGTTATCAACTGGACTTCAAATACAGGCTCAGATCAGGAAACAACAAAATTCCCTTACACTTCTCTTTAAGATCAGAGTTCAGTCTCAGTTATTTTAAGAGAGATTTCTTTACAGAGCCGTTTAAGAACCGAACTATAACGTCTCTTGGCGGCGCCTATTGAGCCCTCCATATTTTGTGATCTAAAGATCCTATGGTACCTCTCAAACGGGGAGTTTCCCATTGTCTTCGAATCTAGGTATTGGGACAAGAATTCTATCAGATAAACCTTCATGTTTTCACGGGTAATGTTTTCAGGTATATCTTTAAATCTTAAATTGTTTCGACAGGATCTGTCTTCTAAAGAGGTAAGTTTGTCACTAAGATCTTTTACTTGTATTTTTAGTGTCTTATGGAAGCAGGTAAACCTCTTCTCGGATCGTTCCCAACTCTCTACTTTGTTCAAGAACTTTTTAACTCATAGTGGAGATCTCCCTAGTTAATTCGGATAGATTTTGTTTAAAATCTGCTTTAATTTTTTCATATAGTTCATCCATCAGTTTGATCATTGAGTGGTTGGTTACCCCCTCTGTCGGGGTAATGTTTGTTTCTCCAGTAGGATTTCTTGGTGGGGGGTCGTCTAGGGGTAAGGGTGATAGGGATCTCCTTTGAAGCAAAGGTTTCCCAGAGTCTTGTTTGGGAGAGTAATATGCATTCAAGGATTTGTTTTTATCTGGTTTATCTGTCTGGAAGGTTTTTTTTGGAGGCATGTTTCTAGTGTAGCTGAGCCGTTAGTAAAGAGATAATATAGGATTATGCTAATCTACGTAGGGTTGCTTTTGGGATATGTACCCTAAGCAGCCTCAGGACGTGAGATCCAAATTTCCAGCACACCACTTTACTATATATTTACTTTACATTAGACAGCTATTTTTAAGAATCTCCACAGTAATAG
This sequence comes from Pelodytes ibericus, assembly GCA_036172795.1. Taxonomy (NCBI): domain Eukaryota; kingdom Metazoa; phylum Chordata; class Amphibia; order Anura; family Pelodytidae; genus Pelodytes; species Pelodytes ibericus. Next base: position 137,090,029 of record CM069859.1, on the reverse strand, counting down.
GGTAAATCCTATCTTCCCAGGATAATTGGTCAGGATGGGATGTAGTTAATGTATACCCAAAGAAGTTTTAGATGTGTGTGATAGTACTTCTGGGGGTATTCCATCCCTGGTAATTGGAACAGGTAGGATTTTAATAGTACAATTAGGTATTAAATATTGTTTTTTGTCCTATTAACGAGATTCCATGTATCTATACCATGTATCATGTATCTATACCACCATAAGTCCTAAGACGTTTTCCTAGTATTAGCAATAGGGGTGTCCCCCTTTAGTTCCCAAAACTAACCATAAATCGGGGTTTGCTATTTCTATTTTGTACCATGAAAAAAAAAGGAGTTTGGGATCCCCGTATTATAACCTAAGGATTACAATGAAGGTTCTTTTAACAGTAGAGGAAGGACTCTGACAATTGTCATAAGATTCATGCAATATAGACAACGTTATACCAATTCAATTTGTAGTATAGATGGAAGTATAAAATAGTTTTCTCTGCATAATATTCCCCACAGAAAATCAATATTAAAATGGAAGGTTTTATAAAAGAAAGGTTCGAGCAGCAGTTCTGGTAGAGAGCCCTTATACGGTCTCAGCTTCGTTCTTTGCTGAGTAAAGACAAAAAAGTCTATATCGCTTCTGGTTTCCTTTGCAGCAGTAAAAGGTAACCCTTGTACAATGTGTGCTTCAGTGGTATAACACTAACACAAAGTTCAGGTTGTATGGAGGAGTCTTTAAACACAATATATTAGGGTGTGAGTTTGTCTTGTCCCAAGATTCCTTAGTACATAGTAAATGGAGCAAGTAGAATGTCGGCCCTCTTAGCAGTTTCCCAAAAAAAAAAAAATTGTCACAATAGTTCTCCTGTAATATACCTCAGGTGTGGGGGGGGGGGGGGGGGCGGGGAATTCCCACCACAGCTTAGAAACTGTCCTGAACTGTCCTGAATGCAGTTTCCCAATCGTATAATATAAAGTACCTTACAGTAGCTGGGATTATGTTACTTGCATGTGACCGTCTGTCTGCATGGTTGAATCAGGTAGTGTGAATGCCGTTTCTCTTTGTTGGCGGTGGTGCGGTCAGATCATTCGCCTGTGCAGGCAGGTCTGACCTCCCAATGTCTCGCTTGCTAGGTTGCTGTTTCACCTCGAGCCAACCCACTAGTCGGTTTTTAGCGACACAACCCAGGAGTCCGTTGTAACGTCACGTGATAGTTTGGATATTAGTTTGCCTCTGTGTGCCGTTCGTGGAGGTCGGAATCCGGCCTGCACCCGATCACACCGCCGCGTCTCCGCAACACGATTCTGCCGAGAATTTTTTTTCCTTTGAAAGTTTGCTGGTTGTTGGCTCGTAGGTGTAGACCAAGTTGAGATGCGTGGTTCATACCTACCGGTGCGAAGATTTAGAGGGCAGATCTAGAAAACGGCTCCGAGTAAGACTTCCCCGATGTTCGGCTATGTCGCTCCCCTGTATGGCCACACCCGCAACACACCCATCTCACGTCCAACGTCATGCCGCTCCCCTGCATTTGGGATTGCGGCGTGTACTCTCTGTATAGTGCTTACAGACAGTAACCTGAGGTAAGTGACACTCAGAGCAGTATCTGTCCTGGCTGAGGTTGACAGTAGTCCGGATGGGGCTGCGCTGACAGATTCCCACCTCACCGCTGTTTGGAGGTCCAATGCCAGGTCAGTCAGATCGTGTGATTTTCAATAAGATATTCTTTGTTCTCTGGCATCTTAAGAGAAGCAATTTGCTATGCTTTAGTCAATAAGAATACACGTAAAATTGTCTGTTTCCATTGCTTGTGACAGCATGAATGAAGATGTTGGTAGCCTAAGAATGTTGCACATTCAAGGGACTCTAAACCTTTTCCCTACTTGTTCTTCTAAGAAAGAAGCTTGTATTTAACTTTTAAAAATACATGCTGTGTAATCCTCTTGTTTCCCATAAAGAAGCTTACCTGGTTGCCAGTTGCCTGTCTCTGCTGAGGTGAGAGATGCTCTATTTTACATATACTGTAGTTAATGGAGGGGACTAATTGCACAAGACATAAAAAGCCATAAATAAATATATCTGCTTCTGCTTCTTTAAAAAAACGTTCACTGACATATTCAAATATCTCTTAAGTTGGCTCGTGAAGGTATAGATAAGACATGAGCTGGCTTTTTTCTTTCTTATTAAACAGGTCTGAGTGTCTTCCAGTATTGCTAAGTTTGTTGTAGGGCATAATTAACAAAGTACAAATTAGGATGGTTTCCCCCCTCATAAAAGCTGACACCAAATATTAATATAATAAACAGAGATGTATATTTGACCAAAACATCATTAACCTTACATAGTGTGATACTGTAACTCGGATACCCATGACATTATTTTAGATGTGCCCCAATATACTTTTTATGTTGTCAACTAAACATGTGCTCCATGAGGAAATAGTGTACAAATAAATTAAAATGAAAAGCGTGATTCTGTCATTTTTTCATTAAAATCTACCACTATCTAACTATAACAATGACCCCATATAAAAGTAAAGGTGTTTTAACTATTTTAAGCAGATGCACATCAAACCTTTACATCTCAACCAGTCAACCAGATATCAAACTTGCTGTGTTTGGTCTTAAACAGGAGGTTTGTGTTATGGACACTTAGTAAACGTTACTACAGTAAATAATTAATTTGTGGTACATCTAGCTTAAGAGCAAAGTGTAATATTAGTAAAGTTTCAGAACAGGCAGTTGTGATGAGTTAACTGATATCTGCAGATATAAATTATATGGCTGTGTTTCTAATTTATAAAGACACGGAGGCTCCTATTCTGCAATATCTCCTTCTTTATTCCCTCAGAAAAAAAGAATAACCAATCAGAATATCCATAATAAACCCTCCCCTCCTTATATAAATCCAATAATCATCAGAGTCATTTCCTCTCTCGTTGCTGCTTCCCTCACTTACGTACCTTTTTATAAAAGTTAAAAAAAATATTATTTTGTCTTACATTGATTGATATGTACCATTGACTACCTTTAGTTATATGATCTTCAACATGTTTTTTTTCCCTTCCATCTCATTTCTTTACTTTCTACTTTGACTTTTCTTTTCTGGCTGCTGCTTTTGCATTAACTGTGTTGCAGCGGCCATTTTCAGCATTACATCTCTATTTCGTCTGTTTTCATCTATTTTCTCTGATATTCTATTTCATTGTTCGTATCGCGGCTATTCCTTACCACTTTTTCGTCTATTTTCGGCTTTTACCTTTTCATTCGGATTTCGACTTTATCTTAGTAACATAGTAACACAGTAATTTAGGTTGAAAAAAGACACAAGTCCATCATGTTCAACCCTTCTACCTATCATTTTAGTGTTTTGATCCAAAAGAAGGCAAAAAAAACTCTAAGGAAGCTTTTTCGAATGTTGCCTTCTTAATTTGGATTTTGGTTTCTTCAGGAGTTTTCACCCACCTCCTTTACTCCCGCCCTTTCTCTTCCTTTGTTTACCTCCCAGCGTCATTTCTCAACTGTCTGCACTCCCTCCAGTACCCGGTGACATGTTTTCAAATTTTTCAAAGGACTTTATTAATTCTGAGGAGTTTCATAGCCTTCTGGATGCCACTATGGCAAAGTCTGTATTACACTCCATGCAGTCAACAATGGTTTAATCCCCCAGGGACACAATTTTCACCTACCATTCCACACCGTAAGGCTTCTAAAATGTCCCATCACATTGTGTCCCATGCCTTCAAACCTAACATGAAAGGCACGGTTATACCTGCCACTGAGAACATGGTGAGACCACAAAAACAAGCCCAGTGCACGGCTAAATTTACGCATACCTGGAAAAAGAGCTTCTAATCATTCTTCAGACTCTGAGTCTGACATAGAGGAGGCTGTCAGATTCTCAGTGCAATTTGCGCTTTGGGAGATCTGTAACGATAATTTGAAGGTATTCAGAGAAATTTGGGGGAGGATAGGGCTAGATAGAAATGAAGAACATTTTCAGTGCCATAGAAACTATGTTCTGATTGGAATACAAACGAGGATATCGTGCAAGCAATAAACATCCAGGAAACTCGTTGATTCGATGAAAGTTCAGAATAGCAAACATTTTATTTGATAAGAATCCAAAATAAAAGCATTAGTATAGTAAGGGAGACGTACAGCAAGAAAAAAAGACAAACGCTTGACGCGCTTGACTTCTCAAAAGCAGTCTAAGTAAGTTACACATAACACATGTTAAATATACAAGTTAATTAATTAACAATTAGAACTTGATTAAAAACAAACATAAAAGTGCCTCTTACCAATGCCTGAGCAGCGACGCTGATCCAAAACCACCCCAGACTCTTGCAGACAGAAAACCACAACACCTGATCTTCAACGCCAAGAGGCGGGCTCAGCCTCCGAGATGTAAAGATGCCCAGGAGGCTGGGAACTAGTCCACACCTCTTAGGGACGAAAAACCAGATACTGAGCTCCACGCCCAGCGTCAGAAGGCGGATACACCCTCCGGGGTGTAAACACGCCCCCAGAGGCGGGGACCTAGTTCACTGCTCAGACAGCGGTATCCGTGAACTGTAACCCAGAGAACTGATACACAGGATAACTAGCAACCAATACAGACACATAGTGATTGTATACTTCTAATAGAGGGCAACCCATATGTTTAAATAAATAAATGGCAGAAGAGGGAAACAAAGAAAAAAAAAGGAAGGAATAAAAAATAAAAAATAGAACAACGGATATTAAAGGGAAACACATAATGCCAATCAGAACAATATATTTAAAAGTATATAGAGAGATTGTTGCAAAAGCAAAGGACCACACAAAAACAGGCCAAATACAGTTAATAAAGATGGTAATAAGACAATAAAGCATAAATGGCATGAGTGTACAAAAAATATATAAATAATTCAATAGAACACAACCCAAACAGACAAATAAATAAATAAATCAGTAAGTGTTCTTAAAAAGAAAATAACAACAAAAATTGACAACAAAAGATTGTGCTTTTCTGTGTTCACCCGTCTGGGGGTGGTTTTGGATCAGCGTTGCCGCTCAGGCAACAGTAAGAGGCACTTTTATGTTTATTTTTAATCACGTTCTAATTGTTAATTAATTAACTTGTATATTTAAACATGTGTTATGTGTAACTCACTTAGACTGCTTTTGAGAAAGCACCAGTTGGTGCGAAACGCGTTTGTCTTTTTTCTTGCTGTGCATCTCCCTTAATCCACTAATGCTTTTATTTTGGATTCTTATCAAATAAAATTTTTGCTATTCTGAACTTTCATCGAATCAACGAGTTTCCTGGATGTTTATTGCTGGCACGATATCCTCGTTTGTATTCCTGTTTGTCTGAGCCCCAAGTAGGCTCACTTTGTGCTTCACCACCTGGAATTTCTCTTCACTCACAGATTTTAACCACTTAAGGCCTGGAGCCGGTCACTATCGTTTTGTTGCTTGTATGTTCTGATTGGACCAAGGGGAGGAGAAGCAGCCAACAAATACCACACGCCCCCCTTCTGTCGTCATCACCATGAAGAAGTCTGCAGAGACGAAATGTGTTATGCGTCTGACGTCAGAGGGAGGCGTTCCTGGAAGTAAAAGAGACGGATCTGCCGAGGGATGCATATACAAGTCCGCATACACCGGAATGCATGAACAGTAACGCTAATGGGCGCAAGTTTTTATATTTCTACAAACTTTTAAATTATTTTTTAAAGTAAGCTTAAATGTTTTGCGGCCAATACATTTGTTATACTTTCCTATGCTATGGTCTGCTTCTCCTGTCCAACCTAGATCCATACTACAAGCATACTCCATCGATTTCAAGAGCTAAAGTAGTAACATCTACTGATTTGCCAATTCATCCGGATTGTGGGGATTATAGTCCCAAAGTGTGTTCCAACCAGAGCCAGTGTTTAGGCCCTGGCCCATGTGAGTTGTTCCAAAATGGGGGTGCACATACAGCCATACAGGTTAACACCTGTGTTTGCAGCACTATATAATTGCCGAAATAAGTTTTGTATATATGTTATATATATTATCACCAGGCACCTCTTATACCACACATCTTTACTTGATTTTTTGAACCCTTATTTGACCCCTATACCCTGCAACACCCTTTATCAGCCTAATGGTACCCCTCTGATCAAATCAGCAAGCCCCTGGATAAAGCTACCAAGCGCAAATTATGGGCAGAATGTCCTAGGCCCACTATACCTGATCAAGTATGCCTTACCCCAAAAGTCAATCCTGAGATCATTCAATTTTGATCCAAAACTGAGCAACCTGCCCACAGACCAAAGGTCTCCTCTTCGGAGATAATTTCGTTAAGGACTTGGGATCTTTTGTCTCCACAATTTCGGCTCTGGACAAGGCCCAATCAAACTTCAGGTGAGTGTTCTACCCTAAGGTTTTCGGGAGGGCCGGCAGAACCAGAAGCCGGCCAGACTATAGGTGGTCCTTCTCGAGGTTTCAGAGGCTTCAGTACATCAAGAGCCACTTACCAGGAGTACAAATCAGCATCTTCTGTTTTTTTCCCCAAAGAGGTCGGCCTTGGCCAAAAATAGGCACATATTTGACTCAGACACCCTATGGTGAGTACACCTCTACTTCAGATTTCTTCATGTGTAGGGGTGGAAGGCAGACTCAGACATTTCCAAACTGCTTGGTTATCCATCACATCAGACCCATGGGTGTTGCAAACGATTGCAGGCTATCAAATAGAGTTTACTTCAACCACTTACCAGCTGTGCCCGCCCACACCCATACTTTTTTACCCTCAAGACCACACTCTGGTCTCAGAGGAAATGATCAATTTACAGAAAAAAGAGGCAATCCTTTCCACAACAGCCCAGGGTTCCTCCAGTTCAAATGGCACTCTATGTACTGGATGTTCAATTGTCTGCCTTTCGGCTTCCCTTCGGCCCCATGGTGCTTCAGAAAATTACTAAAGCCAGTTATACAGAGCAGGGGTGTTCGTACCATTATTTATCTGGGCGATCTGTTGATTCTATCTCAGAATATCAACACCATCCAGTGCCACCTATCTTGGTGCCTGACACTGCTGCAAAACTCAGGTTTACTCATCAATTGGGACAAATTCCTTCTTGTTCCTACCCAACAGATAGAGTTTTGGGGTTTGCTAACACACTCACTAAAGGGTTTGTTACATCTCCCATCGGCCAAGGTAACATCCATAAAGAAAGAGAACAGGAAGGTTCTGGCTCATCCACTTATCACCGTGAGACACTTAGCCAGGATAATTTTTCTTCTGTCGGATTCCATACAGGCTATTTTTCCAGGTCCACTCAACTACACGGGCCCTTCAGCGGCTTCGCAACTGTTCCAACCTCGACTGGAAGTTGTACGATCAGGTAGTTCCTGTCGATTGTGAAGCAAATGAGGAATTGTTGTGGTGGTTCCTCCATCGACTCGTGGAACAGAAAGGCAATTTTCGGTTCTGCTATGGAATTTATCATCGATTCTGACGCCAGCTTACTGGGCCGGGTCGCACAATGCAGTCCTATCTCAACAGGGGGCAAGTGGTCTCTGGAGGAATCTGGGCTCCACATAAATTGTCTTCGCAGTGAAGACTTAAAAGGTGGTTCTATTCTGCTTTGCATGGACAATGTGTCAGCCATCAGATATATCAATCATCTGGGAGGCACACATTCTCACATAATGTCCCACCTAGCGACCGGGTTTTAGAATTTTTGTTTAGCCCAAAATATATTGGTTCACGCAGAACATATTCTGGGCATGCTCCATTCGGATGTCTATTGGAACTCACATTATCTTCACGATTCCAGTGATTGACGACTGCACTCCATAATCTTTCAGAGTGTCTCGGTGACGAAGTGCCCTTCGCCACTTGGTCCTGGAGAGGCCTGCTTGCCAGCCTCCTCACCTGTGTCTATGGCCCTGGGGTGTATGGCCCTTTAAAAATGCTATTTGGGCCTATGGACTTGTATTGGACTGTGTATGGCCATTTGAGAAGCTGTATTGGGGCTTATGGACTTTATTGGGACTGGTGCTGGCCCTTTTAAGCACATTTTTGGGGCATGGTGAAAATCGGAACAATGGCCCTTTAAGACAGTGTCTCCATAGATCTTCTTGACCCTCAACGTGTAGTCCTATCTCGTGATTGGAGGGGACAGTTATACTCACACTGGGGATTTCTATGTTCTGCATACTCCCTTGAGCTTTAATCACTTAGCTCTTTTAAGAGCTTGTTCCTGATACGCTCTCCTGGAGGAGAGGTCTTCCCCACACGGTCCTGGAGGACAGAAGCTGATCCAGGGTGGACAGAAGCTCCGGCGGTTGTGGAGTCTGCGGTGGTTGTGGTGTCCGGTGCGGTGCTTGTGGTCCTCGGCGCAAGCTGGGAAGCGTCCATCAACGGAAGGTACTCGGTCGGAGTATGGGGAGTTCAGTTACACTCGGGTCTCTGGGGTCCTGTCTCTCTTGATTTATTTGTGTCAAGATTCAATGCCCAGCTACCTCGGTTTTTCAGCTGGAAACCAGATACAGAGGCCCCGGTGACAGACACGTTCCTTCAAATATGCGTTTCCCCCATTTTCCAGAGTGGTTCTCTATCTCTGATGGCACTTGGCCTCTGTGATTCTGATCACCCTTTGGTGGGATGCACAACCTTGGTTTCCATCACTGATGGAGATGTCCATAGATATTCCCAGGCTCCTACCATCTTGTCTGGATCTCATCGCGGACGCTTAAGGCCACTCCCATCCTCTGCTGACACTAGGCCGGCTTCCATTATTAGCTTGGCTCCTCTCCGGGGATCCTGGTTTATCTCAGGAATTTCAACTTCAACTCGGCAACATTTTGCTGTATCAGCTCCCTTAACAGATATCCTTTAATTTGTTGACTAATTTACATGATACTGGCCATGCGTATCGGACTATCAATGTTTATCATTCGGCAATCTCTGCAGGCCACACCGATCTACATGGCATCTCTGTGGGTAAGTTACCAATTGTATGTCGCTTGGTAAAAGGGATCAAGTTAGCTCATTCCCCATTACCAAAATACTTGTCTCTGTGGGACATCTCTATTGTTTTGTGACTGGTTGAGTCATGACCAATCAATGAGGATCTCTCATTACAACAGCTATCCTCTAAACTATTGACTTTATTGTGCCTGCTCTCCTGTAAACGAGTCTCTGATGTTCGAGCTCTGGATTTTTCTAGGTCTTTTACTCCTGAAGGGGTTTGTTTTTCAAAAGCAGCATATAAATAAAATAACATTAAATCCTTATTCAAAAAAATGTCCATATATTTTTTTGTTTATAAAAAAATGTAATTAATGGTTTTTTAGAGATGCATAAGGATTTGGAAAATGTGTTCTTATATTAAACAAAATTTTATATAATACTAATGGTTATTTAAAGGGACACTACTGTTATGGATAGAAAATAACACAGGTAAAATGTCTATTTACTGTGTATTCCTGCTTGTACTAACTCACTCAAAATGGCTGCTAAAGCACCCCCTTCCGTCGACTGAACATCTTGTGTAAGAAGATGGCCCATGTATCCGGAGTAGCATTCCAAAGATAAGGATGACACCACCTTTTGGGGAAATGCATTAGATAAGACACTTAACACTTAACAAATCAAAGATGTATTCTTTCTGTTATCTTGCTTTCTTCTGATGATGTATTATTGCCTTCATAAGGGGCTTGCCGCCCCTCTGAATAAACTGTGTCTGTGACGGCTCTTGGAGGGCATCAAAGACAGGTAAATAGCTTGCCCAGAGTCTCATTGTATAGAACCTGCATATTGACTATCTCCCGTCTGAGTGTGAATGTATTCTGTATGAGTGTGCCCCTACAGCAGCTGAGTGTGGTATAGCGCCAGCTCTGTGGCGGGGGGGGGGGGGTGGTGGGGGGGCTGGGGCGGTGGTTGGACTTCCTGTAGTGTTGAGTATGGTATAGCGCCAACTCTACAGGGTAGGGTTTACTGCAGTAGCTGATTGTGGTATAGCGCCAGCTCTGCTGAGTAGGGAGACCTGTCTGTCTGTATTTTGTCTGTATACAGCATTATACAGTGTTCTGGTATTGGTGGCATATTGTCTGTATTTGTGTGGCTGAGAGTGGTGTGATTGAGGGCCCTGTGTGATAACATACAGTGTGTGTAGTATGCAGAAGGAGGGGTGCGTGCGGGGGTAATTTCTAATTCCAGTGTGAGCCGCTGTGTGAAGCCAGCCTGCTTGTCTGTACCATACAGAGGGAGGGGTGCGTGCAGGAGAATTCCTGAGTTCACTGTGAGCTGATGCATGAAACCTGTACGGTGTGAACAGTTTTATTAAAACATGTACTTTGCTTTTTGATTTAATGGTATAGCAAGCAGCTTTGCAAGATTAAAGGAAGAATAAATGTGTTCTAACCATATATGTTTTTTGGGTTTTTGTTTACAATAAATGTAAAGTTGTATCCTGTTTGTCTCCTCCCTTTTGTATTCTTTGTTGAGAGGAGTGTTTGGTCACACACTCCTCGCCCCGTTTCAATTCGTGGCTACCTCTGGTGGGCAGACTCACTTGTCTACGTTTTGGGAAGATGCACGATCCATGGCAGTCGAGCACTGTAGACGCTCTCTTTCCTGTTTGTCTTCCTCTATCTTGTGACGACTAGTTTATAGGAGATGGGACAGAAGCATACAAAGCCCCCTAAGGGCTGGTTAGCCTGTGATATTGTGAGGAAGAGAGAAGATGCACAAGTAGTGGAAAAGGTGAGGCAGATTGCTAAGAGATGTGATAATACTATGTCTTCCAGCGGACGGCTGCAGCCAGCGAGCTGGCATAAGCTGTTGAGAGAGAGCAAGGGATTATTGTAAGTCAATAATCTAGTGAAGACAGCTGAGGCTTGGTATAGAGTCGCCAGAACGATTCAACAGGAGGGTTGGGTAGAAGAAGAGATAGAGTTAGGGGGACAAAGGATGTATGAACATCATGAAGGTAATTCCCCTCAGGAACGGGGGACTAAGAAAAGTACTCAAAAAAATAATTGGGCAGACTAGATGGACCGAATGGTACTTATCTGCCGACACATTCTATGTTTCTATGTTTCTATGTTTCTATAATTGTGTTGTTGAAAATGCATGCCAGCCACCGCCCTATAATGGTGCCTGGTACAAAGGAAAGGAGGTTGACCCAACCCCCACCCAATTACTAGTGTCTACAGTCACCGCCCACCTGGCATCTGCCCCTACATACCCCATTCTTGGAACAGATGGGTCACTGTATTCCCCTCCCCTCTCCACCTCCATTGCATCCGCCCCTGTCACGCCCACACCTGTCATGGCCGCTCTCACCATTTACGCCCCTTACTATGCCTTTACTTCCTGCCTTTGCTACTCCCACCTCCATCATGGCTGCCACTTCCTCTCCCGCCCCCATTGTACCTACTCCCATTATGCCTGTTTTTGCACATGAACCATTTTTATCCCTAGCGGATCCGCTCCCATGGCTATGAGATGCCCCCTGATGATGGCAGCCTTTTTGGAGGTGCTCCCCTGCCGCCCCCACCTCCTCGTAATGGGAAACCTAGAGTCCAGCTCCCCATAGAAGCCCCTCTGATGTATGTCTCCTTTAACCCGTCCCAAGCCGCAACTCTGGTGGGCTCTTTCCCAGACCCAGAGAAGCAACCTATGCCCTTCCACCGAAGGATTGTCCAAATCCAAAAGACCTACTCCGCTACATGGCGTGATTTGCTTAGCCTCAGTGAGATTAAGGCAGGAGATGCTGATTGGCCTAGTATGGAAAAGAGTCTCTCCAGTGCCCGTCTTAGTAGTGACACAGATTTCTCCTCTGGCATTGAATTTTGTGAACAGCTCCGGGTGTGGGCCCAAGATAAATTAGCTGACCAGGCTACTTATATTAATGATATCGTCCAAGATAAAACAGAATCTGTGGAGAAGTATCACTCCAGGTTGTCCCAAATATTCTCTGACCTGGGATTCAGTTCTTATAACAAGGCCCATAGCCAAATGCTATCTGCGGCCTTCGTTGCAGGCCTTAAAGAATCCTTACGGAAGGGCCTGCTTTTGTCCCACCCCGAGTACAGAATCATTTCCCTGGATGCCCTTCTGTTTGTTGCTAAGGGCCTGGAATCCTCCCAGCTTCCCAAGAAGCCTGCCCCTCTCATGTTCTTTCTCACCTGCAGGCCTCTATTACCTTTACCCCTGATGGCCAGATTGAGATGTCCCCTCCCCTGTCTGCTGCTGATACTTCTGCCTTCTGCTCCATCTGGAGGAGCCAGCCGAGAATGCAAGGGTACTAGACACTGCCCCCAGTGCTTTTTCCAGAATCCCTCCCAAATTGTGGTCCACAGGCCAAGAAGATATTGGCCACCTCCGTGTTCCCCCAGTGCTGGTGAAGCTCATCCCAGGGGCGTGTCTGCCCCGTAAACCACAATACGCTTTGAAGCCTGAATAGGCCCTTGGCATCTCTCAGCAAGTTAAAAGCCTCCTATCCAATGGTGCCTTAGTCCCCTGCGAGTCTCCCTGCAACACTCTCTTGTTTCCTGTGAAGAAGAAAACTGCAAAGGGAGAACCTGAAAAATACAGGATGGTTCAAGACATCCGTGCTGCTAATGAAGCTACTCTTCTGGATACCCCCATCGTATCCAATCCACACATCCTCCTGTCAGGAGTCCCACCTACATCCAATTGCTCCACAGTGGTGGATCTGGCTAATGCTTTCTTCAGTGTAACCCTAGATCCCCCGTGTCAATATCTGTTCGCCTTCACCCATGAACGCCAGCAATACATCTGGACGGTTATGCCACAAGGAGCAAAAATTCTCCCAGTCAGTTTGCAAAGGCCATGGCTTCAATTCTGTACTCATGGCAAGAGGCCCACACTGATGTGGTCCTGCTTCAATATATGGATGACCTCCTCCTCTGCGCTGATGACCTACCAACTGCTGAAAGTGCTTCAGAAGATCTTCTCTGCTATCTCACAGAACAAGGCTGCAAGGCCTCCAAACAGGAGGTACAGTGGTGTCTACCCTCTGTGATTTTCCTAGGCCACTGCCTCTCATATGGTACCCACCATCTCACCCGGGATCGGCTGAAAGCTGTCATGGCTATCCCTCCACTGACTACACATAAAAGACTCCATGTTTTCCTGGGCCTAATCTCCTACTGCAGAGCCTGGATACCAGAAGCCTCCATTCTCATGCAACCTCTTTATGACGCCCTCAAGACTGAATTTTTCTCCCTATCCCCTGAGGCCTTCAGCTCCATGCCTTGCAACGTGCCATCTCATCTGCACCGGCCTTGGGCCTTCCTGACTACAAGAGAGACTTTAAGTTTTTCGTATCTGAAAGAAAGGGACATGCTACTAGTGTCCTCACCCAGTCCCATGGCTCACGTCAACGCTCCATTTAATTTTTCTCTTGCCAACTGGATGCTGTTGCAAGAGGTGGCCCCTCCTGTCTCAGCGCTGTTTTCCCCTGCATGCTCTCATTGACAAAACTAATGACTTGGTTCTCGGTTATCCTCTTACCATCCTTGCCCCCCCATTGACATTGCTGCTATTCTCAATCAAGTCCAACTCAAACACATCTCTTCTGCCAACCACCTTTGCTTGCAATGTTCTCTTCTACTACCAGACAATGTTTCCTTGAAGAGTTGTTACTCCCTCAACCTGGCCACTCTTCTGCCACGTCCCGAGGGGGGACCTGCACAGCATTGGTACGTAGACATAGACCTAATCTGCAGTTGTTTCCTTGAGATGGAAATCAAAAGGGTCCAAACCTTGTGGTACAAACCCCCCCCAGGACCTGACCCCTACTATGAGGAAGACCTGTTACAATTGGTGGAAGTGAAATTCACCATAACTGACCTGTTCTGCAAATCCAAGGGCAACAGCATGGCACTAGTCCTCCTGCCCCCTGAAGTTACTCACCTGTATCATCATTGGGACACAGCTATCCCGCACATTTCTGTAACAAAGTCACCTCAGGTCTTGTGGAAGGACCTTGGCTCTATGGAAAAATTGTGGAACACCGAAGACCAGATCCAATTCTCTGAAAAGGGTATCGTCAAACAGACCTTGAACTGGGAGATAGTTGGTTATCCCCAATTCCACGCAGAAGCTGCATGTACTGCAATTTCTCCTATATGATCCTAATCCACCTCATGATTGTTTTGAACAGATGAAGATCACAATCAGAAACAACACACCACCCCACTGTACATGATGTTGTCCTACAAGAACCTGATCTTACCCTATTTGTGGATGGCTCCAGATATGCCAATGAACAATGAAGATATCATACTGGATTTGTTGTCAACACAGTGTATGAAGTACTTCAAGTAACCTCACTCCCCCCATCCATGTCTGCACAAGAAGCTGAATTACAGGCATTGACCACAGCATGCAAGATCTCTGAAGGAAAACGCGCCAATATCGCCAATATCTATACTGACTCAAGATATGCACTAGGCGTGGCACACGACTTCGGAGTAATTTGGAAAACAAGAGGTTTTCTCACAGCTACTGGTACACCAGTTAAGTACAACATGGCTATCAAAGATCTGATGGATGCCTTACTCCTCCCTGAAGAAGTGGCCATACTCAAAGTAAAGGCTCACGGGAAACTGAATTCGGATTAAGTACGAACCAATCATCTAGCTGATTGAGCCGCCAAGCAAGTAGCGTGTGAACCACGGAAAGTGGACAGAAGAGTGTCCGCTGAAGAAACCCTCATATTCACAATGCAGACTTTACCCACGGACAGGGGCGTTGCTAGGTCAACAAATGATCAGAGGCTTGAGCCCAGATGAGCACAGTCGCACACAATCTCGCCCCGTCTCTCTCTCTCTGTCTCACGCACCCTGTCTCTCTCCCTCTCTTTCTAACACTCTCCGTCTCTCTCTCTCTCACACTCTCCTCGTCTCTCTCCCTCACACTCTCCCCGTCTCTCTCTCTCTCACACTCTCCCCGTCTCTCTCTCTCTCACACAATCTCCGTCTCTCTCTCTCTCACACACTCTCCGTCTCTCACACACTCTCACACACTCTCCGTCTCTCTCTCTCTCACACACTCTCCGTCTCTCTCTCTCTCACACACTCTCCGTCTCTCACACACTCTCACACTCTCTCCGTCTCTCTCTCTCTCACACTCTCCCCGTCTCTCTCTCTCTCACACTCTCCCCGTCTCTCTCTCTCTCACACTCTCTCCGTCTCTCTCTCTCTCACACACTCTCCGTCTCTCTCTCTCTCACACACTCTCCGTCTCTCACACACTCTCACACACTCTCCGTCTCTCTCTCTCTCACACACTCTCCGTCTCTCTCTCTCTCACACACTCTCCGTCTCTCACACACTCTCACACACTCTCCGTCTCTCTCTCTCTCACACACTCTCCGTCTCTCTCTCTCTCACATACTCTCCGTCTCTCTCTCTCTCACACATTCTCCGTCTCTCTCTCTCCCACTCTCCGTCTCTCTCTCTCCCACTCTCCGTCTCTCTCTCTCCCACTCTCCGTCTCTCTCTCTCCCACTCTCCGTCTCTCTCTCTCCCACAGCGTCTATATCTCCCACAGCGTCTATATCTTTCTCACACACACTTACACATACACAACCTGACACACACACACCCTCATACACTTATGCAAACACCCTGACACACACACACCCTCATACACTTATGCAAACACCTTATGCAAACACCCTGACACACACACACCCTCATACACTTATGCAAATACCCTGACACACACATCCTTGACACACACACCCTCATACACTTATGTAAACACCCTGACACACACACACACCCTCATACACTTATGCAAACACCCTGACACACACACCCTCATACACTTATGCAAACACCCTGACACACACACCCTCATACACTTGCTTCACCCACACAGTCACACTTACACACAGACACTAATACACATTTTTTAATATTTAAATAAAAAAATAAAAAAAACCTTAAAGCGATGGTCCCCCTCCCTGCTAAATACCTCTGTTTGCAGGGAGGAGGACGGGGCACTGACGATGGAGTACTCACTTTCTTCTGCCGGATGTCACATCCGGCGCGCAGCCAGACTCACAGTACGACGGGGGCTGTCAGTATGGCCAGGAGGTGCGGTCACCGCAGGCACTTGCCTGTGGGCCGCACCTCCAGGAGGAGGGGCCAGCAGCAGCTCCTCTCCTCCTCACCCCCCGCACGAGCAGACTATGTCCCAGATGGGGGAAAGCTCTGCGGGGGAGATTTTTTTTTTTTTAAACAGTGATAGCCCTGGAGTCTCGGGGCTAAAGTATGCTTTAGCCCCAGAGTCTCCATTCGGGGCTATGCACTGGATATTCGGGGCTATAGCCCCAGTAGCCCCCCCTAGCGACGCCTCTGCCCACGGACCTCAAACTCCTAAAGGAACTAGAGGCAGCTGCTGATCCTGAGGAAATACAAAGCTGGAAACAGAAAGGAGCAACCCTTGAAGACGGGCTGTACTCCAACAATCTCAAGTTCTGTTTACCTAAGAGCATGTATCCTGCAGTGGTCCAGAGGGATCATGATCAAATATTATGAAGCATCTGGGATCACTTCTCTGACAGACAGCTACTATTGAGTCTGATACAAGCAATCCCTGGTGATTCGGTTCTGGGTAAGAAATATGTGAGGAAACACACTCTTGAACCAAGATTTGACGGTCCTTTCCAAGTCCTCCTGGTCACAGCCACATCTGTCAAATTGGCCGGGAAAAAAACCTGGATACACGCTTCCCACTGCAAGAATATTTTGGCTCCAGAGGAAGCAGACCTATCCAAGCCATGACCAGCATACATATCCTTTTTCTGGATATAGTCTGGCAGGAGCCCAACAAATATGTATATCTAGAGTAAACAGTATAATCACATATTGAGAGCATCTAACACTCATGCGGCCACTTACTCAGTTGAATGTGAGGTGAATGCACCCTAGCCAAGGTTACTATGCCCCTACATATTGTGTTTGACATTTCCCAGGACACACGTGGTAAGCCACCCTCACTCATCATGAAAAAGAACGCCCCTATAGGAGGTAGTTTCGACCCCCATGTATATGTAGATGTCATTGGTGTGCCAAGGGGGGTACCAGATGAATTCAAAGCCAGTTGCAGTAGGTTTTGAATCTCTTTTCCCAATCATCACTAATAATAAGAATGTAGATTGGATTAACTACAGATATTATAATCAACAAGGATTTGTAAACTACACAAGGGATTCCCTCCAAGGAGTAGCTAAGCAGCTAGAGGCTATATCCCAGATGTCTTTCCAGTCGATGTTGTGTTCTTCCCTGTATAAAAAATTGTTTTGAGAAAGCATACACTCCGTTGCGGTCCCTCCCGTCCGACATAACACCTTAGGGACAGAATCTGACTTCCCTATGTGCAAAGTCTGTAACAAGGGGGGTGATGGACAAGCCATCACTCATCTAAAATGCAGCAAGAAAAGAGTTCCGAGGCACATTGGGACAGATGAGCTAGGACCCCAGTAGGGACAGATATAAATAGTCATTTTAAGGGGGGACTGTTATGGATAGAAAATAACATAGGTAAAATATCTATTTATTGTGTATTCCTGCTTGTACTAACTCACTCAAAATGGCTGCTAAAGCACCCCCTCCCATCGACTGAACACCTCGTGTAAGAAGATACGCCTGCATCCGAAGTAGCATTCCAAAGATAAGGATGACACCACCTTTTGGGGAAGTGCATTAGATAAGACACTTAACACTTAACCAATTAAAGATGTATTCTCTCTGTTATATTGCTTTCTTCTGATGATGTATTATTGCCTTTATAAGGGGCTTGCCGCCCCTCTGAATAAACATTCCAAAGTTTTTAATGAAATTGAAACTTGTGTCAGTGTGATTTACTTCCTGCGTGCACGCACCTGTTATTCAAGCAATTTGGACAGCGGCAGATATTCAAGTAGACATTTCGTCTAATCCAAAACACTACCACTTACATAAGATGTAACTTGATCACCTGTGCATTAAAAACAAACACATATATAAGACAAATGCCACTGTTTTTTTTTTCTCTATGTTTCAATTAATTGCATATAAAAGTAAAAATAAAATTAGGTGTTTATCTCCAGCATCCATTTTGAAAATGTTACTCATGATGCAATAGACAAAATCTTCCACCAAGTCTACACAGTTACAACTATGGCCAAAGCCTGCATGATGATGTCATAAGATACTCCCCTGCTCTCTTACTGGCTCCTGTGTATCATACGGGGCAGGACTAGGTGGCTGTGTACAGCTTTATTTTACCTGTCTTCCAACACAAAGAGAGGAGATTGACCTGATCAAACAGGATCATAACTCCGCCCCCTTGGGATGTAATAATTACATTACTCTCCCATTCAATGCAAGTTTATGATCAGAAATCTGACTTATAGACTGCATTCTGTGTTCCCAGCCCGGAAGTGAGATAATGTTGCTGTAAAGTCACTAGGGGATGGCACCAAAACCACTATATTTCACAAAATGGACAGTCACACTTGTTAAGTTACATATTTTATTAAATAAACTTGCATAACAAAAACAAAAGACATATCTGAAATCAACAATGCAAAATACAAAAAAATAAACCCTTTTAATTTTTTGATGGGAGTGTGCCTTTAAAATACATTGTAAACATATTAGCATAAACCTCATCCATAATTGTAGGGTAATTGTTCAAAATTTTTGATCTATGTGTTTAGTTTAATATAAATGTCATTGTAGCAGAATAGTTGAAAGAAGAATTCAAGACACAGAATAGTGTGAGGAGTTAATCCAGCTTATAATGGCTGGGTTTTCAGAGGCTAGTCCCGAAGGGAGCTGCAGTAATGCTATCAAATGTCACCAGTGCAGAAATTCAGCAGATGTGTATTCAGTTTATCAGAATGACACAAATCAAGGCTGTATACTGTTACATTTTTATATCATATTTAATGTAATTATCTAATTTTAGATTTGGCAATGTCTTTTTTGTTTTATTTTCATCTATTTAAATTAAAATAAGTTACGATTGTCATTGGCTGAAGAAATCAGTTTGAGAATATCAGAAATCCAGTTACTATAGAAAACATAGCAGGTCAATTTGAAGGCCCAATTTAGCACACTGTTGACAGTGGCTTCTCCAGCAATCATGTTTATTGAGGCCATATGTCAAAGATAGGAAGGCACCTATTGAGGATGAGGACATTGTTTAACGTGTATACACAATAGATGTGTACACACACACACATTTTGACCATCTGACTAAAACTTTGTAGGTCCCCTTTTGACACCAAAACTCATCGAGGAATGGACTCACTTGACCTCTGAAGGTGTGCTGTGGTAGGTGGCACAGAGATGTTAGCAGTAGATCCTTTAAGTTGTGTAAGTTGCGAGGTTGGGGATCCATGGATCAGACTTGTTTGTGTAGCACATCCAACAGATGCTAGATTGGATTGAGATCTGGGGAATTAAGTGTTCCTCAAACTATTGCAAGTTACCAAAGTAAAAAAAACTTAAAGCCTGAATATAAGACTACCCTATAGGAAAAAAGTTTAACTTGTATATAGTCACATGAAAATAGCTTTTTCATATTTAATAAAAATGACGATATAAAAAAAATGCATTTCTTGTTTTTATTTCTTTTCATGCTGCCTCTCTACCGCCCTCCCCCAAACGTTGTCTCTCTCTCCCCCTCCCTCTAAACACTGTCTTCCTCTCCCCCTCCCTCCAAACACTATCTCCCTCTCCCCCCAGCGTTGTCTCTCTTTCTCACCCCAGCGTTGTCTCTCTCTCCCCCAGCATTGTCTCTCTCACCGCCCCCTCCCCCAGCGTTGTCTCTGTCCCCCCTGCCCCCAGCCTTGTCTCTGTCTCTTGTCCCCCCTGCATTGGCTCTGTCTCTCCCCCCCTCTGCGTTGTTTCTGTCTCCCCCCCACATTGTCTCTGTCTCTCCCCCCCTCCCCCCTGCATTGTCTATGTCTCTCCCACCTCCCTGCGTTGTCTATGTCTCCCCTCTCCCCCTCCTTTGTCTATGTCTCCCCTCTACCCCCTCCATTGTCTATGTCTCCCCTCTTCCTGGTGGCTAGTGGGCGCAGCCGGGGGATGTCTGCACTATACATGCAGACATCCCCCATGCTGCCCGACACTTCCGTCTATTATGACAGAAGTCTCAAGCAGCATGGAGGATGTCTGCACGTATAGTGCAGACATCCACCTGCTGCCCAAATCTCCAAGGTGGGTAGTGGGGGCAGCTGGAGGATGTTTTTGACCTCCCGGCTTCAGTCATAGAAGTCCTGATGGAAGTGCCGGGCAGCAGCAGAGGATGTCTGTGCTCCTTGCGCAGACATCCACCGCTGCTTGCGAAGGGGATCCAGGTCGATTTGAGGTCAGACTATAAGATGACCTTGTCTTATAATAGAGCAAATACGGTACTGTTTCCATGAAAGGGTGTTCATGGTCTGTAACAATGATTAGGTAGATGGTAAGAGTAAAATTAAAGTGAAGTATTACTTCCTGATATTACTTTTAAATATTTGCCCCTCTAATTTAGGACTATGTCCTCTTGATGTGGTAGTTTTTTCTTCTTTTAAATATACTCCCCTCCTTTTCAATGCTGATCCCCTTTATGTATTTACATTTTTATATCATATCCCCCCTGTTACATCTTTCCTCCAAGCTATGTTAAGATGCTCTGAACTTTCTCCAAAGTATCAATATCCTTCTAGAGATACGGTCTCCAGTACTGCGTATAATACTCCAAGTGAGGTCTCACCAGTGCATTATCTTGCTCTTATTCACATTAAATGTCAGTTGCCACCGCTCTGACCCTTTTTTGAGTTTAGCTAAATCATTTGTCATGTGGCTTTTCCTCCCCTGGAACATCAAACCTGTTGCAAATATCTGTATCATCAGCAAAAACACATACAGTGAGGGAAAAAAGTATTTCATCCCCTGCTGATTTTGAACTTTTTCCCACTGACAAAGAGATGATCAGTCTATAATTTTACTGGTAGATGTATTTTAACAGTGAAAGACAGAATAACAAACAAAAAAAATCCAGAAAAATGCATGTCAAAAAAGTTATAAATTGATCTGCATGTTAATGAGTGAAATAAGTATTTGATCCCTTCAACTTAGTACTTGGTGGCAAAACCCTTGTTGGCAATCACAGAGGTCAGACGTTTCTTGTAGTTGGCCATCAGGTTTGCACATATCTCAGGAGGGATTTTGTCCCACTCCTCTTTGCAGATCCTCTCCAAGTCATTTAGGTTTCAAGGCTGACGTTTGGCAACTCAAACCTTCAGCTCACTCCACAGATTTTCTATGGGATTAAACCCTTAGTGACATGACTTTTTTGGCTTGTCTGACTCTTGGTGACATGGGCTGTTTTAATGAACCCCCATGACCTCCACATGTACAAATATTTCTACAAAACTAGACAATTCAGGGCATATAACTTGTGGTATTTTGACACTTTTCATGTAGTCATTTTACCACCAACCTTTGCCAAAGTTTGCAGCATATAGGTCAATGTGTTTTTGGGGGGTTAAAAGGCCACATTTGTCAGTGTTCCAACTTGGAATTTTTCTCAGTATAAAGAAATGAATCCCTAAAAAAAATGCAGTCCAAGATTACTGCTTATACAGTGATCAATGGCAGGGAAGGGGTTACTACACAGGGAATGGCTTTCATAAATCTGACAATTTTATCAAATTCTAGCTTAACACTGATACTGATCTGTCTCTTTCCCTCACAAAAATGTAAGTGAGACGAGGGAGTCAGATCCAAATTGGTCATATCAATATTCACAAACTTTGATCTGACCAGGCAAATGGTGATGCTTATATGAGCAATTACCAAACTGCCTTTGCCACTAATTCACTGTTACTGATCGCTATACATGCACTCAGACCGCTTTAAAAAAATCAAAAATATTTTTACTTAACATGTAACCCCCTAGCGGGTGTAAAATAAAATAATCAAAAAAATATGCAGACAGATAAAAGTTGCTTTCGCATCAATATCATTGTGTAAGTAGTGATCTATGGCAAGGAAGGGGTTAATAGCTCTTAGAAGAGCCTTTGTAGTATCAATAAAGCAAAATAAGGTGCACTCCACATTCTGAATTGATGCAAGAAAAAAAGGTTTTTTATTCTTGTGCAGACACCGACAATGGTACAAACAATAAATCCAGAAGGGAAAGGAAATCACGCTTTACGTGTTTCGCGTATCACTAGGTTTAATCATAGGCTGGTCAGTGAATTAACACAATATAATTAAATACAATATGTTAACCAATGACTGAAAAGGTCACAACAATTAGTTAATTAGTGCATTAAGAGAATGCAAATCTGATGTGCTAATCAGTGACTGTGCAAAAAAAACATTTATAATAGACTTTTGAATAAAGTGCATTGTACAATAAAAGTAGAGTACTTTGTAATATACGTGTGCTTGACATTTGTTTTCTAGAAGAGTGAAATATAAGTGAAAATGTACACAGATACTAAAAAGAGTGTGACAAAATACATTAAAATAAGTGAAAAATTAAATAAATTGTGTAGCACTAAAACAATAGTGTACAAGTAATCAGCGCTAATAAAGCTACCAATATAAATAGTGCAGCAAAACACTAGTGTAGCTCCTCCACGGCACACACAGCCAAAGGTGAGTAATCAAACAAATAAAGTGTTGTGCAAAGGATTATATATTTGTATGTGTATACTTGTCTTGAAAGAAAAATAACTCAGCCAAAATACATTTAAAAAAGAGAAAATAAAAATACAATGTGTAATACTGAAACAATATAATGAGAAATATTTTCCCCCAATCGAAATTTACTCACAAAACACAGAGCCTACGAACTGACTCTGAGTATAAACACAGGAAGTCCTATCAGCCATAACAGCATATGCGCAGGAATGCAGTGGAGATGATGGTCAGAAGATCTCCCCAAGCTTCAACCAAGGGTATACACCACACTATAATCGGGAAAATAGAGGATAAAAAGCCAGGTGTAATATAAACAAAGGCAACATCTTTAATATCCCTCTAAAGTCTGAGGCTTACATATAAACAAATAAAATCAGCAGTATGATCATTTTCACCAATCCTTCCTTAGGCAGTTCCTAGTGGTTCAATCTTATATCAGTCTCTAGGCAGCTCGAGGTGTTCAAACAGAGGTATAAAAAAAATAAAAAAATATATATATATCAAACACACATCAACCACAAAAGTCATATTATATCCTGGTAGCAAATGCCAAATTGCTGAACAAAACTTGCTTAAAAACATGATATGTTTTAAAAACAATACAATGAATTTATTTATGAATAAAAAAGGAAACAAATATTACTGTATATATGAAAAGTATTTGCAATATTATGATAGTGATTAAGAGTGAAATACTTTCAATAATGCAAGTGATGTTGCAGCACGATGTTCGGCGTTTACTGTTCATAGACCATTCCATTTACAGAGTATATTGTATTAAGGTAAGTATCTGTATTTTAGAAAATATTTTAGAAAGATAAATCAGCCATGACAATACTATAGAACTCAAGGAGAAATACACAGGAACAGAATATAAACATAGAACATAGGACAGGGCTAAGGAATAAGGAGCACAAGGTGCAGAGTGAGGAGCTGGAATCCTCAGACACTTCATGAGGGGAACCAGAACTGGGATATGGGGGAGAGGACAGAGGAGCTGGAATCCTCAGGTGCTTCAAGGAGAGAAAGTAAGCTAACATACAAACAGAAACTAGCCTAATACTCTGATATGGTAAAGAGTGAGGGTTTAGTTACACCTGATGGCCATAAGATGATAAGCTTGCCAACTAGCATCACAGTACCTCACATAGGCAAGTTTCTAACACTAAAGTTAAATAACTGAAACTAATAACTAAATTACACAGACAGCAACACATTGAAACATAACTGTTAGCAGGACAAAATAATAAAGCAAAGAGAAGAAAGAGGTTGAGTGCATTAATAGAGTAATTCATAAAAGAAACAAGGTGAACCCAGAATGGAACAGAACTAAATAACAGACATAATGGAAGCCAGAAATTGATTAGAAAAGCAAAACAAAAAAAACATGAAAACACAGAACAGGGAAACTCTCTTACAGGGTTCTGAAGTGGGAGGCTTCCAATGGGGTAAAGGAGAGGATGGTCTAGTAATGGGTTCAGGACAGGATAGCCCCTTAACAGGATTCAGAACAGGGTTAAGAATAGGCAGCCCCATAACAGGGCCCAGGATAAGGCAGTCTCTTAATAGGGTTATAGGACAGGAAACAAGAAAGGGACAGGAACATGAATAAAACAGAAACATGAAAGCAAAGACAAAAAGGGAACAGAAGTAATTGGATACATACCAACTGAGTCTGCATGCGAGTTGTAGCCGGATCCTTTTACAGTTGGGAACCTGCCATTGGCACACGTATGGTTGTGTTACCTTTTTTTTGGGTGTGTGGTAACCTGGGCATGCAAGGGAGCCATATCACAGCTTTAGGGGCCTCAACATAGAATGTGTCGGCAGATAAGAACCATTCGGTCCATCTAGTCTGCACAATTTTTCTGAATACTTTTATTAGTCCTCCGTTCCAGGTCTTATAGCTAGGATAGCCTTGTGTCTATCCCACGCATGCTTAAAATCCTTGACTGTGTTTACCTCTACTCCATCTGCTGGAAGACTATTCCATACATCCACTACCCTCTCAGTAAAGTAATACTTCCTGATATTACTTTTAAATCGTTGCCCCTCTAATTTAAGACTATGTCCTCAAGTTGTGGTAGTTTTTCTTCTTTTAAATATACTCTCTTCATTTACTGTGTTGATTCCCTTTATGTATTTAAATGTTTCTATCATATCCCCCTGTTACGTCTTTCCTCCAAGCTATACATGTTAAGATGCTTTAACCTTTCTTGGTAAGTTTTATCCTTTAACCCATGAACCAGTTTAGTAGCCCTTCTCTGAACTCTCTCCAAAGTATCATTGTATAAACAGCTGTGTGCTTGCATTCTGACACGTGTGTGTTGAATTTTCAAATTGCCAAAATCTGAAAAAATGTTTGGATAACAGATCATTTTCAATAATGGATTTCTGGATAATGTCTATTTAACCTATACATAATATGTGTCTGGGTGTGGATGACGGTCAGAAGGGTCCACAGATAAGAAAACTGCTGATAGCCAAGCACATAAATGTAAGTAGACAACCCATTAACTAACCATGTTTTGTACACATATCAGCCATATCAGAGAGCTACTTACTGAATATCTACAACAACACAGATATAACTATAGCTACAACTATAACCCTATACTCAAGTAAATGTGATTGCAATTACATAACAGTTGTTGATGACTAGCAATACCAGTGAGCTCATGTCAGCTCTATTTTTCACACACTGTATATCCATCATCATCAACAACCCTTTCACTTCCAAAATGTAAAAGCCAAAATTGGTGTGCAATGCAATATACCACACTTTGGAAATAAAAGGGTACCATTAACTATAGGGTTGTGAATCTACATGAATTACAAGACAAACTCATTTGTTGTAGTCATTTAATGTTTTTTTTATTTTGTTTTCTAAATAGCTACCTGAGCAGACCCTTAAGTAATTTAATTGCCCAATGTGTAACATACGCTGAAAGAAAAAAAAGATGCTTGTAAGGTTACTAATATGCCAACACATGCATCACAGAGAAAAGTACACACCATTCAGAAATCAGAAAACGTATTCACTGCACCCCAAGCGATTTTCCTTCTGGATCTTCTTCCAGAACCTGTGGTGGCGGGGTTACACTATAACTACTAAATACAGTAGTGAAAAAAAGTGATTGGCGCTAATCAGAATAAAACTATATAAATATGACAGGTGCAGCAAACACTCATGTGGCTCCTCCAAGGCACACACAACCCACAGTGAAAAAAAAAGACCAATAAAGTGTTGCGCAAATATTAAAAAGTGTATACTTATCTTAAATATCACTCGATAATAAAACATGTAAATAAACAAAGAAAAAATAAAAACACACAATGTGTGGTACAGCAACAAATTAAATGGATAAATATATTAACCCCCAATGGAAAGTTACTCACAAACAGAGAGCCTATACACTGGCTCTGAGTATAAGCGCAGGAGGGATTCTAAGTCCTATCATTCATAGCAACATGTAGATAAAGTGCAGTAGAGATGATGGTCCAAAATTCTCCAATCAGGGGTATAGGGCAGAGAAACAGAATAACCAGATGTAGTACATATAGCAAATACAATTTTAATATCCCTCTGCAAATGAGGCTTACATCTGAAAACAAGTAAAAACAGCAGCAATGATAAAATATCACCCAGCGTCCGTCTAGAGGTCCCAAATAATCTGACCGTACACCAATCTTCGTATGTTCGGAAGGCAGGTAAGTAGAATCCACAAAACAAAATGAAAGTCGACTGCCGGGTAAGAGATCTCATGCAGCGTCACCAAACTCTCGCGGCACGTTTCGCCCTCAGGCTTTTTCAAAGCGATGACGTCTGCACGAGACGTTGAAGATTTTATACCCGTCTTTCCGGATCGTTGTCATGACAACGGGTATACAAAATTGTACAATAAATTTGTCCATAAAAGGACTGGCTGTCCGTCATAATAGACGGAGGTGTCAGGCAGCATGGAGGATGTCTGCACGAATTGTGCAGGCATCCCCCGGCTGCCCCCAGTAGCCACCAGAGAGAGAGACAAGGTTAGGGGGAGGGGGGGGTACAAGGTGAGGGGAAGGGAGGGCGGGAGAGATAGACAAGGGGAGGGGGGAGAGACAAGGTGAGGGGCAGGGAGGGGGGAGAGAGAGAAAATGAGGGAGGGGTAGAGAGAGAGAGAAGTTTGGGGGGAGAGAGAGACAACGTGGGAGGGAGGGGGAGAGAGATAACACTTGGGGGAGAGACAGAGACAGCACTAAGGGGGGGAGAGAGAGACAATGCTGGGGGGAAGGGGGGGAGAGAGACAAAGCTGAGGGGAGGTGGAGAGAGAGGCAGCATTGGCACATAAAAGGAAATAAAAACAAGAAATAAAACATTTTACATCATAATTTTTTATTAAATATTAAAAAGCAATTTACATGTGAATATATACTAGTTAAACTTTTTTCCTATAGGGTAGTCTTATATTCAGGCTTTTAGTTTTTTTTCCCCTAAAGGAATATCCAAAGTTTGGGGGGTCGTCTTATAATCAGGGTCGTCTTATATATAAGCAAATACGGTACTATCATTGGTTAAATTAAATTAACATTGCTATATAACTATATAGAGCAAACAATATGACCAGTACTCGACATCCCATGTTATATTAAATATTTCTGTAAAGCTGCATAATTAACCAGCAGCAGGATACTCCAAGTGCCATTTAATTTTCGTTTAGTACTATTCATCAGTTGAGTAAATTCTACTGTGTAATAGATTCTCCTATGGGCATATTGAATAATTCATACATTTCTTAGTCTATAAAAATGACAACGTGGCTGTAACATCGCATTGAAATGAATTCTAAAAATCAGCAAATAAAAAGAAATGATTTCGGACTATGAAATAAAATGCTGAATTTTTACAGGAAGCCTTTATCATTTGCAGAATCCTGCAAATTTGGGATGGGGATATTTTTTTGATAGACAGGATATTTTTCTTTTCTAAAAGCAGCTGCTTGTTTTCAGCAATTCCTGAAATGTCATAAACAGATCGATAGCTTGGAGTGTCATTGAATTCCGACCCTCTAGGGATTTTAATAAAAAATGGCACTAGATTTTAACACAAAAATTTGTGATATGATAATCATGTTAAAAACGGATGTGTTTGGGTGTATGGATTCAATTCAAATGAAGTAATAATGATTCAGGAGGAAATCATTTACCCAATAACTTGTTTAGCCTTATTACCAAAATGTAAGGGTATAAGTATATCAATATTTAGAAGACAATCATTAGAACTCACAAAAGCATCCTTGGTCTGGAATCACCACAATCTCATAGATCACAGTGTAAAATTGTAAAAAGCCTTTTAAAAAGAGCTGTAGGTCTTTTTATTATGTAATTTTTTTTTTTTTTTTTACTTTAGTCCTTCTTTAAATTAATTAGTTTTTCACTGAGAACACACCCATGTACCTCCCAAAATGTTGCCTGAGAAATACATGGTGTATATTGTTGTAAAATAAATGTTTATGAGGAAATATGGTAGAATTGGCTTTTTGCCATTATCAAAGTGGGCTGCAGGCAAAAAATGGGTCATTCAAAGATAACACTTGCATTTTGAACATCTGTCTGAGAGCTATTTAAACCCTTGCACAGTTTCTGCCTTATGTTGAATTACTGTTGATTTTTGCTACTGTTTTTCTGTTACTGATATGCTCCACCTGATCCTGAGTTTTGAACTTGATTCATGTTAATGACTCCTCTACCTGTTGTTGTGTTTTGACCTTGGATTATACCAAACTGTCCACTTTTGATCCTGGGATCTGTCCAGCTTTTTTTCTTTCAGTCAGTGCTCTAAGGATGCTTAGCAAGTATTGCAGCCTTGCAATACCCTGGGGCATAGCCCTTTGGTGAAGTGGCTGTAGGTGAAACACTCCTGAAAGCTACTTGATATTTTAGTGACTGATATTTCTTAACACATTCTTCCAGATCCAGAATGGCTCCTTTGTTTGGGCAGAGCCCCTATCAATGCAAATCTGCCCAGCCGGTGGCTAAAAAACGCAGTGCTGCAGTGATGTCTGCTGGCTCAGCCAAGGTAAACCCACTTAATGGACCTTGGCTGCTTTACTCGGTGGCCTGCAGAGCTTCCATTTCTCTGGGTTCCTCTTTCCTTCCAGATTATTCTTTGAGGGGTCACAGGGTTTTTGGTGGTCGGACCTGTCTATGCTATGATGAACAGTTTCTTTAGCACATAACAGTGAGACATGGCATGTGGTAGGACCACAAAGAAATTGCTCTGCGGCTTCATGCCTATGCTCCTTTAAAATGTCCTCCTTTCCAAGAAGTGCAGGTGGGTCGGGGGCATCATCTTCCACCTCAACAGCAAATACTGTTAGCTTGTGTTGGCAAAAAAGCCCACAGTCATGATAATTCAAACTAAAATGAAACTTATAAGGAAGTGATAATTTAATGCAATAACACCTTGACTATATGCATAATTATACAAAATACTGCCCCACGGAAGGCCGGCTCTGTATGGGTCTTCCTTAGTAAAAAAAGAAGAAAAAAAATTATTTGAAATATCTACTTTCTCTCTTTCTCCATGGACTATCTCACCCATTATAGATAATAAAGACCCTGCATAATCAGTCATTATTTTTTTTTTGCAATTTATATATTTAAAGATTTTTTTTGGGATTCCTCTTACTCTCATTAGTAATTCTTTTTGCGTTCTCCAATATAGCTAATTTAATTTCTGTTTACAGCTTTGTTGGCATTTTTATATTTTGCAAACACATCTGCTAATCCCTCAGATTTAGATTTTTAACTATATTTGTTCCCAAAGGTTAAACATTTATACTTATACTTTTGTAGTGTTCGTTTGAAAGTATTCAAGTTTTTTTTTTTTTTTACCAAAAACAATACATTACAGTCAACAAGACCCGGGGATGTATTAAACTTGCTAATTCAGTTTTTTGGAGGGACCAGTGACCAATTACACACCAATTTGTTTGCTTTTTTACTTAATCACAAAAGAAATGATTAGCTTGTGTAGGCAAGTCAGTGTAGGCAAATGTTGCTGTGGAACCTCCTGTAAGTTCCGATATAATTGTTCACACTCTATCCCTCCCCCTTTTCCCTTGTTTACCCATATTCCTGGGATGAAAAAACGACCTGTATTTTGTGTAACCATATTTCAAATTGGCTATTATGCCCAATAAAAATCCAAATTCAGAACACATTGCTCTATATTGTGTATGATAATGGTGCAGTATATCTACATAATATAGAGCCTAGATATTAACCCCTTCGTGACAGAAGACGTGCCAGGCACGTCACGGGCAAATCGTGGACTTGCCGACAGGTGACGTGCCTGGAACGTCATGCACTAAATCGAGTGAAGAAAGCGACTAGCGGTAGAGGTCTCTAGGTAGAGGCATCGTGCAACACCCAAAAAAAGAACACACATGTGCTTAAGAAGCAAACGATCGTTCGCTTCCTAAGCACCTCCAGTGTTGCTAAAGTGCCTGGCTAGCGAGGCACTTAGTAACACCTTCGGCTTCCCCAGAACCAATGGTGGTCGCTCTCCTGAGCGACCCCATCGGCTCAGTAGAAGGGCCTACTGGCAAGAGCATGGGAAGTGAATGTATTTCACTTCCGTTGCTCTAGGGGGAGCCAAACAATGCCTGCACAACAGATCCGTGTGATCTGTGTGCAGGCATGTATGATAAGTGCTCTGATGATCACTTATCATACAGTCAAAGGCAATATTTGTAAATATTGATCTGCAATCTTGCTGCAGAAGCATTTTTTTCTTTTTTTTTAAACTTTTTTATTACACCCGTCACGGGTTAATTATATCCGCTAGGGGATTACGTTTAACGTAAAAATTTTTTTTTTAGCTGTCTGAGCGCATGTATAGCGATCAGTAACAGCTGATCAGTGGCAAAGGCGGTTTGGTGATTGCTCAGATGAGCATCATCATTCGCCTGGTTAGATCAATATTTGTCAATATTTGATCTGACCTGTGAAGATCTGCCTCCCTCTCACTTGAGTTTTAGTGAGGGAGAAAGACAGAGCTGTATAATGTACGTTTTTAATTATAATATATTTTATAAAATTGAGACCCAAAGGCTTTTATTAAAGCCATTTCCAGTGTTTAACCCCTTCCCTGCAATTGATCGCTGTGTACGCAGTGATCTTACACAACAGCACCTTTTTTGCTGTCTGTGCATTTTTTTAGGGGTTCATTTTTTTTAACCATTTTTTTACAGTATATCAAAGTCTCTTTTAAGAGCTATTAACCCCTTCCTTGCCATATATCACTTCCTAAGCAGCGCAAATGGTCACTGCCTAAGCAGTGCATATGGTCACTGCCTAAGCAGCGCGTATGGAGTAATCTGGTCTCAGAAGGATTTTTTTTTGCTATCAGCATTTTTTTTGTAACACTCGCTAGGGGTTAATTATACCCACTAGGGGATTACGTGTATTCTGTTTGAAGCTGTCTGAACGCATGTATAGCGATCAGTAACAGCCGGTCAGTGGCAAAGCTGGTTTTGTGATTTCTCAGATGAGCATCACCATTCGCCTGGTTAGATCAATATTGCTAAATATTGTTCTGACCCATATGCATCTGCCTCCCTCTCCTCACTTGAGTTTTAGTGAGGGAAAGAGACAGATCTGTATAATATAAGTTTTTAATTGTAATCAATTAAATTAAATGTAAAAAATTGTGAGACCCAAGGGCTTTTATAAAAGCCATACCCTTTGTATAGTGTACCCTGTATAGTAACCCCTTCCCTGCCACTGATCACTGCACAGCAGAACATTTTTTCTTGTCTGTGCATTTTTAGGGGTTAATTTTTTTTGTACAGTACTACCAAGGCTCTTATAAGAGCTATTAACCCCTTCTTTGCTCTACATGTCAAAATTCCAAGTTTGAAAATCAAAGCTGACAAACCTATGCATGGGTGGTATCCCTGTGCTCTGGAGATGTTGATGAACACATATTGTGGTATTGTTTGTCAGTGACACATACCGAAATATGTGAATTTGTGTCCAAAGTACAATGTATGTGGGAAAAAATAGACAATAAAATTACCACCACAAATTTTGACAAAGGCTGGTGGTAGAATTGGTGCATGGAAAGTGTTAAAATACCACCATTTAAAATAGCCTATGGTGTCTACTTTTACAAAATATATACTTTTTTGGGTAAAATACACTGTCCGGCTTAAAAAAAAAAAGTCCCAGAGGAAAGATGGGCTCAGGCTGACTACACGTCAAAAATCGGAAATGTCCACCTTCAAAATGTGGCCCTTTAGCCCCCAAACAACCCAACAAACCTATGCATGGGTGGTATCCCTGTACTCAGGAGATGTTGTTGAACACATATTGGGTTATTGTTTGGCAGTTACACATACCAAAATCTGTGAATTTATGTCTGAAATACAATATTTGTGGAAATAAAAACACAATAAAATTACTACCACAAAATTTGACAAAAGGCTGGTGGTAGAATTAGTGCATGGAAAGTGTTAAAATACCACCATTTGAAATAGAGTAGGGTGTCTACTTTTAAAAAATATATGAGTTGATGGGGTAAAATACACTGGCTGGCTTCAAATTTGTCCCAAATGGAACATGGGTGCAGGCTGTCTGCATGTAAAAATTTCAAGTTGGAAAACCAAAAACAGCACCTCACAAATTTGGCATTTTAGCCCCCAAACAACCCAACAAACCTATGCATGGGTGGTATCCCTGTACTCAGGAGAAATAGTAGAATCTATTTAGCAGTTTTTTTTTTTCGCTTTTGTCGATGAGGAGAAGATGTTTCAAATGAAAGTCAGGAAATTTGTGTTTTTTGTTTTTTTTTACCATATTTTATTATTTTTTTATATAATATTATAAGATATGATCCAAATTATGGCATCCAAAGAAAGCCCTTCTTGTCCCGATAAAAACAATATAAAATATGTGTGGGTACAGCAAATGACAAAGAAGAAAATTACAGCTAAACACAAATAGCACAGAAATGTTAAATTAGCCATTGTCCAGAATGGACAAAATTGTTTCAAAGGCTCTGTCCTTAAGGGGTTAAAAGTAGTTATAGTAGTGCTAGCTCACTCCCACTCTTCCAAGCATATCCTGTTAGGTGTAATGGCTTCCCTGTGGACCCTCAGAGAATCTGTTCTTCACCAAAGTTGTTTCATGTTTAGTAGGTACAAATAAATAGAAGAGCAAGTGTCAGTAAAGCTGTTTCTATTACAGAAGATAGCATATACAAATTCTCACATATAAAAGCAAACTTCTTAAGACAATCAACAATCCGGTAAGTACAAAGAAGTCATTGATAAGTCCTTGATGGTATTGTCTTACTCCTCCCATACAAAGGGTTTTGCCTCTATGTGAAGGAAGACGGGTTCTGCTTGGAAGACTGTGAGTGAGCTATCACTATTTTTAATATCTAGGCTCTATATTGTGTAGAAATACTACACCATTACATGGTGTAGTATGGTGTATTATATCATGTTTTTCTATGTATCCCTTTGTACCTTATGGGTACAATTCCCTCTTAATGTAGGGTAACTGCAAGTGTGTCAAGTATTGGAGAGCAGACATTTCACTCTTTTTTTTAAATGTTTTTCTTCCTTCATGCCAGTCATCTTTCCCCATGTATGTCTTGTATTCCTCCATGCTTGACATATTTTCCCTTTGTATGTCTTGTCTTCCTCAATGTCTGTCATGTTATATATTTTTGAAGCCAGCTGGATACCAGAAATAGGAGGGAGATTATGTCTCCCTGAGTGGACTGGGCCACCAAGGACAGCATGGACCCTTACAAGTGTAATGGTTGTAGCCCCTGATGGCAGTCTTATGGACCAGGCTGCAACCACATTATTGTTTGAGTGCTTCAGGGAGGGTTTCCATATACATTTTCAAGGAATTTCTTAAGGTTTATTTTCCAATAATTTGAAGTTTGTTCATGTTCATTCTGAGGTTGTTTTTGCCAAGTTGGCTAGGACGTTTAAGTTGGGCAGGATGGCCAGTCCCTTTTCTCAGCTGCCTTTCATCATGTGGTTCCCACAAAAGAGGTGGGCAATTTTCTGGCTTATACACCACCTGTGCTTCCCATGGAGTGTCTCTGTCAACACCTGTGCTTCCCATGGAAGGATAGGTGGTCTGTTGCTGGTACTCAGAAAGAGATACCCCATGTGAATCTTCAGTTAAATTTGAGTAACACATGTTTTTTTCCATTTTATAGATGGTGGTATATAATTAAAGAGTTCTTTTGATATGTTATCGGTAATAAAATTAATCTCATCTAAAACTTTCTGAATGAGTGTGGTTGTTGATGCATGATATACACCAATGAATAAAAATGTTTTTGTGTGTCCATGCAGCCTGCAATATATTGGTAACTCTACACTAAATAATAGAGGATCACATAAAGAATACAAAGAAAAAATGATGCTACATAGTGTTTCAGCACATTTTGCTGAATTTCATAATAGTGCTGCTAGTCTTTTAAAATATGTGGCCATAGATATAGTATTTAGACATTGAATAGGAGGTGACTTTAGAAAGAAGGTAGGGCAGTGGAAGATGAATTGGGTAAATTGCAAACCTTAATACCTTAGTGTCTAAATAATAAATATTATTTATTTATTTTTTTGTAATGTCATTTTGCATTTCTTCTTTTTTTCCTAGATCTCTCTCCTCTCTCATTTAGGTTCTTGGATTTTTATAATGAGGTTTTCATAATAAAGTTAAAGATAAGGCATATGTATTCATTATTGCTACAACACTGCAGAATATATTTAAATAAATGTAATATTATATATATGTTCATTTATACTCAATAAGTATTTTAAATAAGATTGTAAGGCATGATTTTGTAGTGGAGTTTTTAGTCATATAAATAATTATTTGCATTATAGGGATCTTTTTTATGAAAGTTTTATAATTATAACAAAGCACTTTAATTAGGGCAATTTATACATGTTTCTCTAATATGCATATTTTTTCCAAACAATATACATAATTAAAATGTATCCATACACAATCAAAATGAGATAATATTTCTCCTAGGAGACTTTTTACTATTAATAACAATATAATAAACAGATTTCTTATTTCTTCTTTTTCATTCCACCTTACTTTTTTTGGGCTGTTTTGTTTTTTAGCTGAAAGTAATTTCTAAATATCATTTAAAGGGTTTTTCATAAAAACAATTACTAAAATCTACCAAATAGATCAGAATTTTGTTTTCTATATAACTATTCTGCAGTTTTGATGCATATTGCTGTTAGGATTATATATATACAATAACGGACTTGCCATATATAAACATATTTTAAATACTGTATTGAAACGTGTGTTTTACTCTGGACTTACTCTGTATTTTTAGTATGCATTACTACCACAAGCCCTAGTGTATTCTGCTATATAATAACTAGGCATTATAAATAAGTAAGAAAAATAATCAGGATGTACACTATGGTGCTCTATTCTCTCCTGTTTTGATATATGTATCAATATAATATATGTTTGTATGTAATAAATATGTATGTAATATATCTTTTGAATTTTCGTAACACCCTTAAGTATTGATTCTTTGGGTTTAGGTTGTGTCCTTTCAACAGAGATTGAAGAACTGAGTTTATCTGCACTAAATATGTCTTGAATGAGGTGTCCCATGAACAATTCCACATTGTCATGTTCCATGCACTCTGGTAACCTTACCAGGCACACGTTTTTCCTTCTTGACTTGTTCTCTAGCTTTAGTGTACTTTTTAGTTCATAACCAAAGTTGTGTAGCTAGCTCAGCATAGAAATTGGTCTGCTGCTTTGCCTTCAATGAAACTATGCAGCACTGGGATTCAGTAGTGTGGTTTCACAAGTCTTGTCGCAGCAGCGTAAAATCAGACTGTACTTCTTTTATTTTACAAGGACAGTTAATAGAACATCATAACATTTTCCAACCACAGAACCCAGAATTGGAGAATGGACTATGTATAGGAAGAGTTATAAAATAAGAGTCCACAATGGAAGTTGCCAGTCTGTCATTTTCTACTCTAAATTTTTAATACATAATTTTTTTTTTTAAATTATATTTTTCTTACCATATTTTTACTCATTCACGTTAATCTTTATTAAAAAAATATCTATTAGAGTCAATAATGGACCAAAAATTGGCCATCTTTTATTTTACCTTTACTTTTGTTTATAGTTATTATAGTTAAAAAAAAACATATCCCATTGGAACATCTGTCATGTGTATTGTGTTGTCATGATGCGATTTTTACATATCTTTTGTACCTGCACATCATGGTAAATATGCACCAGCACTTAAGTTAGCAGCATATTTGAATGCAGGCTTAACTCAAAAGAAAATTTTAACATGAACAATGGACAGCCAATCAACGAGGCACATCTGTGGATCTAAGAACGTCAGAAATAGCCTCTAATCATGCGCCATTAAAGAAGCCCAGTCGGGTGAAACGCGTAGGTGGCGTCTGGCGTCAACGGAAGGGGGGAGGATTCAAGACAGACACTTACTATTGATGCATTCATGCTAAAGACTGATGATACAGAACATTTTAACTTAAATGTATATTATTACGGTATTTTATTAATTAAAATACTTACTATATATTTAACATTTGGCACTTTTCCTCTTCTACTTCCTATCATCCTGTCCACTTCATGCTGGAAGTTCCATGTCACCTGCAAAGAGCTACATAAAATTGCTGATATGAGCCGGGTTTGGTTGGCTCAGACTGAAGTGAGTGTATTACTGATTGGGAGAGGATATACCAACACTAATTTTTAACCATCTACACTATAGTGTATGCTTTTTGGTCTCTGTGTTTCTCTGTTTCATGCACTGAATTGTATGATAGCTGTTAAAGATTAAGATAAGTTATTTTATATAAATATTTGCGCACCTTCACATTTTGATTTTCACCAGATACTTCATTTTGGTGGTGTATAACCATCCGAGTGGTAGCTGCACCTTTTATGTTATTAGAGCGCCATTTATTACACAATTTCATTATTGTTGGACATTGTGGCATGTTCCCATGTACATTCTGTGATCAGAGTTTGCTTGGTTACCAGAGGATTGGTTATGATAAGTCTTATTACTCATTTCAGGGGATCTCGGGTCAGATAAATGAGTCAGGATTACTAAACATAGGAGCTCATGAGTGGTGCATCTTCTCACAATTCTGCAATCACATGACCCCCTGCCCACCTGTTTAATGTTGGCAGTTTTTTATGTCACAGTGTGTTTGGGGTCCTTTTCTTGGGAATCAAGTACACACATGTTGGTTCTTGGGGTTTTGGTCATAAGTACCAAAGAAAAGTGGGAAGGTGGGAGTCAAAATTAGTCTGTTTTTTTATATCGTCAGAGTGATGAGGCGGAGCGCCCAATGCAGGAGTTCAGTGCACTGGAAATGGAGACACAGGACCTGGTGCTGGGTGGCTGCAATCCCTCAGTGTTTTGAGACCCCAAGTTCCCAGGCCCTGTGAAGCAGCTGTGGAATCCAGTTATGCCTAGGGGATTGCAGACATCCTGGAGTGAGCATGGATTACAACTAGAACAGGTTATCAGGATGTAGAAGGCTAAAGGAACAGAGGAAGCGCAGGGCAGAAATACAGAGTGCAGGGCTACAGGACAGAGCAAGGTGCAAGGGGAGAACTAAAGCATACAAGTAAGGGCAAAAGCATAAGACATAACTACATTGCTAAGGAGACGTACAAAGATACATTTATAACACAGAATAGCATACAGAGGACAGGGAAGGGCTAAATGAACACAATTAATGGAGAGAGGAGCTGAGATCCTTGGATGCTTCATAAGGAGAACCAAGCTGAACATGGAGATAGGCGAGATGAGCTGAAATCCTCCCTATGCTAAAATTTAATAGCTGAAGAAAGCAAACAAAGTAAACGGGTGTGGTTGCATTTATAGAGGAAAAACGCAACAGGAAACTAAGAAAACCTGGAGGCAATAGAATAACAGAGAAAGAAAACCAGAAACAAATCAGAGCAGAAACTAAAGTAACAGGAACATGAGAGTTTAACAAAGTAAGAAAGTAAGTTAAAGAGAATAAAAAAACTAAAGCAGGGCTGGGAAGCATAGGGAACCAGGATACAGGGCATAAGAGCAGACTACTGCTTTGCTGGATAACTTCTTTAAGGGAACAGAAGTGCTCACAGGTAGGGGCTACTCTGGAAGAGGGTAGGATCCGGACTATAGCCAGAAAAGTCAGACAAAAGCCAGACTCAGGAGGGTACCGGTCTATGGATAGGCTTGGGCCGTTACCAGACTAGCTACACTTAGGCAGGTACCAGTCATGGGTTAGACTTGGCAGGTACCAGACTATTGCTAGGTTTGGGTAGGTGCCACACTATAACCAGGCTTAGGCAGGTGCCAGTCTTTTGGCTGGGCTAAGGCAGGTGCCACTTTGAGGCAATAAGGGAAAGGTTGCAACTTTGTGGGAGCACCACTCTGTGACCGAGCAAGGGAAGGGTTACCGCTTTGTCGGAGCACCCCAGCAGAGCGAGGGAGGGATGCCCAAGCAAGGAGGGAACAAGGGATAGGTAAACATTATATTACATCAACATTTATTTATATAATGCCAACAATTTACGTAGAGATAGGTACAGAGCATAGAAGGGAACTACATACTAAGTCAGACAAACTAGAACAGACTGGTACATGAGTACCCTACTCGCAAGCTTACAATCTAGAGGGAATGGGGTCCATGAGACACATAAGGGATTTAAGAGTTCAGAGGAATCGAAGTTGTAGTAACAGTAGAGTGGATGGGCAGGAACGAGCATAGGCAATAAGCAAAACCAGAGGGAAAAGCAAAAGCAGGAGCAAGCATATAAAATAAACAAGCTAGCAAAGCAAAAGGATACTGAAATCACTGGAACAGCTTAAATGAGTGTCACAACCTGGGATAACAGGCCAGGGAGGAGTCTCGTTACAGGGCAGGGTGTGGGGTCTGTCTGCACCCCACAATGCATAACTGGGAAGGACTGGTAGCTGTGACCGGAACTGAGACAGGACAGGTAACAGACTGGAACTGAGACAAGACTGGTAGCAGAGACTGGAACTGAGACAAGACTGGTAGCAGAGACTGGAACTGAGACAAGACTGGTAGCAGAGACTGGAACTGAGACAAGACTGGTAGCAGAGACTGGAACTGAGACAAGACTGGTAGCTGAGACTGGGACTGAGGCAGGACAAGTAACTGAGACTGGAACAAAGACAGGACAGGTAGCTACTGCAACAGGTTTGGAAACAGAACAGTGTTATTCACCTGAATGGTATTATACCC
This sequence comes from Pelodytes ibericus, assembly GCA_036172795.1. NCBI lineage: Eukaryota > Metazoa > Chordata > Amphibia > Anura > Pelodytidae > Pelodytes > Pelodytes ibericus. Next base: position 137,050,998 of record CM069859.1, on the reverse strand, counting down.
TATGATTGAGCCTCAGGTAAATGACCACCCAGGACTTGTACACTGACTGCAACAGCAGAGATACACAGGGAGTACTGGACGAGAAGGATAGTCAGCAGGCCGGGTCATACACGAAACAGGAACAAGGTACAACGTAGGAATTCAGAAGGCAAGGTCACTAGACAGGCAAAATGGTCGAGGCAGGCAGAAAACAGCGGAGTCAAAATCAAGCAGGAGTCAGAACCAGGAAATCAATAATCAATATATAAATGAATAACTAGAAACAAGGCACTATCACAGGCTGCAACCAAAGCAATGCAAAGGCACTGATTGCCATAAGCTGCAGGTTTAAATAGGGAAGGGCTGAGGATAACGAGGCAGCTGACAACAGGAGTAGAATGGGAACACCACAATAGCGGCCACTAGAGGCTGAAGACAAAAACAGCCACAAACCCAGAATAATGGGTCTGCAAACTTAGTGAGGCCCCACAACATGTAATATTTTAATCAGCAAACAGCTCATGAATATGTTATTTCCACTGTAGTCTCTGTTATTTCATATTAGTTAATCTGACTCCTATTTCATGTATTACTTTAAGTACCGCTGTAGCCAATTTCATATCATGGGATCTTACTGACCATACTTTATATGTTACTTTATTATGCAGTCCACTATATAAGTTTCTCCTAATTAAAGTTAAATTCTCACACTCGGATAAAAAAAACCCTTCCTAATGCCACCACCTCTTACACCTCAAAGTGTATCTTCAAGTATTTCTTTCTACATGCTCAAATCCTTTAAAAAGCAATCTGAAGGGAATTAACTGAGATTGCTACATGCAATTTAAGTTAATTGAGCTAATTTATACATCATCGGCATTTAGATGAGCTGATTCCAATTTGCAAGACTTGAATTTCAGTGAGGATAACATTAACACATGTTACGTTTGTGTTTACCTTTAAATATAAACTTCAAAAGTATTTATTTATGTCAATACTTCTTTTTTAATTCTCCTTTGTAAATCCAATATCAAACGCCTGTTTTTTTTAAATCATGCTTTAAGGTCTCTTTAATATAGCTTACAATTTTGCTATGAAATGTAGAAAGAAAGCAATAACAAGACCAACTGGCTTTTAAGTACGTATTTTTTAGTGATTTATACACAACTGCTTCAAATTAAGATGAAAATCTATTTCATTTTTTTATTTCATATCTCTCTTGCACTCTCCCATTAATTTATCCAACTGTAATATAAAAAGTGTTAGCACCAAGCTCATGTAATTATTAGTGTACACTTTAAATTTCCATGATTAATATATTGACCACTGTCTGGAGGCGCTACATTACTGAAAAGCATACAACATATTGAACATATGTGTGCTCTTTATTTCCCGCCTTTCTTTCAAACATTTAAAAGAAAAAAACATTAAATTCTAATTTTATTCATGCTTTTCTACATAGGTGCTATAAATTATGTTATATTAGCAAAAGTGTGATGGAAGCCTCACATTTGTGATGGACTCTGTACTTAATTTAAATGATCCTATTCGAAAGAATCCATTATCAGTAATTTTGGAAAAATGATTCTGTTTCACTATAACATTCTATTTCAATACATTTATATAACAAGTTATAAAAGAGGGAACACTTCTGGTGCTTCATACTGTACCTTCTAGCATGCCATGAGACTATACTTTTAACCATAATTAAACAATAATGCAGTCTTCACTTATTTAGCCTAAATGTTTTTAAATAAGCATAATTATATATTTATTGCAGAAATGTAACTGTGTGCAAATATGTATGTTGGGAATCTAAAATAGCAACAAACTAAAACAAAGTGGCCTACTATTTTTTCCAATATTTGAGGACTAATAAGAATAAAAAAGAAAATGTTATCTAAGATTAGCATCTAAGAATTGTTCTTGTACATGCCAGCAAATAATCATTGCATATACCTCAACTTTGTATGTCTACAAATATAAAGCATCCTTATTTAAAATATAAAGATAATTGTACAGCACTTTACAGAAAATTACTGCAGTAAAAAATAATACATTTATCTATATCATTTCTAATACCAACCCAAATGCAATTTAATGAGTATTCAAAAATTCAGTATTTAAAATAAGCAGCATATACTTTAAAATACATTCCAGAATAATACCAATATTTTGAGAAAAAAAAGACAATCTGGTGAATAAAAAGGAAAAACAAAATATCATGGACGAATGATGGATAGCACTAACGAATCAACAATTTGAATTTTGGACCTTATTATAGAGATCACTTGACAACAATGTTATAACATATTTATATTTAGTCAGCAAAATATGCCAAAAATAAAATAAGCACACCAACTTACCTCTACACTACAGTATACTTGTCACCCTAACCTGGGATATAGAAATCTGTGGACACAATAATAGAGGTGATTTGTAGGAAACTCTCTATATGCAAGTTAAGTAAGTATATCTCTTAAACCATCCATTATTGATACATATAGTCCAACACACACACACAAACACACACACACAAACCAAGACAAGTGCATTACAAATCATAAATAGACAAACCAAACCAGTGCATTAGCAATGATAAACAGACAAACCAACACAGTGCATTACCAATGATAAACAGACAAACTAAACCAGTGCATTCCAAATCATTAATAGACAAACCAAACTAGTGCATTACAAATCATTAATAGACAAACCAAACAAGTGCATTACAAATCATAAACAGACAAAAAAAAAAACAGCCACAGCAAATTGAGCATAACGCTGGCACATTGAGGGGCAAAATCCTGGTACACTGAGGGACAGAATCCTGGCATATTGAGGGCAAAAGAATGGCATACTGAGGGGCAAAATCCTGGCATACTGAGGGCAAACGAATGGCATACTGAGGGGCAAAATCCTGGCATACTGAGGGGGAAAATCCTGGCATATTGAGGGCAAAAGAATGACATATTGAGGGCAAAAGAGTGGCATACTGAGCGGCAAAATACTGGCATATTGAGGGCAAAAGAATGGCATTCTGAGGGGCAAAATCCTGGCATACTGAGGGGCAGAATCCTGTCATATTGAGGGCAAAATAATGGCATACTGAGGGGAAAAATCCTGGCATATTGAGGGCAAAAGAATGGCATACTGAGGGGCAACATCCTGGCATTTTGAGGGGCAGAATCCTGGCATATTAATTGGCAAAATCCTGGCATTTTGAGGGGCAAAATGCTGGCATATTAATTGGCAAAATCCTGGCATTTTGAGGGGCAAAATCCTGGCACATTGAGGGGCAGAATCCTGGCATATTGAGGGCAAAAGAATGGCATACTGAGGGACGAAATCCTGGCATATTGAGGGCAAAAGAATGGCATACTGAGGGGCAAAATCCTGGCATATTGAGGGGCAGAATCCTGGCGTGTTAGCTGGCATATTGAGGGGCAAAATACTGGCATATTGAGGGGCAAAATACTGGCATATTAAATGGCAAAAGAATGGCATATTAAATGGCAAAAGAATGGCATATTGAGGAGCAAAAGAATGGCATATTGAGGGGCAAAATACTGGCATATTAAAGGGCATATTGAGGGCAAAATACTGGCATATTAAATGGCAAAAGAATGGCATATTGAAAGGCTAAAGAGTGGCATATTGAGGGGCAAAATACTGGCATATTAAATGGCAAAAGAATGGCATATTGAAGCGCTGAATACTGGCATACTGAGTGGCAAAATACTGGCATACTGAGTGGCAAAATATTACTGGCATATTGACCAACTGCCCCCCACCACCCTCCATATTACACTAGACCGGGATAACATGCTTGTGAGGGTAGGTGGGGCGAGTGGGAGATGCCACTGCCTCAGTGACAAATCTTGATGGAAGTTGTTACAGGACCATGTTTCCCTTCAATATATTGAACTAGACTAATACGTAGAAAATCTTTCTTTTATATAGTTTACTTATCAAATCTCTAGTGAGTTGACAGGCATGTAGTTTTGTTATAAACATTGCATTGAATTATTCTAATTTAGCTGATGGAAGGCATATCCTATTAGAAAAGAGCAGTGTGTCATATATTCTATTTTAGCTGATGGAAAGCATGTCTTAGTAATGGAAAAGTATTGTTGTGTATCTATATAAATATAAGCATGCATCAGTTTGGTTGTATAAGTGAGGTGTGAGGCTAGATGATCCCATAAACTTTGCAGGATAAGCTAATTCAAGCTAATGCTGAAACAGAATTTAACCACTAAGACCTACTTTCAGCATTACTGGTATATTAATTCTGCATCAAGCCCCCTTTTGATCCTTTTAACAGGATCTTACTTTCTGTCTCAGAAAAGAGTTTATAAAATCCAATTATTTTACCTTATTCATCGGATTTTTGCATATGCATTAACAAATCACATAATGCCAATGAAAATAGCTTTTCTCACTTTCTAAAGAAATACCATCACATGAAGAACAATTTAGCATTACGATTGTTATCCTAGACATCTATGACTTTTAACACAGGTAAATGATCATCTTATAGAAACAATCATACTCAAATAAAACAACAAACAGATCTTAGTTTATTCAGCCCCATATTTCCAATATTTCATATTGGAATTACTGATTATATTGGCATTTAGCAGTTCTTGTGTCTCCTACAATTGGAATGTCTCTATGTCTCCAAAAAATCCATTTGGTAAAAATCCATCCTAGACATTTATTTCAGGCATACTACAGATGGGTATTTGTTTCAGCCCTTACGGGTGTGGAGCAGCAACATCAACCGTGATAACCCAAAATCACGCAAAAGAAGTAACAAGTGTAGGAAGAAATGGTATACATGAGATCAGAATACACAAAAAAAAAATAGTAATAATCTCCACCACTGGAGAGTAATACAGAAGTATAAGATATTACATAACCGTTGATGTTATTTATTACACATGTTCTGGCCACACAAAAAAGAAAACATGAAACTTCAATAGTGTAATACAGGGGCGTATTCTGCCTCTGACTGACAGTTGTGCGCTGGACTGGCAGCACATCTGCATGAAATACATCCGAGGGGCCGACGGCAGCAGCGAATTTCGGTGACCAAATCAGCTGTTCAGAATCAAAAGCATTGGAAACATTCGGATTAGGACAATTTCACTTTGAAAATTATAGATTTACGGTTGCTCGGTATGCACCAATCACCCCTGAACATGCTCTGAGTTCGGGAAACATACATAAAATTTGCCCATTGCAATTCTCCATAATTTAGCTGGAGAATTCAATTTACAAGCTCTCTAAAGTACACAACAAAATATGTAGTTCTTTGTCACATGGAAATGACAACATATATATTGCCCTAATATCATTTCTGATACAAATATCAATCATTAAAATATACTATGTTACAAACACTACATGGACAAAAGTATTGGGACACCTGAACTTTACACCAACAGGGACTTTTAAATTTCTGGGAAGGCTTTCCACAAGATTTTGGAGTGTTTCTGTGGGAAATTTTGCCCATTCATCCTGTAGAGCATTTGTGAAGTCAGGCACTGATGTTGGACGAGAAGGCCTGGCTTATAATCTCCATTTTAATTCATCCCAAAGGTGTTTGATGGGTAGGGCTCTGTGTGGGACAGTCAAATTCTTCCATACCAAACTCATCCAACCATGTCTTTATGAACCTTGCCATGTACACTGGGGCACAGTCATGCTGGAATATAAAAAGGATTTTCCCAAACTGTTCCTACAAAATTGGAAGCACTGCATTGACTAAAATGTCTTGGTATGCTGAAGCATTAACATTTTCTTTTACTGTAATAAAGGGCCTAGCCCAACAGCTGATAAACAGCCTTATACCATTGATCCTCATCCACCAAACAGTTGGCATGGTGAACTCCTGGCATCCGCCAAACAGTGGAGACTCCACAGAACAAATTTCCACTGATCTAGAATCCAGTGTGGGTGTGCTTTACATCAGTTGATTTGACACTTTTCATTGTACTTGGTGATTTGAGGCTTGTATACAGTTGCTCGGCCATTGAAACCGATTGCATGAAGCAATGTGCCTGGTAGATCTTCAACATCTGAATACTCCACACTCACCACTTTTTCCATGTGCATTCTACCTTAGTTCTTTAGCTTGTTATTGATCATATATATATTAAAATCTTACTGAAGTATATGAGCATGTATTTTGCATATGTAGCTTTGGTAATGAAATTTTGAACACATCTATTCATGTAGTGTACATATCTGCTGTTGCTGGAAATATGAGGCTGTAGAGCACAAGTTCATACTCCTTGAGATTGAATGGTGGTTGCTGTGCCACACCTGTCGAGGTTACCTTTATTTATCTTCTTCAGCAACTGTCTCGATATCTGAGTACCTGCAATATGATAGCAGAGCATGATGTCATGTGTGTCATAATGAACTGCAGGTGTGTATGTTCCTTCTCTATGGGAATATAATTGTATATAGCGTTTTCTGATTTTGGCTACCTAGTGGGTCATCTGTGGCTCCCAATGATAAGATTTGGCCAATTCCCGCATTAACGCAGTGTTTTGATCATATGATAATTTCCATGCTCATTTGGACCTCATCAGTGAACTCTTTTTTTATGTTGACACAGAGATGCAGCTAATGTCTAAATGTGTGTATTCTTTGTTCTATGTGGCATAAATAATTCCATGTGGTAATCTCAGACAGATATTTTCTGACAGTACAGTGAAACCATGCAATGTATCTTTTATGTATGACTAGCTCACTATCTGCATTTCTTCTGATTTAGTTTCTAATTTTTTGAGTTAGTTTGAGTTAAACATCTTTTAAATAATGGGATATCAATTGTTTATGTGTTGGATGGAGGTGTGTTAGGTGTTTATAAGTAGAACAGATCTTGTGTTTGGGCCATAAACAAAGTGGTTTTAGAGACATTTGACAAAAGGAAATGTTTGCTCTTAACAAGACGAGCGGCTCCATGATTGATCATGTCAGAGCTACCATCTGGAACAGTCTGGAGTACACATGGGAAAGACTCCAGGGGGTGATAGGTGTGTCTTGAGTAGCCTCAGCTCAGAGGGTGGATGGCAAATAGTAGACCAGCCAATCACAGATGATCCCATGAGATTGTATGAAAGTGATGGGTATAAATATGAGGAGAGCTTGAGGAGAAGTCCACCTGGGAGGTCTCATACAGGTAGTTATATATCATGCATGATTCATATTTGTAATTAGAAATTGTGTATATATGTAAGTTGTTATTGTATGTCTTTAAATGTTGGGAAGTGAATTGTAAGTGTTTTGTTTTATGAGCAATAATGTTTAATTAAACTAATGTTATTATAACCATTGATGTGAAGCCTAAGATATCTTATTGCTGTGTTTAAGTATAGTAATATTGCTGGATTTTGGTTAAAGCGGAAGCTATCAGATTGAAACCTCAAATAATATAAAGTAATACAGGGTTGTGTACATTAATAAGACAAAGAGTATATCTATCAGTGCATATCTTGTGAATACATGCATAGATTGACTTTCCTGAATAAGGCAAGTTATTGTAGCAATAAAAACACATAAGCCTTCAGTGAATATATGTAAATACAAATCTGGATTATCTTTGATGTGTACTCATATATAAATATATATTTATATTGAGGGATACGGTGTAGTCTCAAGCACATAACACATATTTGTAGCCCATTTATTATACCATCCCTTTTTATATGATTGAATTAATTGCATCTAAAAGGAAAAAGAAAATCAGGTGTTTATCTCCTGGCTCCATTTTGTGAATACTTCCCATGATGCAACATTGTCCAAAATCTTCCAGACAGTCTCACATTAGAACTTTGGCCAAAGCCTGTATGATGATGTCAAGATAATCCTCTGCTCTCTTACTGGTTCCTGTGTATCATAGTGGGCAGGACTAGGTGGCTGTGCACACATTTTTTTTTTACCTGCCTCCCAACACAAAGAGAGGAGATTAACATGATCAAACAGGATCATAACTCCGCCCCTTTTGATGTCATAGTTACATTACCCTTCCATTCAATGCAAGTCTATGGTCAGAATTCTGACTTATAGACTGCATTATGTACCCCCAGTCCCAAAGTGAGACATTTGTGCTGTAAAGTCACTAGGGGGTGGCACCCAAAAACACTATATTTCACAAAATGACAGCGCCCAGTCACACTTGTTTAGTTACATATTGTATTAAATACAGTCACATAACAAAAACAAAAAACATATCTGAAATCAACAATACAAAATAAAAAAAAAACACCTTTTCATTTTTTGTCGGAGTGTCCCTTTAAGAATAATGCGTATTCATCCTGCTTTGATCCAGCATTGCTATGGGTTAAATATGTGTGAGGGGTTCATTGTGTAACTTGTTTGGTTTAACTTTACCGTGTGCGTGAATCTTGTTTTAATGTCGATCACCTCACTTATGGCATGGTCCACCTGACAATATTTTTTGGGGGGGAAATCTTCCATTAACATACCTGTTAGTGATTAGCAATCCTCAAAAGATCACTAGTTATGCAGTGAATGATATTTTTTGCCAACATTTTCATGGCTTCCTTAATGGGTGTGATAGCGATCCATTACAAGTATTTTTCGGTAGTTTTTGCAATTGATAGTAGTGCAGCCATTGACCTCGTCATAATATTATAACCACTGACAGGTGGCAAGCTGGTGGATTCAGTGTCATGGTTCATCTTACCTCCACTCACCTCATCTCACCTCAACTGATCTGCAACTCACTTTCTAGTGAATAGAAACCATTGTTCTAGATAAGTTATATAAACGTTCTCTGGAAATGAAATTGCTGTTTAATGGCCGGAATGGTAATGCAAAAGTACATTATTTCGACCAGATTTTAAAAACAAACTGAGTGTACATTTCTTGTTAGACTGAATTAGAAAGAACAATGCCCTTAAGGACAAGTACTATCCTAAATCATAAATATATTATATAAACATATACTGTAAATTAAATTATTGTTTAAAAGACAGAATGATAATGCAAAAGTCCCACAATTGAACCAGTTTTTAAAGCAAATTAGGTGTCAGGTGATCATTAGTCTGAGTTAAGAGATCCATAGTCCTTAGGGACAGATAATATAATATGCTTAGTTTAGATGCACTAAGAGCATACTAGATAAAATAATAGTAAGTTCATGTACATGAAGACACGGTTGGCAGTAAGTACAAGGTATAGGATAATAAAAATTATGTAATAGTCATAATAATTATTTTCAACTAAGACAGAGATATTAGAACCCTCTTATTGGAGAGGAATGTACACTTGAGATTTGCCTGTAAAAAATAGGGTAAATTCTGGAAACTACAATGGGAGTTTCAAAATTGTAATTGTAATTAATTAATTTATTATTATAGTAATGGTAAAATTGTAATTGTAGCATAATGTGGTAACTGGGTCATTTTGGTACCCCCTTACCCCAGGGGGCCTTCTAGCTTTATTTAATTGGGCCATAATCATCACACTTATGACAAATCACGGCTTGAACTATCTTGCTTTGCATGTAATGCATCTATCTCATATATTAGTTTCCCCCTTTAATTTGCATTACTGAAATAAATGAACTTTTGCACGATATTCAAATTTTTCGAGTATCACCTGTGTATATATATATACATGTATAGATAAATATACTGTACGTATACATGTATAGATAGTACATGTATAGATAGATGCATAGATGTTTTGTAAGCATATATGTATGTATGCTGATTAAATATAATCCAGTTGTCCAGTGATGTGTGATGTAATTAGGTCCAATATACGAATTGAATATTCTTTAGTGCTGCCCAGGCCTATATGTTCACAAAAAACAAACACTGAAACAATAGCTTACGCAAACAAATTAAACTTGTATGACATATATATTACATGTTCCAGATATCCCCACTCAGGTTTTAAAAACATACTTTTTGATAATGTTGAAATATGTCCTGTACTATGAGCAGTGATTATATTTGTAGATTGCACTTCTGAACGTAACCATCTTTAATATTGGTGTGTTTCCCCTAAAGCAGTGTTTCCCAATTAAATTGAATGGAACCCTTACAATGTTGTTGTCGTAGCACATGTGCAGTGTAACGAGCTGCCTACCAGATGTAATAGGCCCTCTGCTTGTTATGGGAAAATGCTCTGCTTGGAACCGCTGGAAAAGATTTACACCTCTGGAACCTCTGCTATAAGTTCGGGAAAGAATCACTCAGGACACTGATCAGTTGACACAAAAATGAAGATGTGGGATCCCTTTCAGCGAGAACGACAAAAGCTGAAATAGCCATCCCTATAGGATGTAACCTACTAAAGAGAGGAATCACCATTTTTGCTCGCTTGCACTATTACAGAGGAAACATCTCCATTAGCATATCAGACTGGTCCCACCCATAAGGGCAGTCCAGATCCAAATAGCCTGGCAGGTCTCCTCTGCATGAAGAATACAGCAACCACAGATGTACGTTTCTGCCTTCATTGGCCTCGTCAAGCGAGCAAAAAAACTTTGATTCCTCTCCCGAGTAGGTTACAACTTATAGGACCAGCTATTTCAGCCTTTGCCCGTTCTCGCTGAGAGGGATCCCACACCTTTGTTTTTTGTCTCCATGAGTTATCAGGGTATGCCCAGACGTGGGTCCCCAGCTCGTTGCACCTAGAGGGATACCAGCCGTACCACACTGACGAGGCCATTGAAGGCCGAAACAGATGTCTGTGGTTGCTGTAATCTTCGTGCAAAGCAGACCTGCCAGGCTATTTGGATCTGGACTGCCCTTATGGTGGTCATCCCACCACCTCCAATTCAGCGGAAAATGGAATATCTCTTAAGGTTTCACAGTAGCAAGTTGGCCTCTTTTTTGCAGCACCACTATAGAAACATAGAAACATAGAAACATAGAATGTGTCGGCAGATAAGAACCATTCGGTCCATCTAGTCTGCCCAATTTTTTTTTTTTTTGAGTACTTTTATTAGTCCCCCGTTCCCGGTCTTATAGTTAGGATAGCCTTGTGTCTATCCCACGCATGCTTAAAATCCTTGACTGTGTTTACCTCTACCACTTCTGCTGGCAGGCTATTCCATACATCCACTACCCTCTCAGTAAAGTAATACTTCCTGATATTACTTTTAAATCATTGCCCCTCTAATTTAAGACTATGTCCTCTAGTTGTGGTAGTTTTTCTTCTTTTAAATATGCTCTCTTCCTTTACTGTGTTGATTCCCTTTATGTATTTAAATGTTTCTATCATATCCCCCCTGTTATGTCTTTCCTCCAAGCTATACATGTTAAGATGCTTTAACCTTTCCTGGTAAGTTTTATCCTTCAACCCATGAACCAGTTTAGTAGCCCTTCTCTGAACTCTCTCCAAAGTATCAATATCCTTCTGAAGATACGGTCTCCAGTACTGCGTACAATACTCCAAGTGAGGTCTCACCAGTGCTCTGTACAATGGCATGAGCACTTCCCTCTTCCTACTGCTAATACCTCTCCCTATGCAACCAAGCATTCTGCTAGCATTTCCTGCTGCTCTATTGCATTGCCTACCTACATTTCAAGTCCTCTGAAATTATTACTCCTAAATCCCTTTCCTCAGATGTTGAGGTTAGGACTGTACCAAATAGTCTATATTCTGCTTTTGGGTTTTTACGCCCAAGGTGCATAATCTTGCACTTGTCCACATTAAATGTCAGTTGCCACTGCTCTGACCATTTTTCTAGTTTAGCGAAATCATTTGCCATTTGGCTTATCCCTCCTTGAATATCAACCCTGCTGCAAATCTTTGTATCATCAGCAAAAATACATACTTTGCCAACAAGACCTTCTGCAATATCGCTAATAAAAATATTAAAGATAATGGGTCCAAGAACAGATCCCTGAGGTACCCCACTAGTAACAAGACCTTGCATCGAATATACCCCATTGACTACAACCCTCTGTTGCCTGTCACTCAGCCATTGTCTAATCCATTCAACAATATTGAAATCCAAACTCAAAGATTTCAGTTTATTGATAAGCCTTCTATGTGCGACAGTGTCAAAAGCCTTACTGAAATCTAGGTAAGCAATGTCTACTGCACCACCCTGATCTATTATTTTAGTTACCCAATCAAAAAAATCAATAAGATTAGTTTGGCATAATCTCCCTGAAGTAAACCCATGCTGTCTCTGATCTTGAAATCCTAACGACTTTAGATGTTCAACAATCCTATTCTTTAACAAGGTTTCCATTATTTTCCCCACTACTGAAGTAAGACTTACTGGTCTATAGTTGCCCGCCTCCTCCCTACTACCTTTCTTGTGAATGGGCACAACATTAGCTAATTTCCAATCTTCTGGAACTACTCCAGTTAACAATGATTGGTTAAATAAATCTGTTAACGGTTTTGCTAGTACACCACTAAGTTCTTTTAATAACTTTGGATGTATCCCATCAGGTCCCATGGACTTATTTGTCTTTACTTTAGACAGCTGATGTAAAACCTCTTCCTCTGTAAACTTACATGCATCAAAAGACTCATTAGTCTTTTTCCCTAAATGAGGTCCCTTACCCTAATTTTCATTTGTAAAAACTGAACAAAAATATTCATTAAGGCAGTCTGCTAAGCCTTTAGCCTCTTCTACATAGCATCCTTCTTTTGTTTTTAATCTAACTAATCCTTGTTTTACTTTCCTTTTCTCATTTATGTATCTAAAAAATGTTTTACCCCCCTTTTTCACTGACTGGGCTATAGTCTCTTCTGTGTGTGCTTTGGAAGCTCTTTTAGCTTGCTTTGCCTCTTTCTGCCTACTCTTATAGATCTTTCTATCTTCCTCACTCTGAGTATTTTTATAATTACTAAATGCTAGCTTTTTATTTTTTACTAATTTAGCCACCTCTGCAGAGTACCACAGTGGTTTCTTTAATTTTTTGCTCTTACTGACAAGCCTTAGGCAATTTTCTGTTGCCTTCAGTAGTGTAACTTTTAAACAATCCCATTTCTCCTTGACTCCATTTAAATTGCTCCAGTCTGATAATGACTCCTTCACACCTAATCTAATTTTAGAAAAGTCTGTTTTTCTAAAATCTAAAACTTTTGTTTTTGTGTGGTGTGACTGCGTCACTGTTCTTATATTAAACCACACTGTCTGGTGATCACTAGATCCTAAACTTTCACCTACAGTAATATCTGAGTAATATCTATGTTTGTCAAAAGGATACCGCAGAATACCCTTTGGGAGATGCTGCTTTAAAGAGTGACATTAGCGAGCATTTCATGTCACAAAATGCCTTTCATAAGTTCTTGTGAGACGAAAAAGAAAGAAAAACATGGCTGTAGTATTTTTGCAGCATAAAAAATAAATGTTAACATTTGTAGGAATGATTTAATTTTCATACTTTAATTGTTAAAATATCCAATTAAAACTCCATTGCACCATCTGTGTGCTATAGTTAAAGGTCTTTTTTTCTGAAGAATAAATTAAAGAAAAAAATTCCACAGAATTAAGTGTGATTTTTATTCTCTGAACCTATGCACATTTTATTACATAAATAAAAGAAGAACCGTGTTTACAGAGTAGCATTTTATTCAAAGGTTTCAATGCTTTTAGTGTCAACTTGCATTCAAAATGTAATGGAACATGTGCTACCATTATGTAGAAGTATATTTTTACATATGAATGCAAAAGAAAAAAACAAAAACATTTAATTTAACTCATTCATCAATGTGCTGATGATCATCCAAGTATTAACAATTTTGTATTCTTGTAGAACACCAAATATATACTTTGTATTTTATTATATTAATCTAGCCCTCAGGACATTTGTTTAACCCCTTAGCAAATCTTGATGTATATATATGGTGATCCCAGGTGCCATATTTAAGAGGATCATGCTCCTCCAATATGAGAGCGATGGATGTGATAAAAAAAATCTCTTCCATCACTCTGAAACTGCAACATTACATTTAAAAAAAGATCTACTAACCCTAGATCTAGGGTTAGGGTTAGAATTAGGGTTAGGGTAATAGGTGGGTTAGAATTAGGTTGGCCCTAGGGTTAGATTAAGGGGTGGAAGTAGATTTAGGGTTAGGGTTAAATTTAGGGTTAGGGTTGGGGTCAAACGGTTGCTGTAGGAGAAAAACAAAAACACTGCTATTGGTTATTGCCCTATAATTTGAAAAAACACAGAAAAATTTTAAAACATTGGTTTCTAAACTCAGGACAAATATTAGAAACTATATAGATGGTGTATTTTTTACCGTTTATAATTGTATATTATATTATTGCATATTTTCATCATATTTTTTAAATAGTAAATATCATGTGATGAAAATGATAGTATCAAAAGAAACAAAAAAATAATGTACAATGCTATACATTCATCAAAGCTTACTTTACTTCCGCGTCCAGCTAATAGATGCAGAATGAATGAAGTATGCTCCATGTCACCAAAGCATTGGTGTCAAGTGAATCCTGATAGCCTCCATGACTGGGGTTCTTGGAGGGGCTTGAGGGCCGGCTTGAGGGCCAAATACCTCCCTATAGATTATGGGCCCTGGCATTAAAAGGGGGTTCTGTTATGGGGGATTTGGGTACAGTGGGTAAGTTTGCACTTTGCATTCACTTTACACATGCACCCAGATTGACCCCTCTGAAATCCTGACTCACCCTGGCTTATGTGCTATAACGGTATACATTAATATGGTTACTTAGCCAGATTCTGTTAGTATATTGGTTTATGTGTAATGCATAATTCTTTGAGGAGACCACTCCGAAGGATTACAATGTGTCACAGAGGAGTCAGTGACAATGATAGTTTACTCCAACATCCATTGTTCTGTGTTAACTTAATTTACTGTTAAAATGATTATTATGCGGTTTTGTATATCTGTAGCAATGCTGGGTAATTGTTTGGTTTCTGTTGTGTTGCAATAATAAAAATTGCAACCTGGGGTCTGGAAGCTGGCCAAGTGCCTCTGGATCCCCTATATTAAAATTGACACCCCTCTTGGTTTCAGGGATGCCCAAATGCCCCTTAACCTCATAAAATGAATATTTAATAATTTCCTTCCTACCTCTGCCTTGGCCAAATAGTAGGGGATGAACTGTTATAAAAAAAAATCAGTAAATACAACTGACAATTTTGGGTGCTAGGTGGATTGGCTGTGGAAATCCTCCTGACAGCAAAGGGTGCTCTGCAAAATAAAATGTATATCTTTGTTAATGTCCCAAGTAGAGTTGAGCGAACACCTGGATGTTCGGGTTCAGCGTGTTCGGACTACCTTCGGATATTACATGTATTCCATAAGCCGAAAGTCCAGGTTAGTTTGATATGCCCTCCTATATGTGGTAGTTGTGCAGCTCACTATGCAGTCAGGTGCTGCTATTTACACGTTTCCACCATCCAGATACAGACATCCAAAATTTGAGCAAAATTTGTTTCTTATTTTATTTTTTCTACTATAAAGTTCAAATGTAATTTACTTCTGGAAGAGGTTTGCACTTTTTTTGCACTATTTCTGCAGTCATTGTTTGTGCCTATATTTTTGCTTACATTTTGGATTGCCATTTAGAAATACTTTTCTCCCTCCCAGTTTGCATGAATGACACACAGGCACACCACTAGGAGCAAAATGACCATCGTCAGACCATCTCGGAAAAGCAGCATTATTTTTCTCAAGTCTTTGGTGTTTTTTTGACAAAAATATGATATCTTTGTAATCGTATTTTGCAGAAGTACCATTCAAAAATGATATAAAAGAAGGAGGAATGACCTTTCATATTTAAAAAATAAAAATGTGTGTTTACTCCTCTTTCTTTTTTTCCCGCTATGATGTGATGATGCCTCTAGTACCGCTCCAGTAGAGATAACTCCTGTAGAAATATCCTTGCAGCGGAATAAAAGTTCCAAATAAAGCTTAAATAGACTGAAACATTGCTTATACTGTGAATGTAGAGAATAAAACTTATCTATCAATGTTGTTAGTAGAGTTGAGCGGACACCTGGATGTTCGGGTTCGGCGGGGTTCGGCCGAACTTCGGAAAAAAGTCCGAAGAACTTTTGGCCACTAAAATGCCTCTAAAAAAGTCCTGGAAAGGGCTAGAGGGCTGCAAAATGAACTAAAATGTTGGTGAGTGTCCCCATTCATACGAATAGGTCAATTGACCTATTCGTATGAATGGGGACTCTATTTCGGTTTATAGAAAGCCAATAGCCCTGTAATGCTATTGGCTTTCTATAAACCGAAATAGAGTCCCCATTCATAAGAATAGGTCAATTTACCTATTCTTATGAATGGGGACTCTATTTCAGTTTATAGAAAGCCAATAGCATTACATGTATTCCATAGGCCGAAAGTCTATAAACCGAACGACATTCGGTTTATAGACTTTCGGTTTATGGAATAGCAATAGCATTACATGTATTCTATTTACCGAAAGTCTATAAACCTAATGTCTCTCGGTTTATAGACTTTCGGCTTATGGAATACATGTAATACTATTGGCTTTCTATAAACCGAACTAGAGTCCCCATTCATAAGAAATTCTTATGAATGGGGACTCTAGTTCGGTTTATAAGAAGCCAATAGTATTACATGTATTCCATAAGCTGAAAGTCTATAAACCGAACGACATTCGGTTTATAGACTTTCGGTTTATAGAATAGCAATAGCATTACATGTATTCTATAAACTAATTCAAAAATTGAAACAAGAGGTGTTTTAAATGTGTTTGTGGTATCTTTCGTTTATGACATCACTTTGTGGCTTCATATAAGAATTACACATTTTCCATGGAAAAGTAGTTAATTTACATTTCGAGCCACAGGTGATTTCATAAACAGGAGACACCCCAGACACATTTAAAACATATTTTTCTCTTGTGTCATCATTGTTCATCACTTTTTTCCTCTACATTCACAGAATAAGCAATGTTTAAGTTGACAGAGTCACGATACATAAAGCACCAGATCTCCACTTATTACAGGACAGGATGTGTACCCTATAGTACCTCTGTCATCCAGAGAACCTGTACAGAGACCTCATTTACATTATAAATGAAACTGAACTAACCCAGGCAAAAGCCCTGAAATTAGATGGAGCAGAGTTCCAAGGGCCAAACATTGTATTTTTTTAAGTCAGTTAACATTGCTTAAAATTATGGTTGGCCACTCAAAGATGCACAGTGAGCTAGATACTGTACTTGCAAGAGAGATATTATGTGATTGAGATAGTTTCATAAATCACAAGATATCATCATTGCAGAGGAAAGGAAGAAGCCAAAGAGATATATTACAGGAAAGATTCCAGAGTGTGTGTATTTTAACTTGGATAACAAATTTAATGAAAATAGAAATTGGGTGAAGTTTATAAAAATAAAAAAAATATAAAAATTGAGTGTCTTCAAAAAATTTTTTTAAAGCCAAACTCTTGTAGTTGTGTGTTTGTTGCGGCAATAAGAGAATTACTATCTAATTGGAACAAATTCATCAGAAATTGTAAAGCTCTGCTTTTGCTAACATAATTGTAATGGCTGTTCGTATTGAAACTAGAAGCCTCACATCTCTATACAATACTTATAATTTAGAAAATAATATGTAAATGAATCTACCACATTTACAGATATGTTGCATTTCTCAAGCAACATTTAAAACCCAGTCAGATAACTCATTTAATGACAATGGCAAATATAGAAATATACTGATAGTTGTATTGTTTTTGCTATCTTGTAACTGTCTTTTCAGATCAAAAGTAATTGAAACACACAACTGTCTACAACAATTTTACGTCAAAACTGAATTCATCTCCCCGTCGTCAAGAACAATTCTGTACCATGGCAGAGTTTAATATACTTAAAATTACATTTCTATTTTTCAAAAGAATGAGGAAACGCGTACTTAAGAGCCTTCCTTGAACAACAGTCAACTTTGAAATTTAGTGGTAAGTGATTTGTAGAAGTTCAAAATTTTTTCTCCAACCTTTCTCAAAAAAATAAGCTCTACCTTACATAGACCAAATCTAAAATTTAACAGAGGATCTTCCGTTATTACAGAACTGCATTGAAAGCATTGCTGCCCTGAGTGATGAGTTTTGAACCATCTGTTAAATGGAGTTAATGTTTTCCATATCAAGTTCTGATATAGTTGTTTACAAAGACAAAAAAGAGGTAAATGTCCTAATCAAATTTATTTTCCTATATTCCAGCCGAAATGTGATTAAATAGAAATAGATTGTATAATATACGAATAGCAATAAACATTTAATATTACTTGAGCAGATTGTAATAACCTTGAAAAACAGGGGAAACTACAAAGTGAGAAAAAAGCTGAAGTGGTGTATTTTAGACATGTCCAATGCTACCATAACACATTTATTTAAATCTTTCTTTTAGGATTATTCATCTTGGGAATGGCATGCACAGAACGATAAGGGTTTTTTTTGCCTTTTTTTGAACAGCAGTAAACAAGGAATGGAAAATGGGTAAAATTGATGGATGCAATTTTTGTTTCAACCTAAACTATTATGTAACTATTTAACCCAAACCTCCATGCCATCAAAGCTTACAAACAGCTATACTGGTATAAAGTTAACAGGACACATCAATAAAGTATCATAAATTACTCAAAATTGTCCAGATTTGGCAGGGTTGAGGGTTCATCTTATTTTTTTTCCCCAAGTCATACTTGGTTGCTGACCTGCTTAGTATTGGATTCCAGCTACTGAAAGATAATTGTTAGGTTTTTTTGTGAGAAACCCTTAAAGTATTTGTGGATGCATTTGGGTTTACGGGAACAGATGCACTTTTTTTTTTATAAGTAACATTTTTCATAAAATGTTGTACAAAAAATGCACAGGACTTTCAGGATATATTGTTTGTGCATATCCTTTGATACCAAGTTGATTGCTTTCCTGTGCACCACTTTATGTATTGTACTTTATTTAGATTGTGATAGGCAATGCATAATACTCCTACACACATTCTCCCAGGTAGAAAATGTTTCAAAACAGCAAAAGCTAAAGTATATAACCCCAAGGGGGGTTGTCATACTTGTGCGCCGTCACACCCAAACACACTACGATTTTGGTTAAGATAGGTGGAATTCTCTCATTTCAATTTCCTGATCTGAGTTGGAGCATTCAACTTTAAAGCCCGCTAATGTCCAATACAAAATATTTTAAAATGCTTTTTTCACATGCCTACATACATACCCTAACATCTGGAGAATTCAACCTTAAAGCCTTATAAAGTACACTACAAAATATTTTAAAGTTCTTTATTCACATGGACATGCCTACAGATTTGCCCTACCTTTTCTTCACCACCTCCATGGAACAGTTGTTCCCATCAACTTTGTTGACATAATCCACAACCTCATGCTAGATGTCATTCCTTCTCTTCAGGCTTGTCTTCCCGACTACTGACCCTATCAACCAGTTGTAGTGACAGTTTTACCAATTCAATGTTCTCTCCACCAAAAAACTCAGGGAATAGTGTTTTGACTTTTCCTTCACATCTCTCCTGCTACCAGTGGCCTGGTTCTCCCCTGTCCTGCTGGCCCTTTCTTACTTTTTTTCTGTAATTCGTTTTGACATGTACTCAGCATTTATACACAGATTCCTCAACAGTGATTGAAGTTGTGCCTATTTCTTATGGTGGTTCAGTTTATTTCATTTCAGACCACTGTTGATATGTATGAGTTTTTATTTCTGTGTGCGAAAGCTCCCATAGTATATAATGAGGATTTTGAGGCTGCCCCTTCAGTTCAGTGCATTTCGTGCATATTTTGGGTGCATTCAGATTCGGCAGATATCAGTGTGTGGAATCAGCTATTATTTCCAAATTGCAAATGTATTTGATTTCAATTCGTCCAAAATTCAGGAGTTACTATTTCGGTGCCAAAAATCAGCACTACCTGAGTCGACATTATCGTCTCAAAAAGAGCTTCTGTCATATCATCTCCTACTGAAAATAAATGGGTGGTGAAGTGTGATTTTGAGACTAAGTCCAGCTCAGCCTCCAAATTCAACATCCTCGGAACACCTCGCTCAACCTTGATCTTACATGCTTCGACCATGCAAATCTGATTTCTGAATATGGGTTGAGATGAGGGCATGCAGGGGGAGGTCAAATCTGTCCAAGTTTGGTTGTCGAGAAGAGAGCTTGAACTTTAGTGAATAGACTTAAATGTACAGTTAAAGAAAACTCCCAGATTTTTAAACAATGCATTATCAGGGCCAATGCTTTTCTCCATGAACAGGAAACTCGCCAGGTTTGTTCCTACACAATGCAAAGTTAACACTGTGAAATAATATTCAACTAATTTTATCTCAACTGCAACTCAACTCTTAGTGATTGGCTTCCAATATTTTAAGTGCACATTTAAAGTATGTGAAAATGTTTTACCTGTTCTCCCATTAATTTTGATATGTCCTCTCAAATTTTTTTATGATTTAAAACAACATAATGAGAACAAAAAGCTGTGCAACAAACGGAAAAGGGACTGTAAAACCTAAAATAATTTTTACTCTGACTGGAGAGAATAAAAAATGACTGAAAATGATCTATACATTGTGTTAGCAAAATTGCAAGCAAATACCTAAATTAGGAGAAAAATGAGTCTGTGGAGTCTCCTTCTTATGACATTATCTCTGGGGTGATATGCAAATGAATTTGTTTTCAGTGGCAAATGTTTAATTTGCATATTAGGCCACATGTGATGTCATAAGCAGGAGACTCCATAGACACATTTAAAAAAAAAAATCTCTCCTAATTTAGTGCTTGCAATTTTGCTAACGCAATGTATAGGTAATTTTCAATAATTTTTGATTCTCTACATTCCCAGTAATAATAATGTTTAGGTGATACAGTCCCTTTAATTTATTTTCATCAAATGTTTTTCCTGCAAGGTTGTATTTTGGTCTAAAAAAAATGTCATAATATTTGCAATAAAATGTGTCTGAAACTTACCCATTGGCAACTGTGAATGATTAATAGTTCATGATATTTACTATATATTAGGTACAAACATTAAATAATTTAAATGGCAATTAGATTTCGTACTTACTTAAAACAGGTTATTTTGATATATTTTTTTTTAGCATCAAAGAACCAAGATGTTTTCGTCCACTATAAGCATATGAAATGATTTGCATTCGTGAATAATTTCGCTCAAAGGGACCATATTTTTAGGGCCACCCCCATAAGTGAATTAAAATGCAATTATACCTGAAAAATAATTGCCTATATAAAATTATTAGCATGTCCTGGCACCATTCGTTTGGATATGTACAGTTAAACATTTCTAAACACATGTATACAATCAACAAAATAAAAGCTTGTGTTAAAATATAACTAACGACTGGCTCACAGCCCGAGTAAAAGTAGAAAGAGAGAAATGCCAGAAGATCCTCCAAAGTATGAGGCGGATAACATCCAATAAAAATACAACTTTTTAATTCCTGTCCGTATACATTAAATAGACAGCAGTGCAGAGAAAACGAGAAAACGACACGCTTGACGCGTTTCGCACCAAGAAGGTGCCTATAACTAGGCAGCCAAATCACATTATTTACAAAATAATCTCCTATGCATTTTTGTTTAAACTGTGAGAGAGAATTAAATTGTACATTATTCTTATTTTAGCTATATAATGATATTACACTGAACAACATATAAGAATACTGAACTGCATATGATGACACCATACATTTCTAAAGTGATTAAAGAATAAGCGCCACTTTGTTTATTGATCTTTAATAAACTAGAGTATGTCAGAATGTGATCATATCTGTAATGCATGATGAAAATTATATGAGTCCAAGAAACATACAAACTCCAATATACTCAATTGCTCAATTAATTATTTAATTTGCAAAAAGGCGCAGAACATAACTGAATAATGGACTAATTCAGTCCATTTATGTACAGCTTAAAATGTCTGTTGAACATTGCAAAGTGTTAAGAATGGTATCAATGATATAGGTATATTTTTATAGCTCTATAAATGTTTTATTGGGGTTACAGTTACATGAATGTGAGGTGTATCTGTGAATCATAAAACCCACTTTAAGCATATTAAAATGAGGTTAATTATATCTCATGCTTGAATAACTTCAACAAAATGTTATAGAGTTAATTATAGATATAAGTGTAGGTGTAGTTAATATCATTTCATGTAAAATACATCATCCAGAATAGCAACTCACACATAGTGCATGATAAAATTGGAAACATTAACTAAAACCGGCATTTGGCTTTGCAAGTGTTTAAATCAATGTACTAAAAATGTGGCGAAAATTGCATTTAAATTAAAATAATAATTATCAGTAACAATACCTACAGATAAACGTTTTTTGTTGTAGTAAATATTGTACATTTCAGATCACAATTCCTTAAGGTGGATCAGGTTGGAAAGTCAGTCCAAAAAGGACACTTAATGGAACCATGGAATTCAAAGTGTGGTGCTTTAACTTATTATGCATCAAGCTGGCAGGGTGGGCAAATTCATCTCTTGATAGATTACCAGTGGTGATGCCTCTGTGAAGGGTAGGCTTACTGGCACAGATCCCCATGGCTGGAAGACAACGAATGGGGGAACCTTTGTTACCCCACATCATTGATCTTACCTACTAAGGTTTTGTCCTGCAATAACTTTGTTTTGTTGTGCAAGAATTTATACAGACAGTGCTCAGTCTTTGTAAGGGGGTGTCCTTTGATCTTGTTTATAAATTGTTCCTACCAGTGCTGTCTTTCCTGTATGAAGAGCTCTTGAAATATAGACTGATCTCCTTGGAATGGAAGCTGTCTTCTCAGAAGTTCCCCTCCTCACAATAAACTTTACTGCTT
The DNA here is from genome assembly GCA_036172795.1 of Pelodytes ibericus. NCBI lineage: Eukaryota > Metazoa > Chordata > Amphibia > Anura > Pelodytidae > Pelodytes > Pelodytes ibericus. The sequence goes on along the minus strand of CM069859.1, from coordinate 137,028,167 downwards.
TTACTAGACACATACATTGATTTTGGGATGAATAATGAAAACCAAAAAACTAACGGAAGCCGAATGAACGAATGTTGAATGAACAAAATTCAATCGTCTATTCAGTCATTCGTTCATTCTGATATCGACAGTCACTCTGATATGTCGAATTCGACAATTTGTCTGAACTTTAGCTTAAGTTATTGTATGTAATGCTAAGCCGAAATTGAGTTGAAATTGAGTCTATCAGTTAAATATACAACATAATCTGATAATGAGTAGAAATTAAGCCGAATTGAACTAGCAGTCGAACTCCACAGATTAAAGTTTGTTTGCTATGTGGAATAAAAACGAATACTAAATTAATACTGACTGTCTTATGACTCAGATCTGAGGAATTCGTCCATTCAGCAATTCAGTTCATTTTCAACTTATTTTCATCTCAATTTTGGATTCAGTTGTATATGTAACTAATAGACTCAATTTCAGCTCAATTTCGACTTAAGTTGTATAAATAGCTAATCAACTCAATTTCCACTCAACTTCCACTCAGTTTCCACTCAGTTTCAACTATTGTGGTATACATCACTAATAAACTCAATTTCCACTCAATTTCGACTTTAGTTGTATATGTAACTAATAGACTCAATTTCGACTCACTTTCCGCTTAATTTGGACTTTAGTTGTTGTATATGTATGGATGTATTATATAAGGTTGGAGAATTCAGATGAAAGAGAAAAATTTCATCTGAATTTCATCCCCTACCTTATACCATTGAGCTTAGGAAAAATTTCAATTAGTTTTTGGATGACATACATATACTTACATATTAATAGAAAATGAGCTTGTTTGATCCAGATTTAAACTTGGAATCTACATTTGTGTCTGGCATTTCAACTGTTTTTCATTTGTGCCATGTGCTGTATGGTGCATAGTTTGTGAGTGAATCTTATTATTTATATATTTAATTTATATATGGGATGTATTACACTATTTTATTTTTTTATTTCTAGCTCATTTTCTATTTACATGTAAATACCTTTTTATTAAAACTTATTATGTGTTTCTTTTATGTGTATCTTGTACAGACAAATGTAGTAAAGGCTGCGGGGGTGGGGGTGCAGTCCACCCCCGCCCAGCACACAGCTGGGGGAGATGCAAGGAAAGAGACTGGGGGAAAGCTTGGGGAAAGAAACCAGGGGAGACTGCAAGAAGAGAGGAAAGAAAAAGAAACAGCAGGGGGAGAGGAAAGGGAGAGAGACAGCATGTGAGAGGAAAGTGAGAGACACAGCAGGAGTAGAGGAAAGGGGGAGAGACTGCAGGAAGAAATGAAGGGGATGGGAGAGAGACAGTAAGGGGACAGGAAAGGGAGAGAGGCACCATGGGAGAGGAAAAAGGAGAGAGACAGCATGGGAAGAGGAATGGGGAAAGATTGCAGGGGGAGAGTAGAGAGAAATAGACAGCAGGGGGAAGGAAAATGGAGAGAGAAAAGGGAAAGAGACAGCAGGAGGAGATGACGGGGATGGAAGAGAGACAGCAAAAGGAGAGGAAAGGGAGAGAGACAGCAGGGGAGAGGAGGGGGAGAAAGATGGCAGGAAATGTGGAGAGACAGCAGGGGAAGAGTAGAGACAGAGAGACAGCAGGGGAAGAGTAGAGGAGGATAGACAGCAGGGGGATAGAGAATGGAGAGAGAAAAAGGATAGAGACAGCAGAGGTACAGAAAATAGAAAGATAGATGGGGATAGAAAAGGGAGAGAAAAAGCATGAGGAGATGAAGGGGATGGGAGAGAGACAGTAAGGGAACAGGAAAGGGCAGGGACATATTTAATGTGGGGCAAACAGGGCAGCTGCCCCATGCCCCTTACTCCTTGGGGACCCAAACCGGCTGCCTCATGGGCCCCCTGCCCTTGTGTGTACTCTTCACAGAGCATCGCTCTGCTGAACTTTTTTTTCCCAGCAAGCCGCATCCCCCTCCGTCATAAACGGTGGCTGTATTTCCCTCCTCCGCGCAGGAGCAGCCAGGAGGTGAGTACTGGGGAACAGGGGGGGGGGGGGTATATAATGAGCACATTAACATTGTCATGTTATTAAGGAAAAACCTAACTGTGGAATCTTAATGGGCAAATTGGCTGGGGCACATTAATGGGAAAAAATACTGGCATAGTAAATGGCAAAAGAATGGCATATTGAGGAGCAACATACTGGCATATTAAAAGGCAAAGGAATGGCACATTGAGGGACAAAATGCTGGCATAGTAAATGGCAAAAGAATGGCATATTGAGGGGCAAAATACTGGCATATTGAGTAGCAAAATACTGGCATATTAAAAGGCAAAATAATGGCATATTCAGGGGCAAAATACTGGCACATTAAATGGCAAAATAATGGCTTATTGAGGGGCAAAATAATGGCTTGTTGAGAGGAAAAATACTGGCATAGTAAATGACAAAATAATGGCATATTGAGGGGCAAAATACTGTCATATTAAATGGCAAAAGAACAGCATATTGAGGGGGAAATTACTGGCATATTTAATGGCTAAATAGTACTGGTATATTGAGTGGCAAAATATTACTGGCATATCGACCAACTGCTCCCAACCACCCTCCATATTACACTAGGCCTGGATAACATGCTTGTAAGGGTTGGTGGGGCGAGTGAGAGATATTATTGAAGGGAGGGTAGGGGGCCCAGAAAATTTGTTCAGTAAGAGGCCCTGAAATTCCCGGTGGAGGCCCTGGAGACTGCAAGGGGAAAGTAGAAGGGGAAAGGCAGCAGGGGGAGAGAAAATGGAGAGAGAAAAGGGAAAGAGACAGCAGGAGAAGATGACAGGGATGGGAGAGATACAGTAAGTGGAGAGGAAAGGGAGAGCAAAAGCAGGGATAGAGGAAAGGGAGAGTGACTGCAGGAGAAGATGAAGGGGATGGGAGAGAGACAGCAAGAGGAGAGAAAATGGAGAGATAGCAGGGGAGAGGAAGGGAAAAGAGACAGCAGGGAAGGAGGGAATAGGGAAAGACAGCAGGGGAAGAGTAGAGACAGAGAGACAGCAGGGGAAGCGTAGAGGAGGATAGACAGCAGGGGGATAGAAAATAAGGATAGAAAAATTGATAGAGACAGCAGAGGGAGAGAAAAGAGAGAGAGAGTTAGATATAGATAGATAGATAGATAGATAGATAGTTAGATAGATAGATAGATAGATAGATAGATAGATAGATAGATAGATAGATAGATAGATAGATAGATAGGGAAAGGAAAGGAAGAGAGATGGCAGGAGGAGAGAAAAGGGAGAGAAAAAGCAGGAGGAGATTAAAGGAAAGGGAGAGAGAGCTGAGATAAATTAGATTTATTTTAGATGAGGTTTGGGTGCCATCGGGTGCTAAACCCTGGATGATCTATACATCTATAAATCCTGTAAAATATGGAAGTAGCTCAATTAATATTTGTAAGCAAAATAAGGAATGCATTTATAAGTATAATTTAAACACAATTCCTTGTCATAACTAAATATAGAAATAAAGAAAATTTGCAACTACTTCAAGAAACTGATTCTACATAATGAAAATGTGGTTTTAGAAACAAAAATGCATAATTGCAGTATTCAAGTGTGTCAGGCAAAAGTAATTAGGGCACTGCTTCCAAGGGGTTCTGGTTGGTAAACTGGTTTATATGTCTATCACCTCTAGGTAGACAGATTCAATTCCATCTAAATTAGTATTTAAGTGAAGTCATTACAGTTTGATTGCTGATTAGTGACTTGTGAAAAATGAGTTACTAGCATTAAAGTCATTCCCATGGGGCAGGTGACCCCGTTTTACACAAAAAATCCCATCTTTTGTGATTGGCATTAATTGGCACAGTAGTCGACAGTTGGCAGTTGCCCACAGGTTTCAATGGGCATGAAAAATGAGCTGCTGCTTAAGCCCTAGAGATAGATGTGTCAGAAGGGAATACAGGTACTGTAGTAAACCTATCCATGTATCTACCTTTGTGATATATTTCTAAAAATAAATGCAGGTTTAAAATATTTTATCAAAAAGCTATTCATTTACAGTTATTTTAGGGAAATAATGTTATTAGAAAAATATATACATTTTTTCTGCCAGAAGCATACCATCATTGAGATTCTTATATATAAATTGAATGTAACTATTAGTGTCAATGCAGTAGCAAAATGTAACAAAAATAAGTATAATCCAATCAAAAAGGAGACTAAAAGTTTAATTACTCTCAATGTGGTCTTCTGAGAGGTTCAATTTGACTTGTTTAAAATTTTAATTTGACCTCTGAACTCAACCACCATGAGCTATTCACTAAATAACAGCCAACAGGCTACAGCCAACAGCCAAACCCACAAGGATTAGCCATTCCCTGAAAAAAAAAAACGAGATACCAAGTGAATGCGAGCGAGTAGAGTCAAAAACAGTCTGAAAGGTCAGGGCAGGCAGATATAATTCAGTAACGAGAGAGACAAGCAAAGGGTCAGTGGTATGGAGGATAACAGAGACAAGCCAATGGTCAATGGCCAGGAAGTCAAACCATAGCAAGAAGGGCAAAGTACTTAGCTTGAAAATGAGCAAGCATTGACGGAACAGTGCTCTACCATTTTATAGCCTGCCAGACCTCAGGCACCTCCCACACTCCATCAAGTAACCACCCATCCCTGGTTCCCTGTAGTGGAGAGGCTTATGGAGGGACCAGTCTCCTCTCTCCTTCCCCTCCTGCATCCTCCAATAGAAGAGCATGATTGGACTGCAGGACACTGCCCCCATCTGGAGCCTGGAAATGGGCAAGCCTTACTACAGACCGGGAATGCTGCCTATGATGCAACCACGCGGCACCCTGATGGGACTACGGGAGTCTGGACAGTGGAAGAAGGTAGGGGACCCCCACGGAGGACACAAGAAAGGCCAAGAGCCTGACAATGTGTGTGAGGTTAATTGCTGATAATGACGTACACACTAAGGATGATGTGAATTAAAACATTTTTTTATTGGGAGATCAGGTATCTTTGAACATCAAATGAGAATGACAGATTAGGAAGCCTTCTATTTGTGTCTGTATCCTCTTCATTACTTTGCTATCTTTAGACCCTTTGTGCACTTTGAGGTTGTACTACTGGGGTTATAGACACTTAACTACTTATCAAGGGCAATCCTATTGGGATGTGTCTACTGGATGGGGCAGAGTTGCAACTAACAGCTAAATCACTACATATTTTACATATACCCTGCAAGATGGATACATGTTTTGAAGAATTGTCTGCAAGAGCTGATTCTGTGTTTGAGTGGATTCTCTACCAATATGGTCAGCCACTGATGTGCCTGGCTGATCTTAAACATATGACTACTCCTAATACTAATCCCCCCAAACCCTAATACTAATACCCCTAAAAATAACATTAACACTAACTAGCTAACTAATACTAACCCCTAAAAACTAGACATGTGCATTCGTTTTCGGACGAATGCATTTTCGGACGAAAATAGCATTTTCGTCCATTCGTCCGAAAAACGAATAACGAAAATTTTAACTAACAAAATCCGAATGAACGAATGGTTAATAAACGAAAATCATTCGTTCATTCGTCCATTCGTCCATTCGTGCTATTGGCATTCTAAACCGAAATAGAGTCGGTTTACAATACCAATAGCATTGTACTACATTCCATAAACCGACATGAATGACTTTCGGTTTATGGAATGCATGTAATGCTATTAGCTTCCTATAAACCGAAATTGAGTTCCCATTCATACGAATAGGTCAATTGACCTATTCGTATGAATGGGGACTCTTTCGGTTTATAGAAAGCCAATAGCAGCATGTATTCTATAAGCCGAAAGTCTTTAAAACAAACGACGTTCGGTTTATAGAATACATGTAATGCTATTGCTGTTCTATAAGCCGAAAGACATTCGGCTTATAGAACAGCAATAGCATTACATGCATTCTATAAACCGAACGTCGTTCGTTTTAAAGACTTTCGGCTTATAGAATACTATTGGCATTCTATAAACCTAACTAGAGTCCCTCCTCATTCATAAGAATTTCTTATGAATGGGGACTCGACTCTAGTTCGGTTTATAGAAAGCCAATAGTATTCTATAAGCCGAAAGTCTTTAAAACGAACGACGTTCGGTTTATAGAATACATGTAATGCTATTGCTAAACTATAAACCGAACGACTTTCGGTTTATAGAATAGCCATAGGATTACATGTAGTGCATAAGCCGAAAGTCTATAAACCGAAAGTCGTTCGGTTTATAGGCTGTCGGCATTTTACTACACGAAGACAAAGTCTCCATTCATAATTTTATGAATGGAGACTTTGTCTCCGTGTAGTAAAATGCCGAAAGTCTATAAACCGAACGATCGGTTTATAGACTTTCGGCTTATATAATACATGTAATCCTATGGCTATTCTATAAACCGAAAGTTCGGTTTATAGAATAGCAATAGGAATACATGTATTCCATAAGCCGACAGCCTATAAACCGAACGTTCGGTTTATAGGCTGTGGGCATTTTACTACACGGAGACAAAGTCTCCATTCATAATTTTATGAATGGAGACTCTGTCTCTGTATAGTTAAATGCCGGCTTTTAACTATACGGAGACAAAGTCTCCATTTATAATTTTATGAATGGAGACTCTGTCTCCGTATAGTTAAATGCCCACAGCCTATAAACCGAACGTTCGGTTTATAGGCTGTGGGCATTTAACTATACGGAGACAAAGTCTCCATTCATAATTTTATGAATGGAGACTCTGTCTCTGTATAGTTAAATGCCGGCTTTTAACTATACGGAGACAAAGTCTCCATTTATAATTTTATGAATGGAGACTCTGTCTCCGTATAGTTAAATGCCCACAGCCTATAAACCGAACGTTCGGTTTATAGGCTGTGGGCATTTAACTATACGGAGACAAAGTCTCCATTCATAATTTTATGAATGGAGACTCTGTCTCTGTATAGTTAAATGCCGGCTTTTAACTATACGGAGACAAAGTCTCCATTTATAATTTTATGAATGGAGACTCTGTCTCCGTATAGTTAAATGCTATTGTATTCTATAAACCGACTCTATTTCGGCTTATAGAATGCAATAGTACTACGAATGGACGAATGAACGAATGATTTTCCTTTATTAACCATTCGTTCATCCGGCTTTAGTTAGCTTAGCATTTTCGTTCTTCGTTTTTCGGGCGAATGGACGAAAATGCAATTTTCGGACGAAAATGCATTCGTCCGAAAACGAATGCACATGTCTAGTATATATTCACATGTAAATTGCTTTTTAAATAATAAATTATGATATAAAAAAATCTTGTTTTTATTTCCTTTTATGTGACAATGCTGCCTCTCTCTTTCCCTTGCCCCCAGATTTGTCGCTCTCCCCCCCTTAGTGTTGTCTCTCTCTCACCCTCCCTTTGGCTCCCCCCTCGCTCCCCTTGTGTCTGTCTCTTCCCCCCTTCCCTCCCCTTGTTTCTCTCTGCCCCCCCCCCCCTTGTTATTCTGTCCCCCCCTCACCTGTTTCTTGCTCCCTGGTGGCTTGTGGGGGCAGCCGGGGGATGTATGCACTATACATAATAGACGGAAGTGTCGGGCAGCATGGAGGTTGTCTGCACGATTCGTGCAGACATCCCCCAGCTGCCCGATTCTCCCTGGTGGCTAGCGAGGGAGCGGAGGATGTCTGCGCGATGAGCGAGACCTCTCCTGCTGCCGCCCGGCATGACCGCCGGGACTTCTATGATGAAGCTGGGTACTTCCGGCTTCCTCATAAAAGTCCTGGCTGTCGTTCCGGGCGGCAGCAGGGGAGGTCTCGCTCATCGCGCAGACATCCACCGCTGCCTCGCTAGCCACCAGGGAGAATCGGGCAGCTGGGGGATGTCTGCACGAATCGTGCAGACAACCTCCATGCTGCCCGACACTTCCGTCTATTATGTATAGTGCATACATCCCCCGGCTGCCCCCACTAGCCACCAGGGAGCAAGAAACAGGTGAGGGGGGGACAGAATAACAAGGGGGGGGGGGGCAGAGAGAAACAAGGGGAGGGAAGGGGGGAAGAGACAGACACAAGGGGAGCGAGGGGGGAGCCAAAGGGAGGGTGAGAGAGAGACAACACTAAGGGGGGGAGAGCGACAAATCTGGGGGCAAGGGAAAGAGAGAGGCAGCATTGTCACATAAAAGGAAATAAAAACATGATTTTATTTATATCATAATTTTTTATTAAAAAAGCAATTTACATGTGAATATATACTAGACATGTGCATTCGTTTTCGGACGAATGCATTTTCGTCCGAAAATTGCATTTTCGTCCATTCGCCCGAAAAACGAAGAACGAAAATGCTAAGCTAACTAAATCGAATGAACGAATAGTTAATAAAGGAAAATCATTCGTTCATTCGTCCATTCGTAGTACTATTGCATTCTATAAGCCGAAATAGAGTCGGTTTATAGAATACAATAGCATTTAACTATACGGAGACAGAGTCTCCATTCATAAATTTATGAATGGAGACAAACGTATAGTTAAAAGCCGACAGCCTATAAACCGAACGTTCGGTTTATAGGCTGTGGGCATTTAACTATACGGAGACAGAGTCTCCATTCATAAAATTATAAATGGAGACTTTGTCTCCGTATAGTTAAAAGCCGGTGTTCTGACAAATTTCTGGAGCAAATTCTCCTGCGCAATCGCAGGAGAATTTGCTCACTGCGCATGCGCATAAAGTTACAGCTGATAACTCAGCTGTAACTTTGTGACCACCGTGCATGAGACAGCTGCGCAACCCACCTCCCGCCCCCTCACACCCGCCGCACACCCCTTCTTACCAGATCATCGACCACAGCGATACACAGCGCATGCGCACGCCTATCCAGCCGTTTGGGAATGCGCGCGTCCGTTGTTGTGTTCTTAAGGTGGTAAGTAACACGGGGCGTCGGGACATAAGGGGGCAAGCATCCTGGTGAGGGCTGCCTCATCTTGATGGGATTTGTGATCCTCCTGCTGTATTATTGATGCAGCAGGAGGATCACAAATCCCATCAAGATGAGGCAGCCCTCACCAGGATGCTTGCCCCCTTATGTCCCGACGCCCCGTGTTACTTACCACCTTAAGAACACAACAACGGACGCGCACATTCCCAAACGGCTGGATAGGCGTGCGCATGCGCTGTGTATCGCTGTGGTCGATGATCTGGTAAGAAGGGGTGTGCAGGGGGTGTGAGGGGGCGGGAGGTGGGTTGCGCAGCTGGCGCATGCGCGGTGGTCACAAAGTTACAGCTGAGTTATCAGCTGTAACTTTATGCGCATGCGCAGTGAGCAAATTCTCCTGCGATTGCGCAGGAGAATTTGCTCCAGAAATTTGTCAGAACACCGGCATTTAACTATACGGAGACAGAGTCTCCATTCATAAAATTATAAATGGAGACTTTGTCTCCGTATAGTTAAAAGCCGGCATTTAACTATACGGAGACAGAGTCTCCATTCATAAAATTATGAATGGAGACTTTGTCTCCGTGTAGTAAAATGCCCACAGCCTATAAACCGAACGTTCGGTTTATAGGCTGTCGGCTTATGGAATACATGTATTCCTATTGCTATTCTATAAACCGAACGTTCGGTTTATAGAATAGCCATAGGATTACATGTATTATATAAGCCGAAAGTCTATAAACGGATCGTTCGGTTTATAGGCTTTCGGCATTTTACTACACGGAGACAAAGTCTCCATTCATAATTTTATGAATGGAGACTCTGTCTCTGTATAGTTAAATGCCGACAGCCTATAAACCGAACGACTTTCGGTTTATAGACTTTCGGCTTATATAATACATGTAATCCTATGGCTATTCTATAAACCGAAAGTCGTTCGGTTTATAGAATAGCAATAGGAATACATGTATTCCATAAGCCGACAGCCTATAAACCGAACGTTCGGTTTATAGGCTGTCGGCATTTTACTACACGGAGACAAAGTCTCCATTCATAATTTTATGAATGGAGACTCTGTCTCCGTGTAGTAAAATGCCGACAGCCTATAAACCGAACGTTCGGTTTATAGGCTGTCGGCTTATGGAATACATGTATTCCTATTGCTATTCTATAAACCGAACGACTTTCGGTTTATAGAATAGCAATAGGAATACATGTATTCCATAAGCCGACAGCCTATAAACCGAAAGTCGTTCGGTTTATAGGCTGTCGGCATTTTACTACACGGAGACAGAGTCTCCATTCATAAAATTATGAATGGAGACTTTGTCTCCGTGTAGTAAAATGCCCACAGCCTATAAACCGAACGTTCGGTTTATAGGCTGTCGGCATTTTACTACACGGAGACAAAGTCTCCATTCATAATTTTATGAATGGAGACTCTGTCTCTGTATAGTTAAATGCCGACAGCCTATAAACCGAACGACTTTCGGTTTATAGACTTTCGGCTTATGTAATACATGTAAACCTATGGCTATTCTATAAACCGAAAGTCGTTCGGTTTATAGAATAGCAATAGGATTACATGTATTCCATAAGCCGAAAGTCTATAAACCGAAAGTCGTTCGGTTTATAGACTTTCGGCTTATAGAATACAAGTAATACTATTGCCTTTCTATGAACCGAACGAGAGCCCCATTCATAAGAATTTCTTATGAATGGGGCTCTCGTTCGGTTTATAGAAAGCCAATAGTATTACATTGTATTCTATAAAACGAACGAAAAAAATTAACGAAACGAAAATAATGAACGAATTTCGTCTGAAACGAATGCACTAATGAACGAAATTCGTTTTAGACGAAATAAATAACATTTTCGTCCGAATGGACGAAAACGAAACGAAAATTTTAGTTTTGCACATGTCTACTAAAAACCCTATTACTAACACTAATCCCTAATACCGGTGCTAACACTAACCCCTAAACCTTATTACTAACCCCTAATCCCTAATACTAACCCTTCTAACCCTATTACTAACACTATCCCTGAAATTAACACTAACCCCTAAACCCTAATACTAACCTAAGCCCTAATTCTAACATTAACACTAAGCCTTATTACTAAAAATACTCACCGTGTATGTGATCCTATGACGAACTGTCCCACGGTCACCTCTTGCGCAAGTGAAGTGGCTGCGTTTAAGCAGCCATGAAGAACCATCCCATCCCCTACCCAAGTAACTAAATATAGATACTGCTTTTTTCACAATGGTTACCAATCTCGTGCTTATTCCATTCCAGAGTTTTTCTGATCTTCATGCTGATATTTCTGCTTGTGGCTCCAAATACCTGATGGTAACATTTGGACAATTCCTACATTCCTATAATGACTGACTGTACAGTGAAACCTTGAAAAGTATCTTTTTTGTATGAATAATTTTTTGGATTATTTACATTATTCCAGACTTTCTTTTGTAATATGTATTCCTCCCAGAATGTCTCTGTCATCCCATATATGTCTATGGAGATTGTGAGGCACTTTGGTTCGGATGCATTTATAACCTTTTCTGTTTCAGTAGCTCTCCTTGTGTAATCGTTTTGCATATGACATTGCTTGTATTCATGTGCAGCATATGCTTATTTCCTAACATGTGGAGTATGTGTGGGGGTACACCTCTGATTGTTTGTGATCGTGCTTCTTTGTTTAACAATGGTTGAAATGTTTTTTTAAATTTGATTCAATATTGCTATGAGTTAAAAAAAACTGGTTCATTTTGACTTTACGATGTGCGTGAAGCGTTTTTTAACTTCAATTTCCCCTTAACGTACCCGTTAATGATTCCCGCTCCTCATAGGATAAATTGTAGTGCAGTGATTAACATGAACTTCCAGCATTTCTCGTGGTTTTATTTACAGGTGCAGTAATCTCAATGTGTGTTTATGGCGTTTTTGTAAAGGGTGCTGTAATTTTTACTATGTGCTATGATTGTTAACTTGTGAGATTGTTTTTTCAAATGATAGAAGCATAGAATCACAACTGCCCGGTAAATTGCCAATAACTATAGTTTTTTTTTTATTAATGGGGGCCACAGAATCTAGGCCTTTGAGTTGCCTATTTATAATTATCCAGTATGTAAAAAATGAGTCACCTATGTATTATGATACAGTGTTTTAAATTGGTTGGAAAACTGCCCTTTTCCATTATATGCATTAAATGAGGTGTTCAGTAAAAGAAAATGCAGACATGTCACAAAGGATCACATCCATCAATAGCTAATTGATCAAATGAAAAGGTCAAGAAAACAAAATACATTTCTTGTAAAGTTAACCTAATGTTAACTCAGTTGACAATTTTGAGAAAAATAAAATACCACTGAGCTTAATTTAGCCCTGCAACATTAGTGAGTCTAATGAGAGCCTGCTACTGAGTTGTAATGGCTACAGAACCAGCATGAAAAACTGAGATAATTACAAATTGGTCAAAGCTTTGTAAAGATTAGTGTTCTAGAAAATTAATGAGTAGTGTTCCAAGAGCGTAAACTAGCTTATCTCTTACAGATAGCCACTGAAGCAATCAGCTAGCTGCTCAGAAAAAAAATCAGTATGTTACTAAGTGTGTGCAACCTAACCTAATTATTGTTCTATCCACATTTTCATGATCATGAAGGCCAGTAATAAATGAACTGTATATTTTCAGAAATACATTGCATTTGATGACTATAACTACATTTCCATGCAAATTTGGACTGAATGGGAATAATACTAACTTTTATTAAACATGCCATACATACCTGAGTAGACTGACTATACATTCTTTGAGTGATTTAGTAATATTATTGTCACAATATTATCCCTATAACCTTAGCAGAGACAAATTGACTAATTGATTTATTTTATAAAAAAGAATTGAAGGAAAACAACAGTATGCCTCACTGATCGTGTGCTAAGAATGTATATATAATCTAGAGTGAAATTGTATAAAATTAACACACAGCTGCTGTGTTGCTAATATCTTTAGTACGTTTGCCAGATTTTTAAATAGCAAAGTTGGCTCCAACATTTCTTATTAGTTCATTTAATTACAGTATCAGATCATTTTTTAACTCCTTTACGTGCTAATATTATTATCTATAATATGTCCTTCTCTATGAAATATGTATTATTACTTATGTTAAACATGCTTTAAATAATAGAGATTATTAGAGTATAATAATAGAGAACAGTAGAGTATATTTGCGTGATCAAATACCGTATTTACTCGAAACTAATGCACACCTTATTTTGCAAAATTCTGTCTCCAAAATATGAGTGTGCATTAGAATCGATGGAGCATTAGATTCGCGTATGTTTTATGTTGCAACTTAATCCAAAATCCCAAAATGTTGCTATTAACTAAAAGGAAAGCACAACACAATAAAGACAAAATGTGTACTAGCCTGTCCTTATATATCATACTTATATATTTTATGTATACTTATAGAAATGCCAAAATATTGTTGTATAGCAGCGTAATTTATAATAAAACTATCATGTTAGTAGCATAAATTAATTGTTATTAAAAAATACTTCTTTTAGAAATGCACATTACATTAGCCGGCAAAAACGTTTTTTGCCTTCAAGGTGTCAAAATTTTAAGGGCGTATTACATTCAAGGGATTAGATTCGCGTAAACACAGTATTATAAATAATTTTCTTGTACAGTCACAACACATTAATAAAAATGTAATTTGTATAATATACCACTAGAAACAGCGCTCATAATTAGAGACTGGCATAAACTCCAGTTTTTGCTTCACCACACTTTCTGCAAAAATACCAAAAATTCCTGCTGTTTCAGGAGGCTATCACTAGGCAGAGATCCGACCCTGATAGAGCAGAAAGAAGACAGTGGGAATAGAAGACAATTTAGCTGTTAAAAATAATAGATGAAAAAAAGACTGAGCAGAAAGAAGAACACCCAGCATTCAAAAAGTGAAATATAACTTGCTGTTGGGCTGGAAGAAGTTCAAGCTATTAGTCAACACATGATTGGGGCAAAGAATATGACAGATGGGGCTGATCTTTCCGCATCTCTTTACTAGTCGATGTATCATTTAAAAATGTCAATAATGTGCTTAGTCACAGTGTAGCATTGCATAAGGTGTTGGTGGGTTGTTCGTCATATAGGTATGTCTACTCAGTGTCCAGCGCTTGAGCAATATTAGTCTGCAGTTTCTTTTAGCACTAAAGATTGCTTCTAAAGAAAACCTGTCCTGCAGGTATCAACAATGAAACTCAGCGAATTAAGCGCATGTTCCAACTTCACACCCGCTGGTGGGAAACATAGATTTTACACACTTTCAGGTTACACATACGTATAATCTAATGTTATTCTATTATTTTTATCATAATTCAAGTGGGCATCATATCGACCATTAGCATATTTGTACTGTATGCTATGACCATTTCAGAAGCAAGGACATTTGGTGCCATTACCATCAATAAAGTGTAATTGTTAATATAATTCCAAATACATCTGAAGATTAACTAGAGACTAGCCCTATGCTCATAACATCATTAATATGGAGTCTCTGTAGGTCCAAATCTGTCTCAAAAGTTTTATTGACCCAGGTGAAATTAACCTGCTATTATGCTATAAAAATATTGGCATAGCTGTGCACAAATTCTGGTCCCTATAGTTCTTCCTCTCCATTGATCCTCTCGCTAATATAAATTATTTTTCAAAATATATGCTATATAATCAACTATACATTGATATTGTTGAGAATTCATATCTGGCTCCTAATCTAATGCATATTTTACAACTTATATGTCTACTTCATATTTATTGATGGCCTTCCAATGAACCATTATTACTTATATGTAATGGGCTTCCTAAACAGTATTTTGTGTTTCTCTTTTAACAGATGCCAAATCTTTCACGAAGGACAGGTCTTTGTGTGTTGTCGGCATACAAAAAAATATTCTACAGAATCAGAAAAGATTGTAGTTTGAATTTGTTTTGGATATTTATGATGAAATAGTACTGTTTTAATATATACAGTTAGTAAGAATGTGTAACACACGAGGTCCAGGTTGCATGGGACCATGGGCACCCGAGTTCAGGCGCTACAGTGCAGGGCCTTGTGCTGGGTAACTTCACATATCCGGTAGCTTGAGGCTCCTGATCTGCACCATCACATACAGAGGCCTCTAGAGGCAGCTGCTGTATCCAGTATAACATGGTGAGGACTGAGAAACTCTGCAGACATCCGGAGCAGGTATGGATAATAACTTGACAGGAAATCAGGATGTTGCAGGCAAGGAGATAGAGGTAAGATAGGAGGTAAGAGATAGACCAAGCAGAGCAAAAACAGAAAAGCAACTGAAGCAGAACAAAACTGAATACAAAGTACAGGGCTAAGGACAGGCTACAGCAGGACAGAGGATGAACCAAACTAAGGATAAACAATACAAGGCACAGAGATAGAGAAAATAACATTGATGCAATGCAGGGCACAGACAATGGACGAATATACAAAGAGGCCAGGGCTATGAAACCCAGGGAAGCATACAAAGAAACAATCAAAGACAGGAACTAACCTAACAATTAATGGTAAATGGTATGGTTTTGGTTACTTATGACCATAAGATTAAGCTTACCAACCACATTAATGTACCCCACAATTAGGCAAATCTATTAGCAAATGTATAACATAAGCTTAAAGTTTTCCATAGCATAGTTTCACATGGATTACCTGTAGCAGCTCAGACTTGAAGGCTGCAGGACTCACAAACTGGAAAATAAACCACTGTGGTTTATATAGAAGCAAACTAACAAGGTAGAGGTAAGCAGAGAAAACCTGGGATGGTACATAATGACAGGCAGATTGGAAAAACAGAAATGGATCAGAACATGGAAAACATGTAAACGGGGCAGGAACATGGGTGTAGGAACCCACAAAAATCTCGGGGGGACAGCATTTTTGCTCGCCGGGTATAGCAGCAGTAAAAATAAAGCTGGTCACAGTGTATATTATATGACCAAGTTCCCACCAACATTACCAGGATCCTTGGTATACAACAGATACATTCACAGCACAACATCTGCATCAGGCAGGTGCATTTTATCACTGTTACATGAAATATAGTCAGCGAGCTGTGTGTACACCATAAAACATACATCAGTATGAACCTACCACTTCTGCTGGAATGCCATTCCATGTATCCACTACCCTCTCAGTAAAGTAATACTTTCATTAGTCCCTGACCTTATCTTATATCTAGGATAGCCTTATACCTATCCCATGCATGCTTAAACTCCTTCACTGTATTAACCTCTAACACTTCTCACTGGAAGGCTATTCCATGCATCCACTACCCTCTCAGTATAGTAATACTTTCATTGGTCCCTGGCCTTATCTTATATCTAGGATAGCCTTATACCTATCCCATGCATGCTTAAACTCCTTCACTGCATTAACCTCTACCACTTCTACTGGAAGACTATTCCATGCATCCACTACCCTCTCAGCAAACAAACATTACATTTCTGACCAGAAAATAAACTGTAAAATATTAAATATTTCCAGCATTTCCAAAAGCTTAAGGTGGACCCCAAATATATGTATATAACTAGTAACATTTATACCAGGGCTTGACAACCTTAACTATGTTTTAGGAGCCAGGAAAAAAATCTAGGAGCCAGACAACAGCACATACACACAATCACATGCAGTCATATACAGTCAGTCACATAGACACATATACTCATACACACAGCCTGTCACACATATACATACTGTCACATAGACACACACTCATACATACATACATACAGTCTGCCAGGCACACACTCACACATACATACAGTCTGTCAGACACACACACACTCATACATACAGTCGTTCACAGACACACTCATACATACATACATACATACATACATACATACATACGGTCTGTCGCAGACACACACTCATACAAACATGCAGTCTGTCAGACACACACTCATAGATACAGTCTGTAACATAGACACATACACTCAGAGTCAGTCATATAGACACACACACTCATACATGGTCTTTCACATACACTCATACATACAGTCTGTCACAGACACACACACTCATAATCAGTCACATACACACACAAACTCATACAGTCAGTCACAGACACACAAACTCACACAGTCAGTCACACACACTATATCTCATTGCAGGGAAGGTGGGCATTTCCGTTCCAGGTTTGTCTGTG
Organism: Pelodytes ibericus; assembly: GCA_036172795.1. Classification (NCBI taxonomy): domain Eukaryota; kingdom Metazoa; phylum Chordata; class Amphibia; order Anura; family Pelodytidae; genus Pelodytes; species Pelodytes ibericus. The sequence goes on along the minus strand of CM069859.1, from coordinate 137,011,017 downwards.
CCTCTTACAAAGGCACAGACCGTCATTACTTATTAATTACATTATTTGGCCATTCATTTGTCAGTTTTATTTTGCCCACATTCATTTGCCAGTGTTTTTTTTGGCCCAAATTCATTTGTCAGGGGGTTTTTTTGCCCACATTCATTTGCCAGGGTTTTTTTTGCCCACATTCATTTGCCAGGGTTTTTTTTTTTTTGGCCCACATTCATTTGCCAGGGTTTTTTTTTGCCCACATTCATTTGCCAGGGTTTTGTTTTTTTTGCCCACATTCATTTGCCAGGGTTTTTTTTTGCCCACATTCATTTACCAGGGTTTTTTTTTTTTTTTTTGCCCACATTCATTTACCAGGGTTTTTTTTTTTTTTTGCCCACATTCATTTGCCAGGTTTTTTGTTGCCCACATTCATTTGGGCAGTAATATTGTGCCAGCCAGATGCCCAGTAATATAGTGCCAGCCAGAGCCCAGTAATATAGTGCCAGCCAGATGCCTGCAATATTATGCCAGCCAGATGCCCAGTAATATAGTGCCAGCCAGATGCCTGTAATATTGTGCCAGCCAGATGCCTGTAATATTATGCCAGTCAGAGCCCAGTAATATAGTGCCAGCCAGATGCCTGTAATATTATGCCAGTCAGAGCACAGTAATATAGTGCCAGCCAGATGCCTGTAATATTATGCCAGCCAGATGCCCAGTAATATAGTGCCAGCCAGAGCCCAGTAATATAGTGCCAGCCAGATGCCCAGTAATATTGTGCCAGCCAGAGCCCAGTAATATAGTGCCAGCCAGAGCCCAGTAATATTGTGCCAGCCAGATGCCCAGTAATATTGTGCCAGCCAGAGCCCAGTAATATAGTGCCAGCCAGATGCCCAGTAATATAGTGCCAGCCAGAGCCCAGTAATATAGTGCCAGCCAGATGCCTGTAATATTGTGCCAGTCAGAGCCCAGTAATATTGTGCCAGCCAGATGCCCAGTAATATTATGCCAGTCAGATGCCTGTAATACTGTGCCAGTCCCCCCACCCCCCTTCCCTAGTACTTACACTTCACTGCTCCGTGTCCCCCGCCAGATGTCTCCTCCGTGCAGTCTTCCCTCTTGCACGGAGGAGGGAAACAGTCACCGGATGTGACGCAACGTCACATCCGGCGTCAGTTTTTTTTTTTTTTTTCGGCCGTCGCATCCATCGGATGCGGCTTGCCGCAAAAAAGCGTTCACAAGCGCAATGCGCTGTGAACGCGGCAAGCAGGGGCTGGGGGCCCCGTTTGCCTCGCGTTCTGGGGGGGATTTCACCTTACCTGTCCCCCCCCACATTTTTTCCTGGGGGGGATCCGTCCCCCCCATCCCCCCCGCTTCCTACGCCCATGGGCAGGAATGATCATAAATAATACACAAGGAAACAAAGCAAAAAGGATACTGAAATGCCTAGACACAGCCTGTCTGAGCCTGCACATGGGTGAATGGTTACAGAATGGACTCTTTATCCTATTGGAGTCCAGTCCTCTTTGTATAGTGGGATTGTCTGACAACTTTTAAATGTCCTTCTAAAATATGATGGTACCTTCTGTGAGTAATAATCCAATCATTTTGACTATTCCCCCTTATCATATTCCTTAATAACCACATCATAACTTGATTTTAATACTTTTAGAGCATCACTTTCTTTTTTTATAAATTTTATACTTTGAAGGTAATTGCTCAAATGACTTTGTTATCATAACTGAAAAGACCTCTGTATAATTTCCTTTCCCTAAACTGGAAATAATTTTGAGGCCCTTTTAAAACTAATATGCATAAATTTATCACTTCACATCTCTTAAGTATTCTTACCATAACATGCTCTACTTAAAACTGGTTTCTGAAAATCTCTCTTTAGAGTTTCTCATATATGTGTATCTATGAATAACTTAGAAGTATGTGGGCTACTAATAAGTTAAAAGTTCTCTACAATAAAGCTAGCCATCATAAAAATCCAAGCATTTTGAAATGGGAAAGAGATGCCCATGTTTTTATCAGCAAGACTAGGTGGAATGAGGCAATGGTAAGGGTTAATAAAAGTGATCACAATCTCTCAAAGGTAGAAACATTCTATAAAGTAGCAAACAGATGGTATATGGTCACTAGCAGAGTAGCACTTATGTCTCCTAAAAATTCAGATATAAGTTGGGGATGTGGAAGTGCTGTTGGCACATGTCTCCATATATGGCGGAGCTGTGAAAGAACCAAGACACTGGGATTTTGCATTTGATCTTTTGAGGAAGATATATATTATTTTGCCAAAAAAAAAAGCCTTAAGTAGCCCTACTGCATATGGGGTGGTCACCTTAAAGTCCAGCTCAAACATAGCTTATAACTCATTGCTTTGTGGCGGTTAAAATCTTGTTTGGAACAATGTGGAGAAAAAGGAGCCCATTCCCTTTTGTACATTTGCAGGCACAATTAGTGCTACAGTTAAAGCTGGAAAAAGGAGCTGGATAAATTGTACAGCTAATTAAATTAAAGAGATATGGGAAGAATGTCAATCTATGAGTATGTACTATTTTGCATGCTTATTAATAAGGAAATGAAAAGCACAGTATATGGTCATGTCATTGTGATGGAATCTTTGTTTTCACTATGTCATTAATTAGCAAATAAATCACATTGGGGTTTATTCAATTGCCTGACTTAATGTATCTCATGTGCCTGAATCCCATAGACTGCAATAGAAACAATAGAAATCAGTGATTAGTGATGTTTTGTGTTATTGACTCAGGCCCATTGTTTTAAACATAAAAATAGAATTTAGCCATTATTAAGTTGGAAATAAAAATAGAAGAAAAGGGAAAGAAAGGGGAGGAAAAAGGAGAAGAAAGAAAAAAAAAAGAAAATGAAGGTAGAAGGGATAGAGATGTAGAAAGGGAAGGCAGAGGAGAAGGAAGGAAACAAGTCTGTGTACTGTGCTTGCATATTTATCTATATTTGTTGATACTAATATTTATGTATGTTTGTATTTGTCTTTTATATTTTGAAATAAAAAAAATCTGTTCTATCTCTGTAGACAGGACTGTGCTCCCTTGCATTTCTTCTCTATTTTTCCTGAGAGTACGTTTTCCTCTTCTGCTGAGAGACCATAAAGAAGAAAATACATATATTATTTCTCATCTCTACTTGTTTGGGGGATATAAAATAGATTGGTGCCTATCTACAAAATAAAAATAACCGTGGTGTACTGACAAGATTCTCATTTGGAAAGACAGGAAATCTGGAGAATGTTTCCAACTCAGCTATGCATTTGTGATATTATTACAGTTCAATTGTCAATTCACTGTAGTCCACAGGCTGTCCCAACTAAACACCAGGGAGTCATGGGGTCAGAGGGCTATGTCTGATGGGTGGGGGGTCAGAGCGCAAGGGTGTGAATGCATTGTCAAGTCAGGAGAGTCAGGGAAAAGTGTGTGGGTGTACTGGCAAGTCGGGAGGCTCTGAGGGGCAAGTGTGTGGATGCATTGACAAGTCTGGGGAGGTCAGAACACCAAGTGTCTGCATGCACGCAGTCAAGTTAGAGACCACTGGCCCCCAGGGATGAGGCATACCTATGCACCACAGAGATCACAGGGCACCAGGCAAGGTAAACAGTCCATTACCACATGCATCCAGTCAGTTACTATATGTTTGTGAAAATGTAACTGATTAGATTATTGGTTACTATGAACTGCTCAATTTTCATTTTGCATATTTATTTTATTGTTTTGCATATTTATTTTATTTTATTATTTTTCTCCTTGGATTTTTTGATTAATTAATTTACTTTTTTGTCTTATTTATTGGTAATTTAATGTTTCTTTATATCCTCTTTATCTGCTTATCAGTCATTATTATTCATTTATTTTTTATACCATCATTTATGCTTTTTTTTTGTAAAAATGTGTTTAATGGATTTATTTTGGATCATATTGACCACAGTTTGATCTACATCTTATTATTTTTACTTCATATTTTTACTAGTGTATTCATATAATTTTCTTTTTTATTTATATGATGTTTATCTATTCCCCATTTGTACATCCTACTTTATTTTCTTGTCACTGTCACCTTTTGCAGGAGTGTATTTTTCAAGTAGTGCTTTTTTTATAATTATAACGTTATTTACTGATTAGCCTTCCTATAATGCTCAGCCAGCCAAAAGTAAATCTGGGTGCTGGGGTAAGCACTGGGTACAATGTGGCAAGTGCTGTGGGGGCAATATGACTCTGTAGCAAGTGCTGTGGGAAACTGTGATAGAGTGGGAAGTGTCGCAGGGATATATGACACTGTTGCAAGTACTGATAGTCACTGAAGTGACAGTGTGGCAATTACTGTGGGGCGATACTGTACCACTTAAAGGATAATTATCAGTTTGGCTAATAATACTATTATTACAACTGTTCTTTACAACCGACTGTGAGTTAAGTGCATAGTAATGGGATTTATACTATACGTCTATGTGTTGCAAACTGTAGACTGAGCTTGACTATACCTCCACTGAAATGGTTACACTACGTGGAGTGGGCGCCAAAGTCTATCTTCGCCTAGGGTGCCAAAAATCCTTGCACTGGCACTGGGTAGACCCATTTGTTCATTGGTTTGTCAGTGTTAATAGACTATTCATTTACTTTAACCAGAGTATCCATAAATAACAAGCTGCCTTATTCACTTCATAGAGATGTTCCCGAAGATTTTATTATAACATGATATTAATTAAATTCCAAAAGCAATAGTTCTTGTTCTTTACTCGTGGAGTCTGTTGATGTTCATCCATTCCCTGAAGATCTTTTGGCTTCTGATGTGGCAAGTATGCCTTCTGAATGCTTGATCTGTGCTCCTTATTAGAAAGGAGCTCTGTGTGTGAGTGAGCTTATTCCCTTGACTTGCTAACTATATACTTTCAAAGCTGTTCAGATATATAGCACTATGGCATGTGTGTTTTATATTTACAGGTTGTTTTAAAACATATGAAGCCCAGTGGGTAATCTATATTTTCTGTGTGGTTTCGCTGATATTACACATTGTTTTATATTTCAGTATTTTAAGGGTTAATTGAAAAATCCCTTTGCACTACTTTTTTGCACTAATGAGTGAAAAATATTGATTTTTATGCGTGTACCAGAGTGAATACTATTTTAGTGTGTGTTTATGGTGAATTACTGATTTTATACACAGTTTGATAGTGGTTGTATGCACTCAAGTTTTTTGGAATACATTGCACTTTACTTAGCCAGCACTTAATCTATTTTCATGCATTGGTGTGTATTTTTTTATGTATGCTAAGGATAATCAAAACACCTGACCTGCTTTGATGGAAAATGCCTGACCTGTTTTGCTGGACCCAGTGGTGTATCTTGATTTTGTGCTGCCCTAGGCAGACAAAATCCGGGCACCCCCCTACCCAAGCTGCACACCCACCTTACACACCTAAGACATGCCCCAACATTCAGACTCACATCAAGCTCATACTCCCATCACACACACACTCCCATCACACTCAGTCACACACTCCTACTCCCATCACACTCAGTCACACACTGCTACTCCCATCACACACACTCTGACTCCCATCACACTCAGTCACACACACTGTCTCCCATCACACACACTGACTCCCATCACACTCAGTCACACACACACACACACACACACACACACACACACTCTGACTCCCATCACACTCAGTCACACACACTGTCTCCCATCACACACACTCTGACTCCCATCACACTCAGTCACACACACAGTCTCCCATCACACACACTCTGACTCCCATCACACTCAGTCACACACACTGTCTCCCATCACACACACTCAGTCACACACACACACACACACACACACAGTCTCCCATCAGCACTTACCTTTCCATGGCAGGCAGGCAGCATGGTCCCTCCATGCTGCCTGTTCGGCTTCCCGGCGATTGTGCCGACAGGTCACGTGACCAGGCGCGCGTATGACGTCAGCGCGACGGTCACGTGACTGTCGGCACTTCCGTGTCGGCACACTGCACGGGGAGCCGAACAGGCAGCACGGAGGTTTCTCTGTGCTGCCTGTTCGGCTCCCCGTGCAGCCTGGCAGGCAGAGCGATGGTGAGGGGGGGATCTTCCGATCCCCTCTCACCTCCGTCTCTGCCTGCAAGCGCGGTCTTTTTTTTTAAAGGGCCGCGGTTTTTTTTTACATTTTTTTTTTTCCAGTGCTTCCGCCCCCCAAAATTTGCCGCCCTAGGCATCCGCCTAGGATGCCTCGCGGTAAATACAGCACTGGCTGGACCTAATTGTAGCCTAACCAGCAAAAAATATATACGAAGTTTATATGTAAAATACATGCATTAGTTATCTCAATTTCAAGCATCCAGAAAAAATGTATATGTGTATACGTGTGCCAGGTTCACATGCTTATTTGTTCAATAAATACAAAGTGCCCGAAAATATCCTACAAAAAGAGAATGTATATATATATATACATATATGGGCACATGCACCACGTTCATAGACAGGATTGGACCACCTGACACACAAGTATCAATGGAAGAGTGAGCTCATTTATTTATTTCTCATTATAACATTACCAACAATCTACATTGTGCTTGGTACAGACTATAGCGGGTAACATCAAGCCTATGATTAAACGTGGTTCTTACACGCGAAACACGTAAGGCAAGTTCCCCTTCTCTGTGTTGTTATTTTATTATCTGTGTTGTTCAACGGTTTTACTATTTTTGGATCAGTATCCTACTAATACATTTTGATATATTTTATACCGGATATCTGGAGTGCAGGCGTTTGTTCTCTCCTTATCCTTGTAACTACATACTATCTTAGATGAAGAGAGCCATGCGGTAAAGAGCCCAGATTGCAAGGTTACAATTTAGAGGGGGACAGAAGACACATACGTTCAATGAAGAGGTCAAAAGGGAAGATGGTGGTAGTGACAGTATTTGGGGATAGTTGAAGCTGGATGAGTTTGGCTTAATTAATGGGTGCTTTGAGGGACTATTTGAAGATTGTGAATGAGGAAGAGAGTTTGATGGTCTGCGGAAGTGAGTTCCAGAGTAAGAGTGCAGCTCAGGTAAAGTTTTGCGGGCGCGAATGGGGAGAGGTGATGATGTTGGAGCAAAGCCATAATCCACTTAAGGAATGTAGCAGTTTTCTTCTTTGTTAACAGGGAGAAAACTTGCTGCAGGTTCAAAATAAATTTGCATTAGACATTTTGGTCCTTAGAGTTCAAAATAAAAACAAATTCCTAAAAAAAACCTGAAATAAAATATTGAAAATGAACAAGATTCATTTTAAATTCAGGTGTTAAAATGAAATTACATAAGATTGAAAATAAATGTAATACATGTAATAAAAATTGTCAGCAGATTTTAGGTAAATAAAATAACTTTATCTAAACCAAATTCATATATTTAAATTAGCTGGGAAAACTTAATTAGAGAAAAGAAAAAAGAACAGTCCACGAAAAAGATATAGTCACCCAATTAATAATGATCAGTCTTTGCTCCAAGTAATAATTACAGAAAAAAGAAAGGGACTTTTTTCAATTCAATGCATATCAGCAGAGGCGTTGCTAGGTTTCCAAAAGATCTGGGGCTATAGCCCATGAGACTTTTTTAGTTTTTTAAATGGAACCATACCGGCACTTACCAATATATGCTCACCGCTCTGAGCTTCATGCCAGTTTTGTAATTTAGGAGCCTTCACAGGGCCGGTCCTTTAATGGGGCAGCTGCCGCAGGCAGCACCCTGGCACGGGCGGCACTTTGCTGCTCTACCTGACAGTGTGTGAATGAGTGTGTGTATGTCAGTGTGAGTATGTGCATGTCAGTGTGAGTGTGTGCATGTCAGTGTGAGTGTGTGCATGTCAGTGAAAGTGTGTGCATGTCAGTGTGAGTGAGTGTGTGGATGTCAGTGTGAGTATGTGCATGTCAGTGTGAGTATGTGCATGTCAGTGTGAGTATGTGCATGTCAGTGTGAGTATGTGCATGTCAGTGTCAGTGTGTGCATGTCAGTGAGAGTGTGTGCATGTCAGTGTGAGTGTGAGTGTGTGCATGTCAGTGTGAGAGTGTGTGCATGTCAGTGTGAGCGAGAGTGTGTGTATGTCAGTGTGAGCGAGAGTGTGTGTATGTCAGTGTGAGCGAGAGTGTGTGTCAGTGTGAGCGAGAGTGTGTGTCAGTGTGAGCGAGAGTGTGTGTGTGTCAGTGTGAGCGAGAGTGTGTGTATGTCAGTGTGAGCAAGAGTGTGTGTATGTCAGTGTGAGCAAGAGTGTGTGTATGACAGGGTGAGCGAGAGTGGTTGTATGTCAGTGTGAGCGAGAGTGTGTGTATGTCAGTGTGAACGAGAGTGTGTGCATGTCAGAGTGAGAGAGAGTGTGTGCATGTCAGAGTGAGAGAGTGTGTGCATGTCAGTGTGAGCGACAGTGTGTGTATGTCAGTGTGAGCGACAGTGTGTGTATGTCAGTGTGAGCGAGAGTGTGTGTATGTCAGTGTGAGTGTGTTGTGTGTGTATGTATGTAACTGGCTGTGTGTGTGTGTGTGTGTATATGTATGTAACTGGCTGTGTATGTGTTGTGTGTGTGTGTATCTTTGTAACTGTCTGTGTGTGCATGTAACTGGCTGTTTATGTGTTGTGTGTGTATGTATGTAACTGTCTGTGTGTGTTGTGTGTGTATGTAACTGGCTGTGTATGTGTTGTGTGTGTATGTAACTGGCTGTGTATGTGTTGTGTGTGTATGCATGTAACTGGCTGTGTATGTGTTGTATGTGAATATGTATGTAACTGGCTGTGTATGTGTTGTATGTGAATATGTATGTAACTGGCTGTGCATGTGACGTGTGGGACACATTAAGGAATTATTTTTTTATTTAAAAAAAAAAGAAAACTTTCTGACTGGTGTGTGTGTGTGTGTGTGTGTAACTGGCTGTGTATGTGACTGACTGGATGTCTGTGAGGTGTGTGCATGTGATTGTCTCTAAATTTTTTTGCTGGCTCCTAAAACTAAATAAAATTTGTCAAGCCCTGATATAAACATAAATCCTTCCTATGCTGTTTGGCAGTCCTGTAATAAAACATGTCATACATACACATAACACACATGTGTGACGTTATTTATTACAGGACTGCTAAACAGGATAGGAATGATTTATGAATATATATATATTATAAATCATTATGCATATATAGCATAAATCGCTTATTTACATCCACCTTTGTGTATTTAAGCTATATATTGTTGGTTTGAGATTCCTTATTACAGGACTGCCAAACAGCATAGGAAGGATTTATGTTATATATATATAAGGAACCTCAAACCAACAATATAAAGCTTAAATACACAAAGGTGGATGTAAATCAGTGACCCCAACCTTCCCTTCTCTCCACCATACCCAGAGCTTACCTGAGTGGGAATAGACCTGCTCTGTATCTCCCACAAGGTGACAGCCTGCAAGGATTCCTTCAGAGCTGCTTCACTGTCCCACGTGGAGCTTCCTTCACATCCCTGTCATGATGCTGTGTAAAAGCCCTGCACTGATAGGATGCTCAGTGATGTGTCAGCCAATCAGTGCAGGGCTTTCACACACAGTAATAATGCTGTGTAAAAGCCCTGCACTGATTGGCTGACACATCACTCAGCCTCCTATCAGTGTAGGGCTTTCACACACTGTCTGTGTGATGTCAGGGGGCGGAGCTACACGAAGCTGCAGAGACTCGGGGCTTTGCTCGTTACATTCGGGGCTTCAGCCCCCTTAGCCCACCCCTAGCGACGCCTCTGCATATCAGAAACACATGGACAATACAAGTGTCAAACCATCAGGTAAAAGTAATATATTACTTAGATTGATTTCTAAATATAGATATACCATTTTGTATTAAATAACAGACAATTACTATTATTCGTTTAAAGGTTTTTTTAAAAATAAACTCAGGCTCAAATATTTAGAGGTTGGTTTAACAAAAAGATTAGTGAAAGGACAAAATGGTGGCTATCCAGAAAGCGACAAAGAAAAGAAAAAAGACAAAGAAAAACTATTCAAGGATCAAGAGGACCCTAATTACCAAAGGCATCACAAAGTCTCATCAGAAATGCTCACTGAAAACGGAACCAAACCTTGTTCTTAGAAAGACCCAAATGTGTCCCCATGAAATATATTTAGAATATTCATTGATATTAATCAGTGCATGTAAAAAGGTGGTATGCTAGTATTATTTGAAGACATGTCAAAACCTGTAACAGTAGAGATGCTCAAGAAGCTAATGAAACACCTTATATGTATGTACATAACTATGAAATGCTCAATTTTTTGATATATAAATATATGTACATATTACATTAAAGGGACTGTCTGGTGCCCAAAATACATGAATGCTTAATAATGTGCTTTCACAACACTTTAAAATGCATGTTTTACATTTTGCATTAAAATATAAAATACTTACAGCTAGATTAAACTGTGAAATTACAGCAGTTTGCAAGAAACCAGGACTGCCCACACTATCAAAAGTCAATTTCCTTTTTTTTTGCTGCAGGAAACAAATAATTTCATTCAAATGGAATTTCCTGTCTCTCTAGTGATGTCATCAGACAATGTGTTGTACTGTTAAGAGATCCTACTGTGTACAAGAGCAAATCTATAAAGTCTGCACAATGTATTCTATTTCAAAGGCAAATTAAACAAAACATGATATGTTCAGTGTCTATAAATAATCAGAGCTGCTAAACCTGCAGTTAACATGCAGAGTAATCACTTGGGGAGGGCTTGAATCAAATATTAAAATAGTGATTTATGCAGAATGCCTGCATCAAATCACACTGGAAAAAAAGCCTGTGCACTATACAAGCGGTAATTTCCATCTTGCAATAAAGTGAGTTTGTTGACTAGACTTTCCCTTTAAGAAATGTAGAACTGTGCAAAACCACCCTTTGCCTTCAAAACAATCAATTTGTCTAGGTATACATGCACACAATTGTTTAAGGAACTTGGCAGAGTGTCAGCAGTGAATACCAACGCGGCTGCTTCATCACAGCAATATAAGCTCTGACAGTTCAGCACTTCACCACCCTAATGAATCAAACCCCCCTAAAAGTCAACCCGAGCTCCCATACTAACCCCACAACCCAAACACTAATACTAACACTACCCCCAAATATTAATACTAACATTAACCCCCCTGAACCCTAATACTACCCTCCCTGAACTTTAATACTTATACTACACTGTCTGACCCCTAATACTAATACCTAACCACTAATAATAGTCACCTTCAGTGATCCTTGTTGAACTGTCCTTGGGCAGACTAGATGGACCGAATGGTTCTTATCTGTCGACCCAGGTTTCTATGATGACCTCTCGCGCGATGAACTGGTCATCGCGCAAGCAGGGACAGTGAAGCGGCTGCGTTCATGCAGCCGTGATGAACTGCCCTGTCCCCCTCGGCAGGTAGGTAGTTTTTTTCCAAACATCTTGGAGAACTAAGCACCGTGGATTTAAGCAGCCTCAGCTGTTTCTCTCTCTTCATGTAATTCCAGACAGATTTGATGATGCTCAGATCAGGACCATACCACCAAATCCAGGATTCCTTGTTCTTCTTCACACACAACATCGCTCTCCTAGTAAGTTGGTTTGCCCACAACTATTTTGATATAATAAAGCACTGTGTTCACAATTCTTCTGTCTGGCAGTGTCTTCATTGTATCTTTGTTTTTTTCTGATTGATATAGTACATAGAGGTTAATGAGTAAATGTGGAAGGAAACAATCTGTGGCGGAACCAACCTCGCCACTATGTTCTGGAGAAGCCTGGTTGCTCGTCTGCTGCCTCTGGACTATGGCCACATTGTAAAAGCCTGCATTTTCCCCTGCAGAAAGGCTTGTTCGTGCCTTTCTGCCTGGGTGTTCGGTAGATTGAATCTACCGAACCAACTCACAAATGAATGGACTACCTGGGCAAGGGATGTGCCATAGCACTATACGTTAATATTGGTAGTTAGTTATATTCGGTTAGTATATTGGTTATATGTAATGTTTAATTCTGTGAGTAGACCACTCTGAAGGTTTATAATGTGACAGTGACTCCAATAGTTTACTCCAACATCCATTGTTCTGTTTTAACTGGATTAACTGGTAAACTGATTATGTTGTGTACATTATGTTTCTTACTGTGTGTCTACTCACTGTATGGTAATTTGGTTTGCAGACTGAATGTCTAATCTTTTCCTAGCCCCAGTTAGTTGGAGAACTATGTTTAGTTACTTCCCCCCATTGTATACTAATGTCATGTGTATGTCTTTTAAAAGTCTGTGTTGTTTGTCAAATAAAGTAGTTCAATCTTGCTGTACCTAACTGCTAGATGTCCTGTCTATTTGGGTACAAAGAGCAAGGGTCCAGGAAAGGCTTGCTGGGTGTGACGGTCCGTTACAATTGGTGGCAAGCGACGGGATTGTTCTCACAGCCCAGAAGGACAACTACAAGGCAACACCATTTCCTGGATTTATAATTTGAGGGCAACGCATGTCTCAGTACAGCGACCCTGACAGCAGCAGGATGGAACCAGGCTGGACCCAAACGGCAGTTCCATATGAGGAGGAAGACCTGGATGGCCAGGATGCAATAAGGAAAGGCATCTGGTACCAGGCACTGGATAATGCACAATATCAGCGGGGCGAGGGACTCCCCAGCGAGGAGCAGCGACAGCAGACGCGACTGGAACTGCGGATGCCCTTCCTGGGAGAGCAGCCCCTGGAGCATTGGGTAAAGGAGCTCGAGCACCGGGTATGGCAGGAGCTATGGCTAGAGGATGCCTACCAGGCACTCTGGTGGTATACAGTTCGGTATACACCCTGGACAGTGGAGCATGATAACCCGGAGGGAGAAGAGTTTGATGGCCCTGGCTTGCTGTGGGAGGCTTTCACAGAACCTGACTTTGGGAGCACTGACGAGACCCGGTTCCAAGAAATTTTTGACTGGAGGGAGGGTATGCAAGTCTGGGATGACCCCCACGAAGTGAGACCAGACTTGACCCACCTTGTATCCCTGGAATGGGAACTGGAGCAGGATTGCAAACACCTGTTCCGCTCCATTGAGGATACCCAGCAGGAGAGCATCGCGGCAGACCCAGGTCCAGAGCCCTTCAGCTGGGAGGATATCATAGAGATGTACTGGGAGGACCTCCAGCCGGCAAGTGGAGATGGGACCGAGCATCGTCTCCATCCCCCAGCGGCAGTGTGATTTGCAGGGAACAGAGAGCCCAGTCTCCATTCCCCAGCGGCAGTGTGATTTGCAGGGAACAGAGAGCCCAGTCTCCATTCCCCAGCGGCAGTGTGATTTGCAGGGAACAGAGAGCCCAGTCTCCTTTCCCCAGCGGCAGGCTGAGTTACAGGGGGCAGAGACAGTCGGTCCTGTCCCCCAGCGGCAGAGTGTCCAGCAGGGAATAGAGAGCCCAGTCTCCTTTCCCCAGCAGCAGGACACTGTATTGGGAGCGGAGACAGTCGGTCTCCCTCCCCAGCGGATGGTAGTATGTATGGGAGAGGAGCTTGTTACCCCCTCTCCCCAGCGACAGCTTAAAGTACCAGGGGGAGACAGTAAGCCCCACAACTGTGCAGATGGGACCGATCTCTCTGCACTTACAGCACAGGGGGTAGGGACAGTCGGTCCTGTCCCCCAGCAACAGGGATGTTTAGCCAAAGGGGAGAAAGTCAGTCTCCCCCCACAGCAGCATGGTGGTTTATCCAAAGGGGAGACAATCGGTCCCCCCCTCCAGCAGCAGAGCTGTGTATCCAAAGGGGAGACAGTCGGTCTCCCCCTCCAGCAACCAGGCTCCAACCAGGATACTTCTGTGGTAGTGCTGGCACCAGGGCAGAGTACCGCTGGTCTCTGCCCACTCAGCAACCCACCTAGGCAGCCTACCAGTCCCCCATACAGCCGTGGTGAGGCACCTGGACATGGACAAGTTTCTCTCTTACTCGGGTGTAGTAACCATTTATTGTGGGGCTGTACTGCCGTTTCTGTTTTGTGGGTGGGCTGCTGGACTAACCAGGGCACTGACCAGCAGGAGGTCAGATACCCTGTTAGTCTGTTTGGAAAAGGGGAGAGATGTGGCGGAACCAACCTCGCCACTATGTTCTGGAGAAGCCTGGTTGCTCGATCCATGTGCATTATATAGTTTAGCAGTAGTGAAGAAGTGGTAACTGTAATCAATTTGTAACTATTTAACAAGCTGATGGTGTTTCAGTAAGCTGGCTTTGAATTCAAAGTGAATGTTTTACCTGAGGTAAATAAAGTGCTAGGGCCAGAAGTGTGTCAACAGTATGATTACCTAACACAGCAACAAAAGAACATCAGAGAGGAGGAAAAATTAGACCTTTCCTCCTCTATTGTCCTTCTTTTCTGGGACCTCAGAAATATTGGTTTAATAAAGCTGTATCACAGAGTTCTCAAAATTAAGTGTATTTAAACTTCAATTGTTTTATATTAATTTGTGTAAATAAAATACTTTATTCTTCTTCTAAATGACTAATCAGATTGCATAAATAGTTGCCTACTGGTCATAAAGTTGTTGAAAATGATCCAGTAATGTCCCACCTATTGCCACACCTTCAACCACTCCTACTAAAATAAAAGAGTCCCTCGTTGGTCATTTGAAATGTTGGGAGTAAAAGTGTAAAGGGCTTTGCAGTCCACGACAGCTGGCATTCTAAAGGTGACCTATCACTGTCTTCCCTGATCTTGACTAGCTGATGTTCCTATTAAAGTTTGAATGCAACCAAGATAAAATACTGATCCTCCATTCCTTTGCTATGGCGGGCTGTAATGATCTCTTCTATCAGTCTTGTAGCTGTGGACAGCAATTTCCATTATGCCATTATGTAATGATCTATCCCCGCCACCAGTAAGGTTAAAGGATTCCCACCAAAACAGGACATTTCTAGATTGGTACACACGAGACATAAAAGAGAGCTATTACTGTTAAGCAAAGGATATATAAATTCATTAAGGTCCTGAAAAGCCCATAAGATCATAAGACATCAAAAATAAACAATAAATAACACCAGAGATAGCACACAATATATAAAATGCACACAATATATACAAACATATTAGAAGAACCCAGATCTTCAAAGAATTTTTTTTTTACATCAGAGTTCTGATGATATAGTTAGCCATTTGTTGCAAGCAAAAAGGCATAATTATTGAGCAAGCTGGTTTGTTTGATTGTAAAAGATATCCTCTGTAATAAGTTGCTAATATGTCCATCCACATAGGTAAACAGGGAAATTTAATAGCAACAAGACTAATGTCTTCCTCCAAAGTTCAGAGTGCCTAGGGTAGCTGCCGTTGTTAAGTTCAAGCCCTGATACTAAGGGACCAATAACTTCTGGTAAAATGCACTAATATGATGGAAAGTTATGTTCATGTTGTTAGTTGGTATGATCACCTGATCCCCTCCCCGACGGTTTGTTAGCTGTGGGTATCTGAGGTCGGTGGGTTAGGGCTCAGCCGCCCGTCGGCAGCAGAGCCACAACCTTCTCCTCCAAGTGGTAACACGCCTCACCGGAAGCTGGAATAGACCATCCGTTGCAGGGTGGAGCTCATCCAAAGGTGAAAGCAATAGTCATACGCTGTTAAAACCAAAACATTTGTATGACGGAGACATTAAAGTGTCGAATTCTATACATATCCTAAATACAGGATATGGGATTAAAGTAGCAAATTCAATGGTGACATATATACAAACCTTACTTTAAATATTGACCGCAACTAATTGAAAATACAAAAATGCATCTTTGTGAATAAAATTTAATAGTAAACATTAAAAAGCAGGTTGCTATACACACGTCACAGACATTGCTGCTAAGGTGGAGGATATTTTGCAAGATGACAGTAATGAATGCCTCCCCTATAAGTATAAGATGCAATAAAACTACAAATACTTCCTGATTACCCATGGCAGTGAATTAACATTTTTACCATTTTGTTTAACCTTTTTATTTTTTATGTTTCTAAAAATAACTGTATGTGATCATTAATATTTTTTGTCAAATATTTCAATATATTTAATTGCATCAATGTCAATTTCTTTATTTTTTTCTGTTAAATTATGTAGTGCAGTTTAAAAATAGTTCAAATGGAACTAAGATATTATTAACGCTGGTTTGTTGCAATTGTCTCTATGGTGATATGTATGTGTTATGATTCAGTGAACTTCTCCAACTGGCAAAACATTATCTATTTCATAAGGCTGTACTTATAACTTTTTTATGCATTCCTAGAAAAATGTTCTTTTGAACTTATTTTGTATTAACAACATAAAAATGTTTTGCTTATAAGACAAACACAGTGCAAAATTATAAACTATGTGTAGCCATACAAGATAAAATACCTGGTATAAATAATTAACTTTTAGTAGAACATTGTGAAGGAGATACTTGATTAATATATGGGTTTTTTTTCTATGTTTTTAAACAAAAAGTACTATTTCTGTTCCAGATAATGTATAACTTAAAATTAATTTTATAATTAAAAACTATTTCATTATTGTGAATACTAGCACCCAGGATTATATCAAATAAAACATCACAAGATAGACACACATTCAAATATACAGCACCACAGTATATGAAATTAAGAAATTGAATAAATAAGATTTAACTGGGTTTTAGAAAGAGAAGCCAAGAAGCGTATCCAACTTCTTTCAATATGGAGCCAAATTACAACACAATGACCTCTATGCTACACAAATTCAACTGTAGCACCCTAATCACATGGTGAGTGCTGTCTAAACTTAAAACTCTAACATTTCATATGTAACTTCATTTAAAAGCAAGGCTAATAGTCTCTGCTAAGTAATGGAACCATTCAATCCATGATTCAAATGTAATAATCTTGCTACAATGTATCAAAGTGAGTAAGGACACTAATGTCTAACCAAACATCGATTAAAAAAATGTGCCCTATTGTGAATTGCTTTTGGGGCTTGGCACCACACACTTATCTCAGCCTTTCCTAATAAGATGGATTTCAAGTCTGAATGCAGAGACAAAGCCTAAAACAGCCCTTTAATATTTGTTTGATAGATAGAATTTAACACTAACTGTTGACATGAAAGGCATCAGAACACGTACAATATATGATAATGTCATATGTCACACACTAGCGATGGTTGGCATGGTTGGCCGAAGTCTGCCACTATAAAAAACAGAAATTCGGGTGCAAGATGAACGAATGCCTGGTAAAGCCCTACGCATTTCATCGGCATGTACCAGCTTCTTCAGGGGAAATCAGGCAAGGGGCTTGCAATAAAATGTTATACAGAAATGGTCTTATTATAGCTAAAATTGACTGGTCACATGATCACTAAGTGATCACCATCCTTTTATGAACTCACCTGATACTTTTCTGATATAATATTCCCGGTGACCTTGTCTTGGTCCACAGTGTGGTGTGATACTATATATATGTATTTTGTATAAAATGCAAAAATTTTGTAAGAATGTTTTTATTAGAATAAATATATTATTATTTTTAAACGTTTTACACTATAGAGATTGTTTCTTTTTATTTTCTCCTTGGACACTGATGTCAAACGGAACTGAACTCTTGATAACTGCAGCAAGAGAATGGAGGCAGACAGGTTTTTATACGTCCTGGCTCTAGGGGGTGACAGTCCTGTAAAGTATCAGACTGCCATCCTGTTACTTCTATTACTCAGAAATCTGACAAATAGAAGCAATGAAGACCACAGGGTCATAGAGTGAGACTCAGGTGCTACACTGCAAGTATGGAAAGGCTAGTTTAAGATTTATCTTTCCCATCAAGCACATCCGCTCAACAGAAAACTGGCATTCATCACAACAATAGAAGCCCTTCCATATTTTCTTTTATATCACTGTCTCAACTCCTGAAAATTCTTGGAGTAAACATGGACAGCAAGTTGGGGAACCAACCTGAGTAGGGTTTTATCAGTTTGCTTCTTGGAGGTAACTTGCTCCAAGGCATGCTTGATGCTCAACTAGTGTTAGCCTATTAAAGCTGGGATGAGAGTTACAGCTGGGTGGTTAGCTCATTGCCTGAGTTTGGTGGAAGGGCATGGTGATATGCCCAATCAATGGTTTGATGGTTTTAACTGGGGAGTCCCTGGGAGCAGGATTGTGTTTTAAAATGTCAGTTATAATTGTTATTGTCTGTTATGTCAAGCTTTATTGTTATGACAATTACTGTGATTTAATAAAAATGGCTGTGGTCGTTACTACCCACTATGTCTGTGCCAGTGATATTTGTTGGATGGTAAAACAGCCCAGTAGCTGATGCTACATCTGTCATGTATTCCCAGTTTAACAGATCCAGAACAATGCAGCTGAAATCATCTTAACTAGATGATCTGGAGAACTGAGGATACAGCAATCACCAGTGAAATAGAGAGCCATTCTATAACTACTTATCGTGGTATACAGGGCACCATACAGTGTGCTTGTTATATCTCCAAGAAACTTCTTTGCATCCTCCATTGCTCATGGAAGCCATATGGCAGGAAAAAAAGAGACAATTATTCTCTGTACAACATGTGAGGCTCCATCAGAAAAGCAACAGACATTCAAACTTTTAGTCGGAATTTAAAAACTTTAAAAAGGAAATGTTCTCCACTTCTCAACATCCCCTCGACAGCAGCAATATTTACCCTGTTTATGGTCTATATAAACTCAGAAATAGATATCATTTGTAAGAATGCAATCCCTTAGTCTCCCTTTCTTATGTAACACCGATATTTATCTTGTATTAAGCTAAAAAGCTGCATTAAAAATTACATGCATTTATTTACCCCTTTATCAGTGACTTTGAGGCATATTGTGATCTAGGGCAGTATCTCAAATGCTTGAATCAGCAAAAGTTGTTGGTTATTTCTAATTAAAATACAGTTTGTATTGCACTTAAACAGTTTTTGCCATAAATTCGGTTTATATTCATAGTTTTGAAAAGCGGGCGTGCACAGTCAATGCCCTGGAGAAGTAAGTCTGGAATATTTCCTTCATTTGACATATACAATTATTATTTGAGTTGTACTGACAGAAGTTCATTGAAAGGAATTGTGCAGAAACTGCATAAATAGGCACAAACATATTGTATGTGTAATGTAGGGCAGTGTCAGAAAAACAAGGAGGTATGCAGAGATCAGAGGTGTTTCCAAAAGGAGCTAACAGGCCCTGAGCCCCTAGTGACAAGCCACAAATGCTCAGTTCATGATTTTTCACATGGTAAGGCCCAAGTGTAATCTGGTGCTGTGACAATTAAATATGGTGTTATCTAGTGGTGTGACAATTAATTTTCTGTAATCAGAGCTGGTGCTGCCAATAGGCTACTCACTATGACCAATTTCATCCTGTAATCATCAAATTATGGAAATATTGGGCCAAACTTTGGCCATATTCAGTTCAGCTATAATAGCCCAATTTTGGGCATTTCAATTCTTTAGATATTGGCTGGAGAATAGAATAGGAAAGTGTACAATAATTATTGTGAATATATCATAAACATACACATATTCATACACAATTATAATATATTAGTTCTATATTATAATTGTTTATTTACACTGTATGCATATTTTAAAGTGGGGAGGACTGAAGCTAATATTTCCTGAAGAGTTCGGCTGCCAAAATGTTAGCACAAAAATTGGCCACATAAGACAATTTCTATGCCAAATTGAAATCTTAGTGGGTCCAGAACTCAGAGCTACCTGAGAAGATCCTTAAGTCAAATTCAACCATCAAATTTGACCTCCCAGCCTCTCAGCAAATTTGATTCTTAGTGAATAGACTCAATAGACTTGACATTGCACCACAGGACTTGACATTGCATCCCTAGGACTTGCCACACACTGCCAGAACTTGCCTCCCCACCTCCAGGATTTCCATCTCCATCCACAGGGCTTGTTACTGCATCCCCAGAACTTGCCATTGCACCCAGAGACTTGTCATTCCATCCCCATAGACTTCCCATTGCACCCTCAGAGACTTGCCACTGAAACCTCAAGTACTTTGCACTGAACCCTTGCCATTGCACCCAGAGACTTGCACAAAGACATCCTACACTGTCCAGACTATACTCACCTGATGCACTGTATATTTGCTCCTGTACACTAATACCCATTCTTTTTATGAACTTTCAGTTGAATTATTCACTATTTCTTGATAGGCCTGATTTACAAAATGTATGCAAGCAGCCTGTGAGGGGTTCTTCATAAAATCAAAGCTGCTTCAAATCTGTAACAACTTCTGATTCCTTCATTTAAATACTTAGCACTGATCAACCACACATTTTTCTTTCTACAACTTATCTACAATGGGTCCGGGGCAGCGGGAGTCATTTGACAATCCAGTGTTCAGCTTGCAATGGACGGAGTTGTGGACTGCAGTACTCCAGACAACAAGAAACCCTTTCCCTTGTCATGACAAGTAAAACAGCAGAGGGACAAATTGATATATGAACATTTTCTTTTTTTCACTCTAAAAAAAACATTGCTGGCATGAGTCTGTGAGTGTGTGTCTGTGTGTATGAAAATAAGTGTGTGAACATGTGTATCTGTTTGTGTGTGTCTGTGACTGTGTACATGAGTGTATGTGTGACTGTGTGTTTCTGTGAGTGCTTGTGGCTGTGTGTGTATGTGACTGCATCTGTGTATGTGTACATGTGTGACTGCATGTGTGTGTGAATTTAAGTTTGTGTGATTGTTCAGCCCTGTGTACACTGTAGCATTGTACATATGCCTGTGATATTGCCTAGCTGAAGGCAAAAGCCCATAATAGATACAAATACCAGCAAAATATTCTAAGTTAGCTAAGCATGTGCAGTGCATGTTTCGGAAAAATGTTTCTGTGCCTAGGCTATATTCCCAATATTCTCAATATTATTTTCTGGGGAGTACCAGTACCTTTAGTATTATTAGTATTTATTTTTATATTTATTTTGTTATAGTTTGTCGATCTCAGTTGTAAACCTGTGAAAGAACTATACAAATCAGCTAGCTGAAGGACATTCTGTTGATGAAATAAGCCATTGCTTTAAAGAGATAATTCAGTATTAATGTCTTGTGTGAAAAAGTTTGAGATATATATTACACCTTACCTTAAACTTCAATGATTAATGTAGCTACACGGGGGAGGCCGCCTGCTCCTGTTTGCATCTGCCATTAGGTAATCTTAATACTGGCATGACACATGTTTGATTACAGTTTGGTATAATAACTATATCAATAGTCCTACACACAAAGTCCAAAACTATAATTCTTTTGTTTTAGCAACTATTTTTTTTAACACAAACTGATTATCGTTACAAATATCATTATAAATGTTAGAAATGTGAGGCAAACTGTTTTCTTAATTAAATGTAAATTTTTGACACAACCAGGTAAATCCCCAAAGTGTATCTGTCACCTATGAGAGTTTTTGTCTCATTAAATCAACCTTCAGAAACTGCCTACGCTTTGTGTTTTTACTTTTTAGTTGTTTTTTTTTTTCCCACTGAAATAGTTTCAGAGATGCTAGAGTTGTTATCTAGGGACTATTTTATCTCAGCAGAGCTGTGCCATGTCCTTGTGCAGTAAATCTTGCATAGCTCATCACTAGCTATCCTGAGCTCACCTCCCTTGTTTCTCACTCCTCCTTTTGAAGATGCCAGGTCACATGCCTCCAAAGGCACAAGGAAGGAATAATTAAGGTGTATGTTTAAAGGATTTGAGAGGATTTGGGGAAGGTGACACATTAACCTGAACTTGTATAAACTTCCCTGCCCACCTTTAAAATATTCTACACTTATTCAAATTCATTTTGAGTGAAATATTTTATTTAGAGAGAAGCTACACAAATATTTTCTGTATTCATGCTTTTGACATGAATGAGATATATCCTCTCATCACAATGAGAACCATCTATAATTATGATCAATATTACTGAAACTTTATAATTAAACATGCAAGTTTATAAACATAAAATCTGTATCGTCTACCTACCCTTCAGAGGAAGCTTAACATTTATTTTTTTCAGAATACAAATTCTTCCATTTATTTTTTTCACAGTAAGATCTGTAGGGATTCCATTAGCAAATCATAATAATAATAATAATAATCAATACATCCTTTATTTCACTGCTTCCTCCAGTGCTCTACATTTTACCTAGAAATGTCAATAATTTAAATAGAAGTGAAACATGCATGGAAAATAGACAAGCACCATGTGGTCATAAAAATAATTAGAATAAGAAGGAGGCTCTCATTAATTTTGGAGAAAGATATCATATTTATTTGAAGCACTAACTGTTTATTGAATGAGATAAGCATATTCTATAACCCTTAAAAAAACAGGATGAAAAATTATTTTTATATACTATTAGTGCTTGGACAGATTTTTGGAGAGAAATATTTGAAATCTGTGCACAACTATTCCCACTATGGGTTAGTTACAACTATTCTGCAAACAAAAATATTTAAAAAATTCAGAATACATGTTCATGTGATACACACATAATTAAGTAATGAATTAAATGACACAAATAATAATTAGAAAGAACAAATGAGCATGACAAGCTCCAAAACACATGAGAATATTTAATATACACAAAAAAACACTAAACTGCATTTGCACATATGCCTGTAGAACACCAAGGGCTCCATATCCACCAAAACATTATGAATCCTTGTATCTGTAAAGTGAAATGTGAACACCATATATGTATTTGTATAACCAACAGATTGTATGAGCTCATGTAATGCAGTGAAACCATCTGCTCTGATTTTATTTGCATAGGTTGAATACCCCCTCAATGGTAGTACTGAGTTTTAAAGATGGAATAATGACAACATTTCAAAACTAATAATACAGTTGTCTTTTTTGCTGGCATACTTTTAAAATGATATTTCCAGCATATTTTGTTTCGACGACATCCCTCATTTAGTAGGGGACAAACAGATGTGCAGGCTTGTGAACATGGTCTGTGAAGGTATTCTTTTATTGATTTGTCAGTGCTCACAGTCTGAGTGAAAAGTATGAATGGGTCTGCACACTTACAATTATCGGGTGCCACGAGGGAGCGTCATTCAAGCCCATAAAGCAAAAAGAAAAGATAGGAGACTCAGCACCAGAGGCGTCGCTAGGGGTGGGCTACTGGGGCTATAGCCCGGAGTCCCCCCTTCATAGCCCCGAATGGAGACTCTGGGGCTAAAGTATTCTTTAGCCCCGAGACTCCAGGGCTATAAAAAAAAAAAAAAAAATCCCCCGGTGAGCTTTCCTCCGTCTGGGACATAGTCCCAGAATCGGAGGATTAACCTCACGCAGGGGGGATGGCCGATCGGGAGGAGAGGCTGCTAAAGGGAGCTCCCCGTAGCGCTGTGTCAGCTGCTTGCCGGATGTCAGGTGGACGGACATCCGGCAGAAGGTCCTGGATGACGGACCAAGTGTAAGGTAAGTAAAAAAAAAAAAAGTGTGACTGTGTATGGGTGTCTAGGTGTGTGTGTGTGTGTGTGTGTGTGTGTGTGTGTGTGTGTGTGTGTGTCAGGGTGTCTAGGTGTGTGTGGGTATTACTGGGTTCTGAGTGGCACAATATTACTGGATTCTGAGTGGCACAATATTACTGGGTTCTGAGTGGCACAATATTACTGGGTTCTGAGTGGCACAATATTACTGGGCTATGATTGGCACAATATTACTGGGTTCTGAGTGGCACAATATTACTGGGCTATGATTGGCACAATATTACTGGGTTCTGAGTGGCACAATATTCTTGGGCTATGATTGGCACAATATTACTGGGTTCTGAGTGGCACAATATTCTTGGGCTATGATTGGCACAATATTACTGGGTTCTGAGTGGCACAATATTCTTGGGCTATGATTGGCACAATATTACTGGGTTCTGAGTGGCACAATATTACTGGGCTATGGTTGGCACAATATTACTGGGTTCTGAGTGGCACAATATTCTTGGGTTATGATTGGCACAATATTCTTGGGTTATGATTGGCACAATATTACTGGGTTCTGAGTGGCACAATATTACTGGGCTATGATTGGCACAATATTACTGGGTTCTGATTGGCACAATATTACTGGGTTCTGAGTGGCACAATATTACTGGGTTCTGAGTGGCACAATATTCTTGGGCTATGATTGGCACAATATTACTGGGTTCTGAGTGGCACAATATTCTTGGGCTATGATTGGCACAATATTACTGGGTTCTGAGTGGCACAATATTCTTGGGCTATGATTGGCACAATATTACTGGGTTCTGAGTGGCACAATATTCTTGGGCTATGATTGGCACAATATTCCTGGGCTATGATTGCCACAATATTACTGGGTTCTGAGTTGCACAATATTACTGGGCTATGATTGGCACAATATTCCTGGGTTCTGAGTGGCACAATATTACTGGGTTCTGAGTGGCACAATATTACTGGGCTATGATTGGCACAATATTACTGGGCATCTAATTGGCACAATACTACTGGGCTCTGAGTGGCACAATATTCCTGGGCTCTGAGTGGCACAATATTCCTGGGCTCTGAGTGGCAAGATATTACTGGGTTCTGAGTGGCACAATATTACTGGGTTCTGAGTGGCACAATATTACTGGGCTCTGACTGGCACACTATTACTGGGCTCTGACTGGCAAAATATTACTGGGTTCTGAGTTGCACAATATTACTGGGCTATGATTGGCACAATATTCCTGGGTTCTGAGTGGCACAATATTACTGGGTTCTGAGTGGCACAATATTACTGGGCTATGATTGGCACAATATTACTGGGCATCTAATTGGCACAATACTACTGGGCTCTGAGTGGCACAATATTCCTGGGCTCTGAGTGGCACAATATTCCTGGGCTCTGAGTGGCAAGATATTACTGGGTTCTGAGTGGCACAATATTACTGGGTTCTGAGTGGCACAATATTACTGGGCTCTGATTGGCACAATATTACTGGGTTCTGAGTGGGGGGGGTGCAACACTCAGGGTCCGCCCCGGGTGCCAAATGCTCTAGGTACGCTCCTGTGTGTGACCGAGCTCATCTGGGCTCTAGCCCCAGATCATCCGAAGACCTAGCAACGCCCCTGCTCAGCACACCGTTTAAGGGAGTTTAATCCACCAAAAAATAACAATGTTTCAGCCCAGCACTTGAAAAAAGCTCAGTGCTGGGCTGAAACGTTGTTACTTTTTGGGGGATTAAACTCCCTTAAACGGTGTGCTGAGTCTCCTATCTTTTCTTAGTCCTCACAGTCTGACACACCTGTATATATGGACATTTGATGAATTGTAAAATTATTCCCAACCCAGGTACTGCTCTGCTCCACTTTGGGCTTGATGTCTAAGTGCAAAAGGCATTTAGTCATACAAATATTTTCAGATATGAAATGTTGTTATAGCTCAGAATTTGAAAAGTGAGAGATCTGTCAATTGGGGGGGGGGGGGGGATGAGAAATCAACTTCAACATATGGCTCTTATGGAAAATGGATTTTATTATACTCAGTCTAACCCGGAATATTACCGTATTTGCTCGATTATAAGACAAGGTTTTTTTCAGAATTTTTTTTCGGAAAACTACCCCTCGTCTTATAATCGAAGTCTTCTTATAATCTGACCTCAAATTGAGGTCAGATTATAAGACATGGATCCAGGTCCCCAGCAGAGCTGCAGGGGACCTGGATCCCCCTCTCTAACAGCAGGGGATGTCTGCGCAATGAGCGCAGACTCCCCTACTTCCGCCCGTCACGACCGCCGGGGCTTCTGTGAAAAAGCCGGGTACTTCCGCTTTCGTCACAGAAGTCCCGGCGAGCGTGCCGGGCGGCAGCAGGGGAGGTCTGCGCTCATTGCGCAGACATCCTCTGCTGCCCCAATAGCCACCAGAGTAAATCGGGCAGCTGGAGGATGTCTGCACGATACGTGCAGACATCCTCCATGCTGCCCGACACGGCAGACTATTATGATGGACCAGCTGTCCATCATAATAGACTGCCGTGTCGGGCAGCATGGAGGATGTCTGCACGTTTCGTGCAGACATCCCCCGGCTGCCCCCACTAGCCACCAGGGATCGACTTCAAGGTGAGGGGGAGGGATGGGGCAGAGAGACAGGGGGAGGGGGGGCAGAGAGACAGGGGGAGGGAGGGGGGCAGAGACAGGGGGAGGTGGAGGGAGGGGGGCAGAAACAGAGACAGGGGAGGGAGGGGGGCAGAGACAGAGACAGGGGGAGGGGTGCAGAAACAAAGACAGGGGAGGGAGGGGGGCAGAGACAGGGGGAGGGAGGGGGGGAGACAGAGCAACAAGGGAAGGGAGGGGGGAAGAGAGCTACAAGGGGGGGAAGAGACAGAGGGAGGGGGGGCAGAGAGAAACAAGGGGGGGGGAGAGACAAAGTAGAGGGGGAAATCAAAGGGAGGGGGAGAGAGACAAAGCTGGGGGCAAGGGAAAGAGAGGAGGAATTGGCACATAAAAGGAAATAAAAACAAATGCATTTTTTTGATATAATTTTTTATTAAAAAAGCAATTTACATGTGAATATATACAAGTTTAACTTTTTTCCTATAGGGTAGTCTTATATTCAGGCTTTTAGTTTTTTTCCTAAAGGAATATCCAAAGTTTGGGGGGTCGTCTTATAATCAGGGTCGTCTTATAATCGAGCAAATATGGTATTACCAGCTATGGCAATCTTGGCTACAGAAATTCAATTAGCATGAGCTATGATTTGGTATGATTGGGCCCCATGCATTTGTATTTTTGATTTAGAGAATTACTCTCCTTGGCTGCAATTGGATACAGTTATTGTGCAATGTGGTTTGTGGTATTTGTTGTTTTGTTTTTGCTATGTTTCTCGCATTTATTATTTGTTTATTTATATGTGTTGTATCTCTTTATAAAAATCAAATAATTTATAATAATAATAATTTTTTACATTTCTATAACCTGGGTCTAAGTGCAAAAGGAAAATATGTAATTGGACAAAATGTATTTGTTCTAGGGGGTCTTCCATTTAAATAAGCTATTTCTGTCCATATTTCTGGATCTTCAAAATCTGATATAGTAGAACAATTTTGTTTAATGCACACAAACTCACTAGTTGGGATATTTTTAGTTACATAATTTTGATGTGTTTATAGCTTAGTAATTCTTAATCAAGGAAAGTACCATGGATTTGTCAAGTTGCATCGTAAGAGTGTTGTCACAGAGATGACAAAAAAAGGAAATCTGATCGGTAGAAATGCCTTGACAAATAAATAATAAATTATCCAAATACCTCTCATAAAAATAAAACTATCTCATGTGAAAAGTAGTTTGAGTTACCAAATATTATACTTTCCTCCTATGCCATCAGTAAGAAGTTCAAGTACTGGGGACAAAACGCTCCCCCATCATGGTAACTCGTACCTGCAAATAAAAATGTCCATTAAACAAAAATAATGTAAAGTACAAAGTGATTTGATTTCAGCAAAAATTAAATAATATTTTCCATATAGTCACTACTATATATATCTATATATACTAAATATATCTACGCAACATCTAGGTAACAGTTATAAGACTGCATTATTAGGTATTATAAGTATTATAAGTATAAGGAGGTTATGTCCATGGTCACCTATGTTTAATATTGGGGCCATATGAGATCTGTTAATTGGCAGAGAAAATTTTAGTGTTTTCAATATAGCTCTTGAGTTTAGATACTTTGGTTATAAATACACAGCTACAAATTAGGATAGCCCTACACCCATTAAAGAGTTAAAGCTGGACACTAAAGGGCATCCTGGGGGGTTGTAGGATGTTTCTCAAAGATATGCTAATATTTTTAAAAGTTAAGCACCCCCATACGAAGATCACACTCCATTAATTCTCACAACTCCAATAGGAATTGAGAGACATGATTGAACTGAGTCTCCTGTAAGTGTCAATGTCAGCAAGTTGCTGTTCTGCCACTCTCAAGTAGGTATCCATGTCCTGTACCACAATTTCACCGCCACGTTTTTCATTGTCAGAGCAGAATTATTGAGTAGATTATATAATGCTCTTTTATATCTAAAGTGTTTAGAAATAAATCCATGTCCAGGTACATTTTGTTTTAATTCACTCAGATCTTTCTGTATTGCCTTCTGCTAATAAGTCTAGGAATTATAGTTTTGTATAACGGGTATGTTATTCTTTTGTGTCTATTAGTTACATCATCTGGATCTAACTACTTTTACAAGATGAACGTATTTGTCTGGAGCACTTATTTAGAGCTCTCCTGGGAAAAATTTATGGGTAATTTTCACCTATTTTGATGATACAAAGGATAACTTTTTTCTAACTCCTTCATCCTGAGTGAAGTCGCTAATAGGTCTGGAAATTTTAGTGTCCAACAACAGGAATTCTACACTTATGCGTCTACAAACTCTGACATTAGGAGCTGACAAGTTTGAGCAATATGTAGACTTGAGTTCTGCTCTAATTTTTTGGACCGCATTGTTTATTAGTCTGTTTCTATACCTAGATCAGGCTATCTTCATTTTCCATCTTCCCAGCAGTATTATTCCCATGCCAGTTACTGGCCTAGTTTCAATGCTGGCCATTAAGTATGGCAACTGTTTTTATCGCACGTTATTCCTAGCAGACATACTGTGTGTTAAAGCACAGGTATTGTGATATAGTATAATAGCAGGACCAGGATTTGCCCAACTGACCCTGATCCAATAAATAAAAACATATGTGCCATGGGATCTTGGGTTTCCCAAGTGCGCTATGCCCCACACAATTAAATAAAAATATATATTTTTTTAAATTGCCCAGGTAGAGGGTATGCATAAATAAAATGATCCAGCCAGAAATTAAAAATACCCTTTCACTGCCATGACTGTGGGTAGTCAAAATCATTGCCCACACACCCAGACACACAAACGGTGCCCTGGGAGAAAAAGTATAACTTTAATAAATGATGCCCTTGAGTCCTCATATCCAGGGCCATGGTAAAGGAGCCACACAAAACAAAACAAAATAATCCATTCTTAAATATAAAATGCCCGCCGAGGACAGATCTATAAGGTGCCGCATATTTGTTTGCAGGTGTTTTAATACATATTAAAGTTTGTTGAATACTTCCTACCCTTGTTGCTGTTTGCAAATTAGTACCACAAGTTTATGCTGACTGGCCACTAAACAGAGTACCTGTTTCCTTCTTTAGGGGTTAGTCTTTTACAGCTTTCTAGCTGGCAACAGCCCATGACTTTTTTGTGAAGCAAATTATATACTTATGGAAACTATACTATATTACATAAGATGTAACTAGATTACCAGTGCATTTAACATTTGCCACTGTTTTGTTTTTATATATATTTGAATTAATTGCATGTAAAAGAAAAAGAAAATTAGGTGTCTGTCTCCTGAATCAATTTTGGTGAATTTTACCCATGATGCAAAATTCTCCAAAATCTTCCCCCAGGTGTCACTTTACAACTGTGGGTAGAGCCTGCATGATGATGATGATGTCATAAGATACACCCCTGCTCGCTTACTGGCTCCTGTGTATCACTAGCGGGCAGGACTAGGAGAGAAATGGAGGCACCCAGTCACACTTGTTTAATAAAATATTTTATTAAATAAACTCACAAAGCAAAAACAAAAGACATGAGAAATGAGCAATACAAAATAAAAAAAAATATATAACATTGAAATTTGTTGGTGGGAGTGTCTCTTTAACTATTAACTAAACGGGGCAACTACATCTGGCTCATATGGGTTATTTACTGAAAGCATCAAATAATTTAAGGTGAAAAAAATGTGTGATAACAGCGCTAAAATCACAAACCAAGCAGCACTCAAAGCAGTGTGTCCCTAATTAACACACAACATAAATAAAGAGAAAAAAAAGTACAAAAAGTGCGCTATAGGTAAACTGTAGTGGGCAAAAATATGTAAATATAACACCTTTAAAGTGAATACTTTAATTCTATTTGTGGGCCTTTTTTCCTGACACTTTGAGCTACATGAGTGGAGGACAAAGAGGCTGACTTGAAGGATAAAGGATCGTCCCCTGTCAACACAGTGTCTCTGTGAATAAGACTATATCTGAGGAGTTTGTGAGTGCATTGATAGAGGGAAGCTTTGCAGTCTCCCCCAGCTCTTTTTCTTCCTCATTTGTCACATCTATACATTCACTTTAAAGGTGTTATATTTACATATTTTTGCCCACTACAGTTTACCTATAGCGCACTTTTTGTACTTTTTTTTCTCAAATAATTTAAGGTAGCTTCAATTTTTGGAAATCGCAATTGCAAAATTGTGCCCCAGAAGCCCTGTTGTATTTTGATTGGTGACAAAAGTATACCTTAATTGAAAACTAAAGAAAATTAAGAAATGCACATATTTGCAACAAATTGTAGTTGTGACAACTAGTGACAAGAACAAGTTGTGAAAAAACCACATGCCACATGAATACAGAATATTGCAATACTACATTAAAGAACACAATTGAATTTAAGCTTCAAAATCTGTGACAATAGCACAATGTGTTCAATGCAAAAGTCAAAATGAGCACAGAAGTTTACTTTTGAGGAAAATACAGCATTAGTAACGGAATTGTACAACTGTTACCTTTAGGTAATTGGGGCCACAGTCAGAAACATCAGCCAGAATATGAGAAATACCCTCTGGAAAAGGGATCGCTGAGAAGGTAAACACAGTGGGTATGCACAAGGGACCAATAGCTATTATTAAGAATAGCACAATACATTATGGGTCGCATGATACATTCCCATCCACACATAACAAACACACCTGTAGTTGCAGCCATATATTATTTCCTGAGTAAAAACAACTTGTCTTAAAAAGCCACATGTCAGCACCTGCAAATGTATTATTTAAGACACATATACAATCACACATCTTGGAAGAGATATGTTCAATTCAAATTAGATGTGTTAGTTT
Source organism: Pelodytes ibericus (assembly GCA_036172795.1). Taxonomy (NCBI): domain Eukaryota; kingdom Metazoa; phylum Chordata; class Amphibia; order Anura; family Pelodytidae; genus Pelodytes; species Pelodytes ibericus. The sequence continues at coordinate 136,980,085 of CM069859.1, read as the reverse complement.
CAACACTGACCCATTCAATAGACACCTCCCAATAGGATTGCTTTTTATCAGTAGTCAATTAGTGCCAACTTGGTGGCTATAAGCCAAGTAGAAATATCTTAACAAACCTGTTAACATATGTGTTCAGGGCACCATGGGTGCATGCCTGCACAGGTCTATCAAATGTGCCATCTGTGGGAGGAATGGACAGGGGAAATTATCAGTTATGTCAACCATATATGTCAAACAGTACACAAGGGGTGCGTACTATGACTGGCAGGCACTCTGCTTTTAGTCATTAGTACATGTACATTTAAAAATTATACCTTTAAGATGGTAATGATATATAATTTTAGACTATTGTACTATAAAAACATGCACATTGTATGTGAATCACCCCCTGTCACCAGGATCACAAATTTTACGAGCAACCGAGCTATGTGAACTCCCATCAAGCAGTAGCTATTGAGCGTAGTCTGATAATCAATCACCACTGCTGTCAACAAATCGATTGGCCTTCATGGCTGTCCCTAGTAATATATATCCATTGGAAGAGAGAAGACATCAACAGGTGAGAAACATGCACGCATCAGGCTATTGGTAAATAAAGTTTAACCTACCTCATTTGCAGAAGTGGAATGTGGCAAACCAAATTTTCATGGCATGTTCTGTGAATGAAGGGTAACAACATGAAAAGTGTTTCCCTGTACTAAGTATTTTTTCATTTTTACATGTTATATGTGCACTGATATCCCTATTACAATTGTCACTGATTATTGTACATTGTACATTGTGTGTCACCTTAAGGGCAGTTTTACAATAATCATTTGAGTGTCCATGCACTGTGCGCTGGATAAATACCTTGTTTTTTCCCATTTGATGAACATCAGCAAAACATTTCCTCCTCACCAGCTGTATCACCATTCCCTGTCGTAGGCATGTGATGATGCAGCGAGATGTTAATTTAATACACCAAACGTGGGTCTAATCACAGACCTTCCAGCAACATGGTGCTGATGAGTATTTCCCTCAACATCTTGAAATGAGACTTTACATTCATGATGCGCTGGTGAGCATCACTAATGATCTGTATAGTAAGGGAGTAGCAATACTTCCAATTTAATATAATTCTTCCTTATGTGATGGGGTCCACAGCCCAACATGTGTGCAGTATATGACCCCCAGGAACTTTTGGCATTCCAGTCACCTGTCAAAGGCCAACATGACCTATTGGCACCCTGAATAGGTGGATGTACTCCTGAACTCTTGAGACCAGGGCTCTCTAGCACTAAATAATGGTACCAAGAAAAGTAAAGATCCTGGAGCCTGTCTGGAAAGCATGTGAATCTAGATGATGTTAACAATCTCACCAGCCCGGGTATTAAATGGTTTCTTCCAGGTCCTACGTGCTGATCCAGGATGGCCACGCAGGAAAGCCTAAATGTTTTGAGAATGTGGCAGTCCAAGAACCTTTGGAATAGAAATAGAGGGAGCACACAGAAACTCAAAACAATGTACTTAACAAGGGTATAGTACAAAAGTATCTTTAATAAAGTGTCATATATGTAATAAATATACAAAAAGTATACAAAAGGCAAAAAGGGGGTAAGACATGAGGGGACACACTGCGCAAAAAACGGAGGTCACCGACGTTTCGGCAAAACGCCTTTATCAAGGAGACCACCTTGATAAAGGCGTTTTGCCTAAACGTCAGTGACCTCAGTTTTTTGCGCAGTGTGTCCCCTCCTGTCTTACTCCCTTTTTGCCTTTTGTATACTTTTGTACCTTTGGGTATTTTTTGTACTTTGTGGTTTGCTTAATTTCTTGTAAGTATATTTTGTCCTTATATTTTGGCTGTATAGTCTTTTGTATACTTTTTGTATATTTATTACATATATGACACTTTATTAAAGATACATTTGTACTATACCCTTGTTAAGTACATTGTTTTGAGTTTCTGTGTGCTCCCTCTATTTCTATTCCTGTTGTTCATACTACTGGGGGTGCTTAGTGGACTCCCCCTGGGGTGATGCACCTTATTTATTATAGTTACTGTATGTTGCATTTTGGTGTGCTTCTCTGACCATCTGTTTTACATGTGTATCTAGTCCAAGAACATTTCCAAGAAGTCCCTGGCCATGATTCACCTAGTCATTCTGACCCTAGCAGGACCAGCCAGCAATTATCCCTGGTTGTCATTACTTCAGGCATCCCTCAGCCTCAGTTGGTAAACATTGAGGTCCTGCATACCTATCACAATTGCAAACAAACTTTCCTCTCTGGCTGCAGGTAGCAATGGTTGTGAATCTCCCTTGTCTTTATCATGACCCTTATTGCGTTCTATGAATCATGTGTATTTAGATCTGTTTGCTGACATCTCACGGGTAAATAGCGTTGCGTATTGCAGCATTCAGGCCAATATGGCCCATGTTAAGGTAATATGTGCTATTACTGTGTTTTTGCAGCAATTTTCAAGTACATGTACCTATTTCAATTGTATTTTATCAATAAGTCATAATACATACAATAATACAATGGAATATCCAACTTATTTGGGGTGATTTATTATTATTAGATCATATGTATATAAAACTATGAAGTTCCCTCCAATATCAGCAATATTTAAAATAATGGAAGTGATGGAAGCAGCAAGTGATGTTATCACCATGATGTTCATATACATTCAGAAAACGTCCCTGGGAAAAGGAAAGCTCTGGAAAAAGAAATGTGCATAATAATCTATAAATAGTTCATAACCAAGAAACTATACACACATGACTGATATAAAAAGACAATGAAAAGCCTTAATCACTCAAGTGGTGAACAGATTAAAATGCAAATGAGTAGATATAATCAGATCCAAAGATAAACATCATAAGGAATGGACTGTTTGCATACAAAAAGACTTGACAGTTCTCCAGACATGGCCATGGCTTCCAGCACACTGTCTAGTGGGGGAAGCCAGAGGATGGCTGTGCACTGCTCGTTGCACATTGATACTTCCTCTGGGACTTCTGAGATGAAATGGCAGGAGGTCACGTCAGTGCAGTATTTACCATGAGGCAGATGCCTAGGGCAGCAAATTCATTAGAGGCAGCAAAAACAACATCCCCAAACTCTGGACCAGTGCCCCTCCACATGCCCCAGCAATCTCAGTGGGCTATTAAGCCCGTTTCGACGCATATCAAACTTAAGGCCGTCCGTGCTGGGGTTTTTTAGGGGGCAGGGCATCATGCTTCATCCAACCATGCCCTAAATACACCACTGATGATGCTGGAAGTGCTGACTGGGCGCTCTGACATCAGACACTTGCTGGGTCACGTGACCTATCTGCAGTAACAACCTTACCTGATCCATGCACTGCTCCCAGCGTTCGTCTGCAACTTACTCACCTAACTCCGTGTAACTCTCATCAAATTCCCGTAACGCCATATTTCAGGAGTCCAATAACCAACATAAAGGCCGCGCGGTACCCTATGCGCATGCGTAAACTACAGGAATGACAAATCTCATTATAACTCTACTCAGTGATTGGTAACACCCCAATGGCTGGCGATTGGTGCCAGATTTGTACTTAAAACCCTTACTCAATACTTACCTTTGCTTGTAATAGGTCATTCGGTGCCGGTTATTAGGTATCTGGCGATTCTTGTTATCCTGACTCCTGTATTCCTGACCCAACTGACCATTCCTGATCTTTATTCCTGTGTACCAGACTTCAGCTTCCCCTTTATTATCCTGTCTTTTATTATCCTGATCTTGGCTTCCACTCGGATTTTCTGCTTTTGGTGTCTCAGTACCAGTGGCTGTGTGTCCAGTTCTTCTAGTACTCAGAACCATTAGCTGTATGTATCCAGTGTTCCAGAACCAGTAGAGCTGTATTTTTAATCATCCGGAACCTTAGTATCAGTGACTGTGTATTATCCTGTATCAAGGACTCAGTGGCTGTGTGACATCCAGTATCTCAGCAGCAGCAGCTGTATATTATCCTAAGTTCCAGAACCAGTACAGCAGTGTGTCTCAAGAGCTAATATCTCAGTACCAGTGGCTATGTGTTATCCAGTATCTTAACCAGTACTGCTGTGGCTCCAGATATCCTGTGTTCCAGTAATCTAAGGTTATCTGTCCAAGAACCTTCTGTCACTAGTACTTCCTTAACCAGTGTCCGGAGAGAGAGGCAGCTATTTACCTTTTCAGCAGTGTCTGTGGCTCAACCAAGGATATCTCTGATTTGGAACGAAAACCTCCCACCACCTCTCAAAGACCTGGTGACATGATCGGGGCATGTAATGCGGGTGATGGAGGCATGTAATGGGATGATGGGGGTCATGTACTGGGGGGGATGGAGGCATGTAATGGGGTGATGGAAGGATGTAATGGGGTGATTGGGACATGTAGTAGGGGTGATGGAGGCATGTAATGGGGGTGATGGAGGTGATGGAGGCATGTAATGGGGGTAATGAAGGCATGTAATGAGGTAGAAGGGGCCATGTAATGGGGTGATGGGGGCATGTAATGGGGGTGATGGAGCATGTCCTGGGTGTGCAACATGATTTATGGGACCTGTCGTGGGTGTGCAAGGTGGGTAGGAAGGTGCCCGAATTTTGTCTGCCTAGGGCAGCTCTGGACATTTTGTCATAAAAGCACAGGTGGAAGTGTCGGGCAGCATCAGAACTGGCTGCCTTCAAGGGAAGCTCTGGAGTGGCATGGATTTTAATCTTATAATCAGACCTCCATTTGCAATCTGATTATGATAAAGCTTTTTTATAAGATGAAATTACTTTTTCAGAGGATTTTCTCTGCTAATACAATATTTCCAAATTTCATCTTTTGAACAAATATTTTGAACAAATATTTCAGTAAAAGCTCAAATCTGTGGAAATTTGTCTATATTAGATAGACCCTTTATTTATACATTTTATGGTTATTTATGTACATTTCTTTTATTTATGCAAAATAACAGTGCAATTACCATTCTTGCCGCAGGCACAGAAAGAGCTTACTACTATTCTGTTGAAAATTCAATATTTTACAGCTGACATTTTTTAATTTGCCGATTCCAGGACATCTATTTTTTTATATAAATATTAGTGGCAGTTTATATTGGCTTTTTTAAGTATTGGGACTAGTATTTATGAGTTTCATATTACTAGATTAAGATAACAACAAAGAGTTGTTCATCCCAATTTGCATGAAATAACTCTGCCCTTGGTTTGGTCTCATGTAAATCAATAAAATCTATACACATTGAATCAATATGAAGCCTCACCTATTATTCTTGTGATTTGTTTCTTTTCCCAGCTGTTTAATGTAGTCATTAACAGTATTAAAGTATTCATTAAAATGGTTAAAAAGCATTTAACTATTTAACATTTTATAATACCTCCATCTCCCTAATAACTGATGGGGAAAGGAGCTGCACAAGATGCCCTCAGCTCCCTAGTAAATGATGTGCAGGGTGAACCTTCTTAATATTGGGGCCTGTTAAACACATGGCACACGGGTAGCTCCCTCATTTATAACACTCTTTTAATATATATTTTTATTTATACTTTTTAAATTCTCTCTTCAATAAAAAAAAGTTTAGAAATTTAATACATTTTTATATTCTTTTTTTGGAATTCCCTATATGGCTTTTTTATACATGTCCATGAAAAGAGAAATTGATAGAAAACACAGAATGCAACTTTTATATTATTTTTATTATATTTTATTATTTTTTCAGTAAACGAATTCTGATTATTCAATTAAAATGGCAGCTTATCAGTTAATTACCTTGAAAGGGCTAAGGCATATATTTTATACATTTTACCATCATCTGATGAGACATTTATTCACTTAAATGTGTGGGACTAAGAGACTCAGTTATAGGATTGCTAAGTACTTTGACATTTCTGTTGAAGAGAACTGCTAAATAGTACAAGACTACCATCCTTGAAAATGTCTCCAACAAGGAAAATCACCATAAAGATGGCTGTATGTACGGAGAAAACACTGTCAAATTTCCTATTAGTAGTGGGTGTTCCCATCCAAGATGGCCACCACTTCAAGGAAGATTTTGGAGGAAAATGTTGCCAATATTACACCAACGAAATGGCCACCAGTAGAGAAAATCGTCATGGAGGTTCCCAGCAGTCTCCAATTGTGACAGACTGGTGCTCATTTATGCTTGTATATATTTGTGACCCTGTGTGTACAGTTCCTGAATTTTTGAAAATCACCCAACCTAAGTAAATTTTATACATTTCTGATGAGCCTGATTTATTTGGAAAATATGCCCCCGTTTGTCCATTAAATCAGGGCTTGACAAAGTTAACTGACTTTTAGGAGCCAGCTAAAATATCTAGGAGTCAGACAACAGCAGATACACACAATCACACTCAGTCACACACACAGATGCTTACACATATACAGTCAGTCAGTCACACATTCATACACATAAATAGTCAGTCAGTCACACATACATACATACACATATACAGTCAGTCACACACACATATACAGTCAAGTCACGCATACACACACACATAGATAGTCAGTCACACATACATACACATGAGTGAGTGTGAGTCAGTCACACATACATACACATATACAGTCAGTCACACATACATACACATAGATTGTCAGTCAGTCACACATACACACACACATATACAGTCAGTCAGTCACATACACATACACAAAGAATATAGTCAGTCATACACACATACAGTCAGTCAGTCACACACACACACAATGTCAACCATACAAGTGAGCGTTTTTTTTTAATTTGTCTTAAGCATTTTTTTTTTTGCTTCTATACCTCGCTGCAGGGAATGGGATATTTTCAGTCCACATTGGTCTGTGCCTCTTACAAAGGCACAGACATTCATTGCTTCCAGCCCTGTACTCGGGTACTACATCGGACTGCGTTAGGGGACGGAGCAGGAAGTGTATGCATCCGGTGCACACAATCTGCTCCCTTGTGCACAGGAGGATTAAAGTTAAAATATATATATATATCCGAGCGACAAAGGCACCATGCGGGGCTCACGATGTCTGATAGCCAGGTCTGATTTCCTTGTCGCCATGGTGACCTGGTGCCCATGGTTTGTCGAGCCCTGCATTAAATGATTATTTTGCCATTAATAAACCACAGACAATTTCCCCAATAATATGCCAGTATTATTTTGCCATTTAATATGCCAGTATGATTTTGCCATTTAAAATGCCAGTATTATGTAGCCATATGGCTGTTCTGCATTGATTGGAGACTACAGATACCAGTTCATATAAGGTGGTAAATTGTGCCTTTTTTTGTTTTTGGATTTCTTGCACAAAGCACACTTAAGTCATTTTCTACTGTTTTGCTATTGCAACTTTTTGTGTGTTGTGTGGGAAAAGAGACATTTTAAGTTGCTGCGTGAGCACAGGGCAGCGCTCTGGTACACCCCCCAATCACCATAATACCCCCTGATTTTTTAATAACTGATAAGGACAGGAGCTGCACAAGATGCCCCCAGATCTTTAAACTATGTGCCTGGTGGCTTTGCAAAGTGGGGCCTGGGGCTGCCCCAAGTGCTGCAGGTAGCCACTGGTTGAGTCGGAGTTTCCAATGAAGTCCAACTTGACCTTCCAACTCAACCACCTTCAGCCAAACTCAAATTTGAGTCATTCTTTGAGAGACAAATGTTTCTACATATAAAGTTGACAATGTTGACACATTAAAAAGTTAGTTGGGGTACTAAGAAACTGTTGCAACAAAAATGTTATATATTGGGAGTGGTAAGTCATAGAAATTTTTTTACATTTTTTTTAAAAATCCTTTATAAAGTTACCATTTATTGAAGAAAAAAAGTTGCATGTAGTTATATATAATAATGTACTGGGATATGCTACTTATTTTGTGTGGTTTATTATTATTATGTCATGTATGTAAAATTATGCTTTTCCCTCCAATATCAGCAATATTTTTAAAAAATGGAAGTTAGAGAAGCAGCAAAGTGATGTGATCAACATGATCCACATGTACATTCAGAAAACATACCTAGGAAAAGGAAAGTCCTGGAAAAAGAAATTTGCATAATAAGCTGTAAATAGTTTTAACTAAGAAACTATACACCCACGACTGATATAAAAAGATAGTGAAGAGCATTAATCACTCAAGTGGTGAACAGATTAAAATGCAAATAAGTAGATACAAAAGGATACAAAGATAAATATCACCAGGAATAGGCCGTTTGCATACACCTCCAAAAAAGACATTAAGCCTACAAAAGCTACTTTATATTGGTTATTTCTGACCTAACATGCTGGCACTTAATGATTAGGGCTGCATTCAAAGTCTAAACAAACAACACATGGAATAGTCATGTTTATGGATTTAAGGATTGGGAGAAAAGGTAACTATCAGTGTTAATTTTGTCGACAACAATTTTGTCATAGTTTTTGTCAACTGCATGTTTTCAGTGACAATAACTAAACCATAACTAAATAAAAACTAAGTTAATAGAAATAAAACTATGACTAAAATCCATTGTAATTTTCATCAACTCTTCAAATAATTTTTTATTGTGTTTTAAAAGACATAACAAGTTACAGAAATGTTAATAACAAGATATACATCCATAATTCTTAAAATATATATATATATACATGTTTTTACATAAAATTAAAAATAAAATTTAAAAGCTAAAATAATATCATAAGTACATGTACAGAAGATAATAGAAATATATTAAAATGCAATAAAATAAAAATAACAATACATTTAGAAAAAAAAGAATTAATGTTGGTCGGGGGGGGGGGGGGGCATCACCCCCAGACTGTACTTTTTTACTATTTCCTATTCCCACATTGCCTACTCATGATGCAAAATAATATTTTTTATCGTTAATTTACATATTTTATTTTTGATTGGCAAATTTATGACTTCTGTAATGGATGGGATATTTGTAGATTTCCAATAGTTGGGTATTAAAGAGTTGGCTGCAATTAATAAATGTTTTAATATAATTGATTTGTTTTTGGGTAAATTTGGTGGAGATTTTTAAATAAACAAATTTCAGGGGTTAGGAGTGTAATTGAATCTGTAATTGTGTTAATTACTATATGAATCTAACTCCAATATTGTTTAATTAAAGGGCATGCCCAAAAAATATGGCCTAAGGACCACACTTGTCCACAATGCCTCGAATATTTGTTTGAATGTAATAATTTGAGTAATTTTGAGGTGTTAGGTACCATCTGAATAATAATTTATAATGGCATTCATAATGAGAGACTCACTGTGTAGTACCTTTCAATGCTAAAATAAAATTATTCCAATCATCTAGATCAAAGGTTTGGCCTAAGTCCTGTTCCCAATGCAGCATGAAGTCTGATTTTTCATTGTTGTTGTTTTCAAAAGTCGAGTAAAAAATAGATATGGTATGCCCCCACTGACGAAAATGTGACTAAAATGTTAGGGAGGAACTATTGCATTTACACATTTGGACTTCTGGTCCTAGTTCCCTTGGAGCTCTGCTAATGCCTAGTCTCCTGATTCTATGTGCAGCTGGATTGAGATACAGACTCCCTGTGTCTTTTTGCCGCCTGGAACAACGACCTGCAAAACTGCAGAGGAAGAGGATACTCCTCCATCTGATTCACCTGGGACTGTCACGTGTTTTCCCTCCCATCTCCCAAGCAAGTTAACTTAACACTATGTACCGTATTTGCTCGATTATAAGACGACCCTGATTATAAGACGACCCCCCAAACTTTGGATATTCCATTAGGAAAAAAACTAAAAGCCTGAATATAAGACTACCCTATAGGAAAAAAGTTCAACTTGTATATATTGACATGTAAATTGCTTTTTTAATAAAAAATTATGATATCAAAAAATGTATTTCTAGTTTTTATTTCTTTTTATGTGCCAATGCTGCCTTTCTCTTTCCCTTGCCCCCATTTTTCTCTCTCTCCCCCCTCCCCTTGTCTGTCTCTTAACCCCCTCACTCCCCTTGTCTGTCTCTTAACCCCCTCACTCCCCTTGTCTCTGTCTCTTAACCCCTTCCCTCCCCTTGTCTGTCTCTTAACCCCCTCACTCCCCTTGTCTCTGTCTCTTAACCCCTTCCCTCCCCTTGTCTCTGTCTCTTAACCCCCTCACTCCCCTTGTCTCTGTCTCTTAACCCCTTCCCTCCCCTTGTCTGTCTCTTAACCCCCTCACTCCCCTTGTCTCTGTCTCTTAACCCCTTCCCTCCCCTTGTCTCTGTCTCTTAACCCCTTCCCTCCCCTTGTCTCTGTCTCTTAACCCCCTCCCTCCCCTTGTCTCTGTCTCTTAACCACCTCCCTCCCCTTGACTCTGTCTCTGCCCCCCTCCCTCCCCCTTGTCTCTCTGTCCCCCCTGTCTCTCTGTCCCCCTCCCTCCCTCCCCCTGTCTCTCTGCCCCCCTCCCTCCCTTCCCCTTACCTTGATCCCTGGTGGCTAGTTGGGGCAGCCGGGGGTTGTCTGCACGATACTTGCAGACATCCTCCATGCTGCCCGACACGGCAGTCTATTATGACGGACAGCTGTCCGTCATAATAGTCTGCCGTGTCGGGCAGCATGGAGGATGTCTGCACGTATCGTGCAGACAACCCCCAGCTGTCCGCTTTTCCCTGGTGGCTAGTGGGGCAGCAGAGGATGTTTATTCTTGTGCAGACAACGACAGTGGTACAAACAGTAAATCCAGAGGGGGAAATATTTACGTGAAAGTGCTCACAAATACTAAAACGTGTGTGACAAAATACATTAAAGAAGTGAAAAAAAAAATTGTGTAGCACTAAATATAAATATCAATCAAACATCAACCACAAAAATTCATATTATATCCTAGTGTTCTAGAAAATGCCAATTTGCTGAACACAACTTGCTTAAAAACATTACATGTTTTAAGAACAATACATTTATTTTATTAATTAATAAAAAATACATTTTTTTATTATACAGTCTTATGGTAGCAATTACGATGAAAAATACTTTCATTTACGCAAGTGATGTTGTAGCACCATGTTCGGCACTTACTGTTCATAGACCGTTCCTGTCAGAGTATATTGTATCAAGGTAAGTACCTGTATTTTATAAAGATAAACAGAGACTTAAACAGTGTTATTCCAAATGCATTTGCATGCATTTTTAAACTAATATTATTATTGAGCAGGAAACCTCATACTCTGTATTCATTCCTACTGGACGTCTAGTCCCTAACTTGAAAATCCAATAAACCTCTCGCTGACACAGTGTTTTGTGTAGGCTCCCGCTTCTTGGGCCAGCTTTAAATTTTTCTATTACAGTGACTGTAAAAATACTGTAATAGTTTTACTATTGTTACAGTATTGAAAATGTTTGGCCACCTATGTATCGGCTCTATTTTCAATTTCATTCAGATGTTCTCTAACCCTACATTTGAGCTCTCTGCTGGTTCGTCCTACATATTGTTGTTTACATTTAGTGGGGAAATAATATAAACCACGTGTGGTATTACATTTGGTATACTCTCGGCTGGTGAAGCTGATACCGTTTGCTTTGGAAATAATTGGCTGCTTCTTGGTGACATATTTACAAGTTTTACAAATTCTATGTTCACATGGAAAAGTGCCCATAGCATTAAGCCAACTTCTCCGTGTATTATCTGAGAGTTTCAGACTTCCTAGCTGAGAAACGAAATCCCTGGTGTAAGTATTTCTTTATATGTTTTGTCTGCTGTAAGAAAGGGCAGATGTTAATTTATAATATCTTCAATCTGGGCAAATTCCAGAATGTACAGGGTAACAAAATATACTTGTGAATTAGTGTCTGTTGTTTGATGATTATCTATCATATTGCCAAGTAGCATATTGTGATCTTTTGCAATGTTTATCGCCCTATTAATCATCCATCGTTTGTAACCCCAGACTAACAGTCTGTACCTAAGTTCATTGCATTTTCTGTTAACACCTTATTTTGCTTTATTGATTATCCTCTGTTTCATCAGGGTTTTTGGAGCACCCACCTGTCCATTTTTTCCAGGATATATTTCAATTGCTAGTAAGTGGAGCCTATTAGCACCTTTTAGGTGTATCTTTCTGAATTATGACTAAAACTAAATTAACATTTGCCCTCAAAATTAACACAGATATTTACTGCACTCCCTTCACTAAAAAGTGAACAGCAAAATTGGAAAATCAGACATTGATATCCACTGAAAACTCACTTTAATTTGCCTATGTTCCCAAATCAGCTATTACTGTCTAAATACTGCAATTCCCTTGTCAGTAACCCTTATTGTGCAATGATAAATGTTATTATTGTGTAATTTAGCACTAGCCTACATAATATAATGAACAGAGTATGGCAAAGTGAAATTGTAAATGGTGGAAACATTTGTTATGCACCTCAATTAGCAAAAACTATAATTGGCTAAAAAGGTTTAGTAAAATTATGCCAAAAGCTGAATTTTTTCTTTCTTTCAAATATTTTTTTATTGATACATTTTTTCAATAACAATACAGAAGAGAAAATAATTCTAACAAAAAAAAGGGGAAAACAGTGAATAATTATTATGATATATTTTAAGTGTAAATTAAAGCAGTACTATAATAGTAATACCATATTTGCTCGAATATAAGACGACCCTGATTATAAGACGACCCCCCAAACTTTGGATATTCCTTTAGGAAAAAAACTAAAAGCCTGAATATAAGACTACCCTATAGGAAAAAAGTTTAACTTGTATATATTCACATGTAAATTGCTTTTTAATATTTAATAAAAATGATGATATTAAACAAATGCATTTCTTGTTTTTATTTCCTTTTATGTGCCAATGCTGCCTCTCTCTCTCCCCCAGTGTTATCTCTCTCCCCCTCCCACGTTGTCTCACCCTCCCCCAAAACTTTTCTCTTTCTCCCCTTCCTCCCCTTGTCTTTCTCTCCCCCTCCCTCCCATTGTCTTTCTCTTCCCCTCCCCCGTTGTCTCTCTGCCCCCCTCCCTCCATCCCCTTGTCTTTCTCTTCCCCTCTCTTCCCCCCTTGTCTTTCTCTTCCCCTCTCCACCCCTCCTTGTCTCTCTGCCCCCTCCCTCCATCCCCCTGTCTCTCTGCCCCCTCCCTCCCCCTGTATCTCTGCCCCCTCCCTCCCCCTCACCTTGTTTATTGATCCCTGGTGGCTAGTGGGGGCAGCTGGGGCCCGACACTTCCATCTATTATGACGGACAGCCGGTCCATCATAGGACCCGGCTTCATCATAGAAGTCCTGACGGTCGTGCCGGGCGGCAGCATGGGGAGTCTGCGCTTATCGCGCAGACATCCCCCGGCTGTTAGAGAGGGGGATCCAGGTCCCCTGCAGCTCTGCGGGGGACCTGGATCCCTGTCTTCTAATCTGACCTCGATTTGAGGTCAGATTATAAAACGACCTCGAATGTAAGACAAGGGGACTTTTTCAGAGCATTTGCTCTGAAAAAAACCTTGTCTTATATTCGAGCAAAGACGGTATATAACAGTTGTAAAATTAAAATGTCATATGTGTCTTAAAAGGTTGGTATATTTAATAAATAATAAAATCAAAATAATGACATTTTACCATCCGGTATAGTGCAGGTCTAATGAAAAACTTATAGGCCAAATCTGACGCCCTCTTACCAGAGTGTCCATTCCTGTTTCAGTAAAACTACAGCATCAAAAGGTGTCCTAAAGGCCAACTCACACCTCTTGACTTCAAAAACATTGCGTAATACTTCAGCCATAGATGGAATGGTATCAGACTTCCAATACTGAGGGAGAACTGAAGTTGCTGAAACCAAGAGATGAGCAAAATAGGCATAGTACACAGAGATAGTGCTTTTTTTTCCAAGAGATAAATCTTTTCTAGGGTAGACATGTCAATTTTCCGCTCCTCCAGGACAAATTTGGTCTGTAACTGTAGATATAAATAAATCATTAATACATATGATAGAATGGGAAAGCCAATATTCCACGTCCAGATTAGGTAATGCAGGTTGCAACACAGACAAGGGGGTAGCTCTGGACCAGGTAGTAGAAGAGTTTATCTTTTTATATAACACATACCATGCCTTAATAGTGGCTTTGGTAGTTGGGAACATATTCCTTGATGAAAGAATCAGTAATGTTAAACCGTGACATAACCGCTCTCAAGAAACCCCAATGAATTCTATCGAGCGCCTTTTCTGCATCTAAAGATAAGAGTAAAGAAGGTGTGGGATTTAATTTAATTTGGTGAATCCCATTTGTGAATCGTCTTGTACTGTTCGGGGCCCGATGGTTTAAAACAAAGCCCACCTGGTCATAGTTAACCAAGGAAGGGACAATTTGGACAAGACGATTAGCCAAAATCTTGGAATATAGTTTAGTGTCATTGATTAATTAATTGAGCAGAAATTTGGACAAGCATTAGGCGCTTTACCAAGTTTGGGAAATGTTATAATTTTTGCACATAATGCCTCCCCTGGCATCTCACCAGATAACCAATAATTATTAAATAATTTTTGAACTTCTGCATCGGGTGCTCAGGGTCCCATAACATTCTGGACCCGTCTTTGACATATGGCTATAGTCAGGGTCCTGACACTTATTTTCCATATTTGTAACCAGATCACTTAATCTCCATGATCTGCTAGGGTTTGGTTGTAAAGATTCTTCTATGTATAACGCTATAGGGGCATGATCTGACCAGGTCAGGTATAAAAAAATCAGACCTAAGAATGTATGGAACATTATACTCACCTGTCAATTCTGGAATACATATTATAAGTTGTTGAGTGTAGTCCTTCTCTCTTTCATGTCGGATCTGCCAAAAGTCAAATAAGCCCTGAGAAAAAAGAAATTTGGAACAAGAATTAGCCAATTTTACTATTATAATTTGTGTGATCCCTCTCTCTAGCAATATCTTCATCCCAATCTAATACAAAAATTAATATCTCCACCAATTATTAATCTACCTCTGATATCATTGGAAACTCTTTAAAATTTAAATGCCTCTGGATTTCGATCTAAACGTGGAAAGGAACTGAAGAGGATAATCTTTTAAAGTTGAAGAAATGTTATCATGTTTGAAATGTGTCTCCTGAAGAAAAAGGACATCAGACCTCTGGGTTTTTGCCTCCCTGAACAATAATCTACATTTATGTGAGTTCAGGCCCCTCACATTAAAAGAAAGTATTTTCAATACCATTGGTATTGCTCAGTAAAAACTAAAATAAAATAGTGAGGGACCCTAAACACATCAAACATCAGTAAAAAAAAAGCTGAGAGCCATTCAAGGACGGAAAAGACGAAAGGACCCGCCTACCTTGGACAGCTAATACACCAACAAATGTTATTTTTTTTTTCATTCCAATGCTGGGCATTTCTATTCGAGTTGACACATTTTAAAATTTTCCATAGTATAAAAAAAAAATCTGTGTTGCTCAGGAAGTAGTCTTGTAATTGCAAATAATGAAGTCAGACGAGGTTTATACACACGTATATATAATGTATATTATTAATATATTTGTGTATGTAAAATAGCAAGTGACCACAGAAAATATGCTTATTTATCAATGTATTAGAGTTTACTAGTACAGCATCACAACAGATACTTGTACTCTGAAAATACAATACAAATGTGATTGTATGACAGCAAATACATTCTGGAACAAATGGTTATAAATGAATCTTGGAAGAAATGAAAATACTCATTTTATAAAATTTATCTTAACAGCACAGGTGACACAAACTTCAGACTCTATAAATAATATTGATGGGAAACTTTACAAAGGAAGAAACAGGTCAGAGTTATCAATGCTTCCATGTATCCTTAAGGCATTGATGTTTTAACTCAATACATTTGACTCTATCCATTCTTTTTTTTATATATAAGCTGAATGATTCCAAGCATACTAGAACACTTTAAGGAAATTATCGAGATTTTAAAGGGCATCTTAAAAGTGCATATTATATCACTGTCCTTAAACCTTTTATATGGCTAATTTTATTTTGTAACATTGTTGTTACAAAAGATCAATATTGTCAAAATGTGGACTGGATTATTAATTAACCCACTTTCTGCTGGGGGAGATAGCATAGCATGATCAATAATGTGGTATTTTGGGTTGTCACTAAACCATTATAATGCCAGCAGGAACAGTACTGCTCTGCAATTCACTGTAATCCTTTTTTCAGACCTAGAGGTGCTAATCGATGATTTTATCCTCTTAGGATCTTGGCACTTTAATGCTTCAACAGAGTTTTCAACCACTTCCTTAGGCCATTCTTAAAGCAATTCAACTACTCCCAAAATATCTCTCCAGACCTGTTAGACCAAAAATCACATGTTATAGATTTTTTTTTTTTTAATCCAGTGGTTAGAGAAAGATAAACAACTAATGTCACAGAAGGTTTTGTTTTCCAATCTATCCACTCTGTATGCACAGCCTTCCCACTATCATTTTCTTGTACTTGATTTGCAGGCTGAGTGACAATAACTTATGCAGAATTCTTCACACAGGAGCATTTGTGCAATCTGAGTTAACATGTCGTTCTCTGTATATATTTTATAAAGAGCCTACAAACTATAAGTACAGTGCTTAAATATAGAAAGATAATTATTCTGCTTTAGGAAGAGTCTGATGTGGGAAACACATAAAGTGATAATTTATGTGGCAATAAGTACTGATAAATTTGGATTTGTTGCTAGCAGCATCACTGAAGCATACTACAAAATCTGGGATATGCTATAAAGTATTTTAAAACGCTACAGTGTTACAGCCAATAGCACATTCTATCTGAAAAAAAAAACAAAGAGCATCATGTCGTCTTTATCAATTTAACTTTCCAAAACAGGCTATCATATGACACCATGAGCACAGCACTGAGACTGGTTTATGTGACACATCTGCAAGCCACAGCTACCAAGAGCTATTTCTTGGCAGCTTTTCATCTCTGTCCTCATTTCCACCCCTTAACCCAGACTCAGATTCTTGGCAGATGCCACCCAAAAAGACTAATACCCTCTTCAAAGCCAAGCAAATCATTATATCCCTTTCTCTTACTTGTAAGCATTCTGGGTGCTGGGAAAGCAAAAACGCATAGGCAGATGGTGATGATAAAATAAGGTTTGGATCTTGGCGGCTTTGCTTGAGTTATTGCTCTAACATGTGTTTTATTTTCTATGCTATTTATTTCAGGAGAGGCCAACAGAACATTTAAATACATGTCTCCTTTTTATGAATAAAGCAGTGAGAAACCCGAGTATTGCTTATGTTCTGTACATATGACTGGCCCGTCTGCCGGTGTCTTGTTTAATTGATTTTAACACGTTGTTAGCTGGGTCTACATCAGTCTAATCTGCACATTAGATTAGTTAAATGTAGCTTTAGAGATAAATTGCCTGCCAATAAAAAAAATCATAAGGGTTAAGAACATTAAAAAATGACAATTAAAAAAAATTATGATATGGTATTAACATTGAGAATTAGTGGTGTTAAGACATTTTGGTTATTATAGTGCTTGTTTTTGTATTCATTATTTGATTTATTTGTTATGTTAATAAACTTACCATGTCCCTAAGTATATTAAGATAACCAATCACTGAATGTGAGTGCTATATTACGCCAGACCCCGAGCTGATAAACGAAAATTTACAAACGCTATAATAAGCTAATTGTGTTCCATTCCTCCTTGTGTGTGTTACATGCTATGGCACTGAATGAGAATGTTGATTAATTTGCTCTGTAGAATCAACATACACTAGGACTATGAGTAGGCGAATGTGCTTCACTGAACAGGAGGTTGCCATCTTTTTATTAAAAAAAAAATACTGGCCATGCTATTGCCTCCATAGACGTAACATTGGCCTCAAGACAATTTATTGCTAGTCTGCTAATAAAATACCAGCTGGGTGGCAACCATACTGAATAGCAGAAGTATATAATCACCGAATTTTTTTAAAACATACCCAAAAGTGTTTTGTCTGATGCACTAAGCTATGCTATCTTGTTGTCCCTTTTACTAAATTAAATAAACTGGCATATTTTCCCCATGTTTGAATCAAATTACAGGTTGAGTATCCCTTATCTAAAATGCTTGGGTCCAGAAGTATTTTGGATAATGTGTCATTTTGGATAACTGATCACTTTCATCAATCAGATATATTAAAGCCTCTCAGCACTAATGAATACAGTGCTATCAATTCAAATACTGTATAGAGCAAATAAATCCCTTTTGCTGCGATTTAGCTGTGATGTGAGGCCTTGTTTGGAACCTGCTGTTGGCACGTCAGGCCTGTACACGTTATCTTGTATTACGCTTTGTGGACATGGGGGATTCTGAGCATACATGGAAATGCTGTATAGCAGTTTAAGGGGACTGGACACTGAATAAATTGTTAAGCACTTGCATTCTGACAGGTGTGTGGAATTGGCAACTTGTGGGTTAATCAGAAAACTTTTTTGGACAATGGAATGGATCAGTTTGGATAACAGATTTCTGGTTAAGAGATACTCAACATGTATTATACTGAAAATCTCTGCAAGTCAATAGCAATATGAAATCTTATAATACAGTTCTAATAAGATATCTTACACGACTCTATCAAGCATAACCAAATCATTCTGTGACTGCACACAAAAAGACAACTGTCCCAGACAGTTTATATAGGTGTTAACATAGACGTGCATACTCATCACATGGTTGTCAGATAAAGCACTAGCATCTACCATTTCAATTCTGATGAATACGTTTTTATTACATAGTTACAATATGATTCTATTATTTTTTGTAAAAAATAATCTGATTAAACTATTCCATGAAAGACATGAAATTTGAGAAAATTGAAAACATGGATATCACAGTTACTAGACAATGCGCTAACATGCCAGAAAACTAAACACAAACACAACAGACATATTGATATAATTTGCTTGAATATAAGACAAGGTTTTTGGAAATTCTCTGAAAAATGTCTTACATTCGAGGTTCTTCATATAATCAGACCCCCAATAGAGGTCTGACAATAAGACTGGGATCCAGGTCCCCCGCAGAGCTGCAGAGGACCTGTATCCCCCTCGCAAGCAGCCGGTGGATGTCTGCACAATGCGCGCAGACATCCTCTGGTGCTGCCTGGCACTTCTATGATGCAAGCCATGAGGTCCTATACCGGAAGTACCGGGCAGCACCCAAGGACACCTGCGCGTATCGTGCAGACATCCACCGGTTGCCCCCACTAGCCACCAGGGAGATTGAGGCATCCTCTGGTGCTGCCCGGCACTTCCGTCGAGACTCCTATGATTGAAGTCAGGAAGTCACAAATATGTGTGTGCGCTGTGTTTATACATGACCTCCAAAGTGTTTAACCAGGAAAGGTACATTCAGATATTCTTTGGTTTTTCTGTGCTAGGGATGCTATTTTTGCCCAAAATCCAGATGATGCTACTATTACCCAAGTTTAGTCTAAGGCCTAAGGTGACCCTACCAGGAAGTGACCCTATACCCCTTAGAGTTGAAAACATTTCAAAGCAACCAAAATGAACAAGATGTCCATCAAAATCTGCAGCTACCAATAAATACTTATTCTTTGCAGTGGATTATTTTTTTCCAGGAATACAACTTCATAATTCTGATCCAGCATTAATTATATTAGTCATGGTCCTTCATATTAAGAGAAATAAGTCATCATTAGCATTTCAAATCCCAGATTGTAACACCAACTCCATCTCCTTTTTAGCAATTTCATTGGTATGTCTTCACTTCTCTAGTGTGGTTATATTTTAAGCACTTTCCTGAAATTGTAGTCCTTTAAGATGTTTTGACCTGTGGTGAATTAACAAGAGAATTTCAAAATCAGGTCAGAATAACTGGGATGTAACAATTCTCCAGTCTACCTATTATTCATACGTTATTTCTTAAATTCCCTTGACAATTCACCACAGTTCACTCTAGTTAATAGACCTCGGCATGTTTTTGGAAAGGCATATTTCTGTATTATTAGCAAATATCTTATTTTATGTTTTATCACCATAATGGTTTTTTTAAAACTATCTTTACTGGTCATAGTCCTATGAGCAGCTATGAATGACTTTTCTTTACAACCTGGTTTCAAACTAATTCTACTGTTAGTTTGGCAGATTTTCAGATTTTGTCCGTCTCAATATAATACTCAAATTGTCTGCATCAATAAATAATTATATAAATAAAAATGTCCTAACGTGTTTTTTATTAGTTGCACATTTTTTAGAATTAAAATCAAAGATGTAATAGGACTACTCACTGAAAAGTAAAGTATGGTGAATTGACAAGTAAAACTGCTAGTAAACAGCAAAACCTGTCATTAGCTGAATTGAAAAGACTGGCAAATTGCACAATGTTCCAACTCAGTTGTTAATGCTTTTTTTGCAGTTCGTTTGCAGTTTAATTGTTAATTCACAGTTCACTTTTTAGTAATATACCCCTTATACATTTTTCTTTATTTGTTTGCCATATCTTTTCGATTTATATACTTTATGTCTTGTGATGCTTTCCCATTACTCTTGGTATTTATGCTCTTAATTTGTAAGAGCTCTGTTTGCTACGCGAATGGTTGAATATTTGTTCAATTATGACTCAGTTTATTAAACATTTTTTGGGGCCCTTTATATAACCAGTAAACATAAAATCGGTTATTTCTACAGATGAAACTATACTTATGCACTTTGTTTTTAAACGTTTTATTTTTCAAGTTTGCACTATAATAAATCTCCAAATCTAGGAAGTGCACTCTTCTTTACTATAAATATTTTGTAGTTAAAGCCCATCACTGTTTCTATGAATATATTTGAGGAACATCTAATCATCTGTATTACTTCTGCAAAGAAAATGTATATTTTCTATATAGTGGCAAAAAAAACACTAGGTTTACACACCACCACTGATATACTTATCTTCCCAATCAGACATCATACGTTCAAATCACTTGGATCCATCTTGCACTAAATCTCTGTACCCTCCATGTGCTAAAAAAATTCTGTAATCTGTAAATATATCATTTGAAATAATTTCAATTTCTTCCAAATTTTGTTAATCTGGATTTAGGGTCATCAATTCTTAGCGGTCTACTAATGCTGCCAAAATGCTAATGAATAGACGAAACACCGATATGTAGCGCATTTTGATAACATTTCAGCTTTTAGGCCCATTTCATACTGTTAATTTAGGTCAATTTGGTGGTGACAAATATGGGTCGAGTGGGAATAGATATGACAATGGGGAGCTGAGAAACTTGTACATTGCAATTATGTTATTTGAATTTAAATATGAGTTTTACAGAAAGGATTTGGAGAACTGCACATTTTACAACTTAAAGCACATAAAAATGAATTTTAAAGAGGAAAATTCACAAGAACATTGCTAAGTATACAACAAAATAGCATATTTGAAAACATAATTAAAGATTGCAATATTTTTTTAACTATTCTATTTTTGCCTAAATAGTGCAATTCACTTGTCAATCAACCTGTTATTTTTTAATGTCCCATCTTAAAATACACATGAATCTCATAACCAGATAGTCACGTCAATGAAAGATAATGACTTCACACATATATTTATGAACAGTAACAGCTATTATTTCACACACACATCGATATAGCAGCTCTATATAATACCAGTGATGTCAGCTATAAGGTGGCATAGAACAATTCACTAGGTATACAAGCATGAACCAGGAACTGTATTTTTTATCTAGGTAAACATGCAACATAAAAATATATAAATGCAGGTCTACACAGTCACTATGCAGCTTTATCTTGCACAGATAAGTATCTAGTCCTTAAAAAGTATCCATATGGAGTATTTACAGTGGTGTGATTCATACATTTTAGTAACAAGTTCTCACCCTACTGCCCTTTGATAGTGTAAAATAAAAACCGTGTTATAGAGTGTATTAGTGGGTGTTTGTCAGTGCACCAGGTAGAACAAGCTGAAACTCAGACTCTTGTTGCAATATTTGATATGGTGTCAGCATAGTCTGAAGTTGTTTAGGACATGAAGCTGGGAAGCTGAATGGGAACAGAGGTGACACTTGTGAGCTGAGTGGGGACAGAAAAGGCACTGGGAAGCTTATTGGAGACAGAGGTGATGTTAGGAGCTTTTTGGGGACAGAGACAGGGCTGGCCCTACCTGGTGCACTGACAAACACCCACTAATACATTCTATAACACTTACTAATATACACTCATATAACATGTTTTTTTATTTTACACTATCAAAGGGCAGTAGGGTGAGAACTTGTGACTAAAATGTATGAATCACACCACTGTAAATACTCCATATGGATACTTTTTAAGGAGTAGATACACACAAATAGTCCAATATGTACTGTAGATAAATCAAATAATTGCTGCAGGAAAACGACTCACAATTATAGCTCCTAATAACCTAGGAGCATGGAATCAGGCCCAATATCAATCATATGCAGTGGAATACTTGCCCCCCTTGTGAGGGATCACCTCCTCCAATCTTCTGAAGAAAAAAGGTTCTGTAGTCCAGGCAGGATACAAGGTAACAGGATTTTATTTCACTTGGAGTAAATTGATGCAAGAAAAAAATAAAACAATAAAAGTTTGTGGAATAAATCCACAGTAAAATCTGCTAGGGACACCAAGTCCTATACTCCAGCACTCCGTGCGCCTCGGGGCTGGGTTAGACTTCCAGGTGTAAGAAAATGCTGCACACACAGCTAGTATGGTGGCTATACAGGAACAAGAGTTCACCGAACATGTTTTGTCTGTTCGACTTCCTCAGGGGGATGTTGAAAACAGGAAATAATCCGTCTTATATATGCTCATTCTGTTCATATAGGGATTGTCTCTATTTTTTGTTTGTCTTTTACTTCCACATGTATGAATGCCTTATTCTTAATTACATTTGTAAAGATTGTATACAGTTATGTGGATTTAGCAATGTAATTGTAATTGTCTTTTTATATTTTTCTAATAAAAAAAAACATACATATATATTTACAGTGGAAAGAAAAAGTAAGTGAACCCTTTGGAATTATCAACACTTATGAATACATTTGTATTAAAATATGGTCTGATCATCTAAGTTACAATAATGAAAAGACAAAATTTGGTTTATTTAATAACACACAAATTATTGTAATGTTCAAATATTCCAATATTCACAGTGCAAAATATTCACAGACAAAGTTTGTGAACTCCTAGACTAATGACTTCAACAAAAGTTAATTGGAGTTAAGAGTTAGGAAACCTGGAGTCCAATCAATGAAACAGGAGGTGTGTTTTGGAGGTACTTTCGTGTATAAAAAACATTTTGAATTTGCTTTTCAAAATAAAAATCTGTTGATGTGAACCAAGCCTCACAAAAAAAGGAGTTTCAGAAATCTATGATCAAAAATTGTTGATTTGCATAAAGCTGAAAAGGGTTATATCTTTACAAATTCACCAGTCTACTGTTAGACAAAATGTGTATAAATGAAGACAATTTAGTACTGTGGCTACGCTTCCTAGAAGTGGGTGCTGAGCCAAAATAACTCCAAGGGCACAATGTAGAATGGTCAATGAGATTTTTTTTTTAAAAAAGCTAAAGCTTGAAGGAATCATTGGAATTGGTTAACATCTCTGTTCATTAGTCTACCATACTCTAGTTAAGTTAAAAACTATTAACAATATTGGAGTCCATGGCAGGACACCACAGAAGAAACCGCCGCTCTGCAACAACAACAAAAATTCACTGCGTACCTGAAATTGCCCAAGAAAAACTACTGGGAAAATGTTTTGTAGACAAATAAAACTAAGGTTGAATTGTTTGGACAAGGACACGCCTCATTTATGGCATAAAAAGGGCACAGAATAAAAACATCAGCCCAACAGTGAAGTATTGTGGAGGGAGCATCATGATTTGGGGCTGCATTGCTGACTTAGGACATATTGCTAATGACAATGAATTCCCAAGCTACAATATTCATGATGGTATTAATCAAATGATAACAAAATAGTTTGTGAGTAAAAAAACTATTTAAAGAGTTTATCAACTACCAAAAAATTCCCCTCAAAAAATGTTAAATGAAAAATATATACCCATTGTGTATGAAAAAGAGGTATAATGACTCCCCTATCGGGATAATGTTTTCGAAATTTGGATTAGAAGTGAATAGCAGAACATGTTTAATCTGTTTATCCAGAAGTCCTCTCTAAGATCTTCAATTACATCTTCTGTCCCAAGAAAACAAAACATGTTATAACGAAATACAGGACACTGGTTACAATGTAATGGTATAGGTTTTTCTTTATCAACTTCTAATATTTTACAAATGTTCCCCTATCTTTTCTGCAGGCTGTGTTTAGTCCTCCCTACTTACTGCTTCCTAAAGCTACATTGCAGGACATGGGCAATATTCTTCTTGTCGATTCAAGACTTGATTTCAAAGGATTTACCAGTACTAGTTTTGAAGAAATCTGATTGCCTTCTTGGTTCTGGTTACAAGAGTTACAACTTCTTGCAGAACCACTCAAAGGTTCCCTATTTTGTATCATACTTGGGGCCAGCAGACTTTCTGAATTGTTGGCTCTCCTATAAATTACCTATGGTCTATTGGGTAAAATGTTTTTCAATATATCATATTGTAACAGGATATGCAAATGTTTTTTTCAGGGTCTTTTTAATTTTGAATGCCTATGAAATATATTGAGTAATAAATGATACATCTGAGCCTCTCTTGTTCACAAGACTTCTAAAAGTTAGACTACCTGAGCAACTCTTCAACTTTACTTTTCTGATAATTACATTCCCTAGGTTTAAATAAGGATTTTGTGTTGCAAGCTTTTGTATCATAATTTTTCATAATTTGGAAATTATTTTTTGTTTTCAAAACATTTTTCATAGTATTGAAATTTAAGCATAATTTTGGAGTCTTAAGTCTTATTTACGAGTATTATGAATATGTACTATTCATCATGCATATGATATTTTGCAAGCATTTACTATGCCCTTTTATTCTATTTTTAAAGTCTAGTCTATGCTATATCATATATTCTCACTTTATTAATAGTATTGATTGCACGGTATATGTGCATGATGAATAAATAGTATGTAAAATATATATAAAATAGTTCTTGGTCATCTATTTAAGCAGCCCTAAAACTGCTTAGTGCCGCACTGAGGAAATGTTGTTAGATGAAACAAGTTTGTGTGATCCTGTTAGGACACCATAGTCTTTTCACATCATAGTGGTTCCTGTGACTATTGAAGTAAAGCATCTTGATGGATGAGTTCTGTGTCATACCATTGCTGCCCAGTACTTAGAATTTGGATCTTTATTATTGGCTTTATTACTGTTGACTACATAGGTCTGTATGTGGATCTGTTTTATTAAAGAATTTGGAGTATATTGGATTTCCAGTCCCATCATTTATTAAGGACTGAGTGGTTCCTGAAGGCATACACATGTAGCTCCACATTATTATTGGAGCCACATTTGTGAGCTTATTCATGTTGTTTCTTTTTTATTTATTATTTCTTATACAGTAATATAATATATCTTTTTTCCAGTATAGAGCATTACTCTAATATTTTGCTTATAATTGCAAATGTCACAGTCTTGGTAAGGCACATTGTATATTCCATCATTAATTATTTTGCCTTTATCCAGGAATTATTGTGCATTATTGTTAGCCTTCTTATTTTAATCTATTCCTTAAAAGGCAAGTTTTTATCCTTTACTCATTACTCTTACTCTTCTTTTCCATTTTTCTTCTCGCTGTCTGTTTATGATCCAAGGGTATTCTTGACATTCTATACGTTTATTATACTGAATTTGGTATTTCCGGATTACCTACTTTTTTGATGGCAGGGCCAACTAAAATGATCCTGAACACTAATGATTTATTGCATACTATACACTGTACCCTGATTGCATTACATGTGTTGCCTGTGAAACTTTGGTTTTTCATTTATACTTATGTACAGTATGTTAGCATCACAATTATATTTTTCTGTTTTTTACAATTTATGTCAACCCAGTATGACACCTATTGATACTGGTACTATCTGGCTATCTATGTTATAGATACCTTGTATATTGTGGTTTTCCTTCCAAGAACAAACCTCTATGCTGTTCGTTAACATTGGATGGTGTACATTCCATTAACATTTCCCTATTCTGGTTTCTACTCACGCCGCTCATTTTCATTCTACAAACTTTTGAAACCACTTAGTTAGTTCGCCTATACAGATAATGTTACAAAATGTGAGTCAGACAAGGCTTCTGACCATACGTATTGTATGTTATATGCAACCTGTTATATTGTATATTATCGTGGTACTATCTTTGATGTTTTAATATCGATGAATCAGTAACAAATTTAAATTAAAAAAAGGCAAGTTTTTTATTTAATTTTAATTGAGAGATTAAACTGTAAAAAGTAACTGGCTGTAAAATATTTATTAATAACTAGGCAGTGATATACTTAAGTGTGTTGCAGGGATAGTGTAGCACAGCTGATTGACTGAGGCATTGCTGGATGCACCTCACAGTATACAAAACAGATTCACCCAATATCCATTCAGTTCTCCTGGTGCAAGCATGAACTTATGCTATTATGCAAATGATATTTGCTTATGTAATCTCATGCTTATAAACATTAGGAACCTCTTTTGGTTTGTACCATATGAGGTGAACTGATCTTTACTGTTTTTCCCCTTTCTACACGGTGTTGTCCTATCATAGGAAAAGTGTCTCTGTACGAAGAGCCTCACAGGAGATAGTCATTAGCAGTGTATGTGTTAGTTAGAGTGAGCACTTAGATTGATATCAGGAAGGTCAAGTGCCAGAACCAGAAAGATATGACCAAGGAGCGAGTTGTGCAGCCAACCGGCTAATCCACTATTCCCCATAGCTATCCAGGTTAAGAGAGCGCCAGTGGTAGATATATTACCTGTGGAGAAATAGAATAACCGTTGGTTCAATGCCTGATGAACTCTTCTGCCTGATGAACTCATACTATGTAACTGTACCCATATCTTTTCTGTCTGGCTGCTGTTATCAAGTTTACTGTTGAATGATGTTTGTTCCTGAGGAAGAAAAGCCTTTTTATTGCAAAGAGTTCCTGTCACCATTGATGTTCTTATTAAGCATTATTGTGACTATACACCATACACAGTCTTTGGGGAAATTCCCAAAAGATAAGGTTTTCCTAACACATGTTATTACAATCGGAAGTTTAAGTACTCCTGCCCCCCCCCCCCCCCTCATTCCATGGAATGGGTCTTGGAACCTATTGGCAGCTCCCAGCCCAAGTTATTGTTAGGGGTGCGGAGCTACGAGCTTTGGCCTCTGATAGTGTGATATTGTGGCTGGGAGCCAGGACTACTAGGATAATAGGGGGAGCAGAACTACTAGCTCTGAACCACAATGTATAATATAGTTGTTTGTAAGCATTTGCCCATTTGTAACCATTGTGCTTGTAGAGAGGGGGATAACATCACAAAGCAGCACATACCTTCAGGATTGAAAAACAAGTTTGTGCTAGATGATGCTGTGTCACAAAGGCCTGGATTCAACAATAGGTGGATACAAATTAATTTAAAAAAAATAATAATAATTATGGCATGGCCACATCATATGACATAGATAGCATAATATGACATATAGATAGCAGTCTTTAGGCTGAAGTGGCTCCAGAGAACTCTTTGACACAAAAGGCCATGTTTTTTGAGAGCAGTATGAATGGCACTAGGAAGATTAGAGGTGCGTCCTGAGTAACCACAGAAATAGATGCCAATCACAGATAATTCCATGTGATTCTGTGGGTTTTAATGGTATAACTATGTGGAAATCTTGAGTCAGTGAGTTTTTTTTAAGTAAGAATGATATAGTAGCAGTGAAGGAGAACTACACCTGGGAGAACTCAATACAGGTAGGTTATTGTATGTCTTTGAATGTGGGAAATGTATTGTAAGTTTTATTGTTTGATTGTTTTATGTTCCGGAATGTCTAAGTAAACTAATTTCATTATAACCATTGCTGTGGAGTCTGGCTGTGCCAATATATGATTTTTTTTCTTGATTTTGGTTAAAGCGGGAGCTTTTTAGTGAATAGCCCCAAAAATATTACGTTCTGCCTAGGAAAGATATTAATACCAATGATAATTAGTTTTTTTAGTAATAAGAAAAAGGGAATTACACAATAAAGTACTGTTATTTCACCTATAAGTGATGCACTGGAAAGTTTTATGAAGCTGGTTGAGAAGGAGGTTAATACACTAATGTGGGATGCACATTATAATAAACAGATTTGTAATTTGCCCAGAAATAATAGAAAACAGCTTGATCAGCAGATTTTCAAGCAGGGGATGCCTGGTTATATGAAATCACCAGCTTAATGGCCATGATACATACTTTAAATTGGACCCTCTTCCACAGATTAGAGACAAAACAGTATTTTGGACAAATCATTTTTGGATGGGATCATTGTAAAGGATTTTTTTTAAAGATTCTGATGAAAGATAATCCTATTATGGTGGTATTATTTACCTACTGAAAGTTCATAAATCATTGCCCCATCCACCTGGGCACCCAAGAGTGGCAGGTGTGGACTCAATACTCAGTCCACTATCCATTGAAAAGGTATTCCGCTCTTACCTAGCATGTATTAAATCACATTTGACAAACACTAGTGATCTTTTAAATAAAATTAAAGATATTGATATTTAGGAGGAAACTATTTTAGTCATTTTTAACCCCTTAAGGACAGAGCCTTTGAAACATTTTTGTCCTTTCTGGACAATGGCTATTTTAACATTTCTGTTCTGTTTGTGTTTAGCAGTAATTTTCTTCTTCGTCATTTGCTGTACCCACACATATTATATATTGTTTTTATCGGGACAAAAAGGGCTTTCTATGGATGCCATATTTTTGATCATATCTTATCATATTATTAAAAAAAATTATAAAATATGGTAAAAAAAAAAAATTCACACATTTCCTGACTTTTATTTGAAACAACTTCTCCTCATCGACAATAGCGAACGAAAAAACATGCTAAATAGATTCTACTATTTCTCCTGAGTACAGGGATACCACCCATGCATAGGTTTATTGGGTTGTTTGGGGGCTAAAATGCCAAATTTGTGAGGTGCAGTTTTTTGTTTTCCAAGTTGAAATTTTTACATGCAGACAGCCTGCACCCATGTCCCATTTGGGACATATTTGAAACCAGCCAGTGTATTTTACCACATCAACCCATATATTTTTTAAAAGTAGACACCCTAGGCTATCTCAAATGGTGGTATTTTAACACTTTCCATGCACTAATTCTACCACCAGCCTTTGTCAAAGTTTGTGGTAGTAATTTTTTTGTGGGTTTTTTTCACAAACCTTGTACTTCAGACATGAATTTACAGATTTTGGTATGTGTCACTGCCAAATAACACCCCAATAAGTGTTCAGCAACATCTCTTGAGTACAGGGATACCCCCATGCATAGGTTTGTTGGATTGTTTATGGGGTAAAAGGCCAAATTTGGGAGGTGAAGTTTTTGGTTTTCCAATTTGAAATTTTGACATGCAGACAGCCTGCACCCATGTCCCATTTGGGACATATTTGAAACCAGCCAGTGTATTTTACCACATCAACCCATATATTTTTTAAAAGTAGACACCCTAGGCTATCTCAAATGGTGGTATTTTTACACTTTCCATGCACTAATTCTACCACCAGCCTTTGTCAAAGTTTGTGGTAGTAATTTTTTTGTGTTTTTTTTTTCACAAACCTTGTACTTCAGACATGAATTCACAGATTTTGGTATGTGTCACTGCCAAATAACACCCCAATAAGTGTTCAGCAACATCTCTTGAGTACAGGGATACCACCCATGCATAGGTTTGTTGGGTTGTTTGGGGGGTAAAAGGCCAAATTTGGTAGGTGCAGTTTTTGGTTTTCCAAATTGAAATTTTTACATGCAGACCGCCTGCACCCATGTCCCATTTGGGACATATTTGAAACCAGCCAGTGTATTTTACCCCATCAACCCATTTATTTTTTAAAAGTAGACACCCTACGCTATTTCAAATGGTGGTATTTTAACACTTTACATGCACTAATTCTACCACCAGCCTTTGTCAAAGTTTGTGGTAGTAATTTTTGTGTGTTTTTTTTTAACAAATATTGTATTTTAGACATAAATTCACAGATTTTGGTATGTGTCACTGCCAAACAATAACCCAATATGTGTTCAACAACATCTCCTGAGTACAGGGATACCACCCATGCATAGGTTTGTTGGGTTGTTTGGGGGCTAAAAGGGCCACATTGTGAAGGTGCGCATTTTCAACTTGGAATATTGACGTGTAGCCAGCCTGAGCCCATCTTTTATTTGGGACTTTTTTTTAAAGTAGGACAGTGTATTTTACCCCAAAAAGTATATATTTTGTAAAAGTAGACACCCTAGGCTATTTTAAATGGTGTTATTTTAACACTTTCCATGCACCAATTCTACAACTAGCCTTTGTCAAAGTTTGTGGTAGTCATTTTATTGTGTATTTTTTCCCACATACATTGTACTTTAGACACAAATTCACATATTTCGGTATGTGTCACTGACAAACAATACCACAATATATGTTCAGCAACATCTCCCGAGCACAGGGATACCACCCATGCATAGCTTTGTCAGCTTTGTTGGGTGTTGAAAGGCTACATTTGAGAGGTGCGCTTTTTGATTTTCAAACTTGGAATTTGAACATGTAGAGCAAGGAAGGGGTTAATAGCTCTTATAAGAGCCTTTGTAGTACTGTACAAAAAAATGAACCCCTAAAAATGCACAGACAAGAAAAAATGTTCTGCTGTGCAGTGATCAGTGGCAGCGAAGGGGTTAATACATTACACTATACAAAGGGTATGGCTTTTATAAAAGCCCTTGGGACTCACAGTTTTTTAACATTTTATTTAATTTATTACAATTAAAAAATTATGTTATACAGATCTGCCTCTTTCCCTCACTAAAACTCAAGTGAGGAGAGGGAGGCAGATCCATATGGGTCAGAACAATATTTACGAACCAGACGAATGGTGATGCTCATCTGAGAAATCACCAAACCACCTTTGCCACTGATCGGCTGTTACTGATCGCTATACACGCGATCAGACAGCTTCAAAAGGAATACACGTAATCCCCTAGTGGGTATAACTAACCCCTAGCGAGTCTGACAAAAAAAATGCTGATAGCAAAAAAAAATCCTTCTGCGACTAGATTGCTCCATATGCGCTGCTTAGGCAGTGACCATATGCACTGCTTAGGCAGTGACCATGTGTGCTGCTTAGGAAGTCATATATGGCAAGGAAGGGGTTAATAGCTCTTAAAAGAGCCTTTGATATACTGTAATAAATCAAAGTAAAAAAAAATAACCCCTAAAAAAATGCACAGACAGCAAAAAATGTGCTGATGTGTAAGATCACTGCGTACACAGCGATCAATTGCAGGGAAGGGGTTAAATTCTGGAAACGGCTTTTATAAAAGCCTTTGGGTCTCAATTCTATTAAATATATTATAATTAAAAACTTACATTATACAGCTCTGTCTCCCTCCCTCACTAAAACTCAAGTGAGAGGGAGGCAGATCTACACGGGTCAGATCAAATATTTACAAATATTGATCTAACCAGACGAATGGTGATGCTCATCTAAGCAAACGCCAACCCGCCTTTGTCACTTATCAGCTGTTACTGTTCGCTAAACATGCGGTCAGATAGCTAAAAAAAATTTTTTTACGTTAAACGTAGTCCCCTAGCGGGTATAATTAACACGTGACGGGTGTAATAAAAAAGTAAAAAAAAATGTAAAAATGCTTCTGCAGCAAGATTGCTGCATTTGCGTCAGATCGCTGCTTAGGCAGTGATCTACAGAAAGAAAGGGGTTAATCTCTCTTAAAAGAGCTTTTTTTATACTGTAATGAATTACAGTAAAAAAAAATGAACCCCTAAAAAATGCACAGACAGCAAAAAATGTGCTGCTGTGTATGATCACTGCGTACACAGCGATCAATGGCAGGGAAGGGGTTAAATGGCTTTTATAAAAGCCCTTGGTGTTTAAAATTTTATTAAATATTTTTTTTATTATTTTATTTTATTTTTTTACTTTATCTGATCTGTCTCTCTCTCTTACTATAACTAGTAAGGTGAGGGAGGCAGATCAATACTTGTCAAAGGTAATATTTGCTAATATTGCCTTTGACTGTATGGTAAGTGCTTATCAGAGCACTTACCATACATGCCTGCACACAGATCACATAGATCTGTTGTGCCGGCATCGATTGGCTCCCCCTAGAGCATCGGAAGTGAAATACTTTTACTTCCGATGCTTTTGCCATTAGAAGGAAAGCGCTGCCTGTACAGGCAGCGTTCCCTTCTACTGAGCCGATGGTGTCGCTCAGGAGAGCGACCACCATCGGCTCTGGGCAGCCTGAAGGTGTTATTAAGTGCCTCGCTGGCGAGGCACTTTAACAACACCGGAGATGCTTAGAAAGCTAACGATCGTTCGCTTTCTAAGCACGTGTGCAGTGGGCGCAGCCATTTTTAAATGGCTGCTATGATCACTCCGTGGAGTGATCATAGCGCGCCCCTGCACATTTGGGGGGTGTTGCACAATGCCTCTACCTAGAGGCATTGTAGCAACACTGTTAGAGTAAAGAAAGCGACCGCTGGTCGCTTTCTTTACTCAGTTTAGTGCATGACGTGCCAGGCACGTCACCTGTCGGCAAGTCCACGATTTGCCGTGACGTGCCTGGCACGTCATCTGTCGTTAAGGGGTTAACATTGTCAATTTGTATACCTCTTTACCCCACAAACAGGGCCTGCATACCATGGAATTGGCAGCTATAAAATCAGGTTGTCAGGGTACATTTTGCAGTTTCAAATGATTTGTCAAGCAAAGTGTTGAATGAAAACTCTTTGCTCAAATATGGGGGTCAGCCATGGGCTCCAGTGTGGCCCCAACCAGAATTTGTTACACCAAGCACATGTTAAACAATGGTATAGATATATTCATAATGTGCTGGTGTGCGGAAAGGGAGGGGTCACTGGAGTTCTTGTAGGATTTTTTTTAACACTTTAAATTTTATCTGACATCCAGTTTCAAATGACACATGATAAAGGGAAAATACATTTTTTGCATACTTATATCCAAAGGGACGAAGGTGGATTATTCACGCACCTGTATATTAAACCAACCAATAAACAGTATTTGTTTAGATATGATTCAGCACATCCAGAAAAAAAAATATTGAAGTCTCCTAAAAATTCAACTGATTAGAATTGTAGTCAAAAATGTAGTGTCAGAAGGTGACAAACAGACTAGGAGACTTAAAGAGTCAAAACAATTTTATGGTAAAGGTTTTCCGATAGGTTTGTTGGATGACCCCTGCTATGAGGTTGCTTTAATGGACAGGTCCAAAATAGGTAAGTCTAATAAATTAGGTTTAACTTCCATACACATAGCACAGGGATTACCTGCACCCTTCAGAATCACTAGCACATTTTACGAGATGCATATCCCCGGTTTAAATCATTTGAAATGGCCTCATTGATGACTTATAGCTGGCGGTGACTATTAAATGCAGAATTTATTTCAGGGAGTGTCAGACCCCACAAAAAAGATTTGGGATCAATAATACTGGGTCATTTTCCAGGTTTAAGTTGGGTAGCATGCTCAAGTATTCTGAAAGGTGACAAATTTAAACACCTGAACCAAGATAAACGGAACATTATACAATCTTACTTAACTTGTGACTCTACATTCATTGTATATATGTTGTAAGCCTTTGCCATCTCTTTTATGTTGGGAAGACAACTCAGAAAATTAAAATTTTACGAATTTAAATTTACCATTAATACGAAAAAAATAGAATTGCCTGTCCCAGCATATTTCTGAGAGGTTGATCATTCCATGAAAGTTCTGAAATATGCTGAATTATTGAGCAGGTACAAAACCAAGATGGGGTGGTAATAGAAGACAGTTATTACAAAAACATAAGGCATGATAGATTCATGTACGTGATAGTTTAGCACTGAACTCAATAGAGTGGGATCTAACACCATTTTTGTAAGGATATATATAGTGGCATGAAAGCTATCTTAAAATAAGATCTAATGGTTATTGGCTGGTCAGTCTGATATTAATTTGGTCATATAATATGTACTGCATCTTTAAGAATATTACTTTGAATATTACTGATATAGCGAATGTTAAACAATATTATTATTATATTGATTCATATGTTTCTTCTTGTAGATTTCTTGTGCTGATGTCCAGTCAGAAAAAAATGCCACAGGATCACTTTGCCAATTAAAATGAGCCACAGCCATGTATTAATTTACATGCCAAAATCAGTTTGCCATTAACATGTGCAACAGCCAGTTTGCCCATTAAAATATGCCACAATTTGTTGATTAATATGCCACAGCCAATTTGCCCATTAACATGCCAGTGTCAGTTTGCCCATATGCCACAGTCAATTTGCCATTAAGATGCCACAGCCAGTATGCCCATTAATATGGCACTGTTCATTTGACCATTGATATACCACAGCCAATTTGCCCATTAAAATGCCATAGCCAGTATGTCCATTAATATTCCATAACCAGAATGCCCATTAATATGCCATATCCAGTATGCCCATTAATATGCCACCATCAATTTGACCATTAGTATGCCACAGCCAGTATGCCCATTAATATGCCACTCTTCATTTGCCCATTAATATGCCACAACCAGTATATCCACTTATATGCCACAGCCAGTTTTTTAATTAAAAAGAATATAGCATTTTTTTGTTTTTCAAAATACTTTTCATTAATATTTTGAGGAAGCATGCAAAATATAATTGTACAAAATTAAAGGGACAAAACTAGCTTTGGCATAAATCAAATTTTAATATTCTTCTCAAGCCCTCTCCTGCATTCTGCCACACTGATTGTGTGCAGGGATTGAGCATGTATCAGTTTTGTTTCAGTTAGTCACTTCCTATGCTGCTCTGCTGGTGGAATAGAATGCATTGTGTGGAACCTAATTGGCCTTGCTTTTGTAAACATAGGATCTCTTAACAGTGAAATGCAACATCTGATGACATCACTATAGAAACAAAAGTCACTTCCTCTGCTGATCTGCTGGTGGAATAGAATGCATTGTGTGGAACCTAAGTCGCCTTTCTTTTGTACAAATAATATCTCTTACCAGTGCAACGCATCATCTGATGACATCACTAAAGAAACAGATTAATCTATTCATTTGAATGGCAATATTCGAACTGGTTCCTGCAGCAAGAAAAATAGAAAATTTACTTTTACTCAGCTAGTGTGGGCAGTCCTGTTTTCTTGCAAAATGCTGTAATTTCACAACTTCATTTAAGTGTAAGCTATCTAAATTGTAAGCAATGCAAAACATAAAATATACATTGTAAAGTACTTTGAATGTACTTGAATATCCATTAACAACTGCAAGATGCATTTTGGGAACCAGACAGTCCCTTAATATTTCATACACGAATATACACACTATTGATATGATACCTTTATAAATGACTAAATAGATTACAATGTACACTACATGAAGTTTATATCATATCTACTACATAAAACAATAAAATCGTATCAAAATATTTAATATCTTGTACAAATCAATACAAATGATTGGTGCAATCAACACAATCACAGTCAAGGAAGGTTTGCATATAATGATTACATGTCCACACCACCATTTCAGAGCAGGGTTAGCAGCAAGTAGGCAGCATAAAGAAAAACAAAATTAAATAAGAAAATGGCAAGAATGGATCAGGGCAGGGGAGGGACCAGGGCAGTGGTAGCAGGAGAGGGCAGAAGTCAAGACCTACAAGGTAGCAGCAGAGTTTCTTAGTGGGAGAGAACTCAGCATTGGTACATAATCTGTGCCAATATTACAACCATTTGATAGGATAGCAGCTAATAGGACAAGCCAGAGGAGGAAGAACGAACTCTGGCAGCAGATTGTGGATGCTGTTACCACAATTGAAAACAGGTCGATTGTTTAAATTCCACCAAATACCAGATGATCTCTGCTGGAGGTGTCGTAAGGAGCAGGGTTCTCAGCTACACATATGGTGGGCATGTGATGCTTTAGAAGAACTAAAAACAAAACTGAAGGAAAAATGCACCGAAATTACTGGTTTGTCCTTTCAAATGTCCCCACAGATATTTCTTTTTCATATGGACGTTCCTGGCAGAGACAAACACATGAAAGTATTATTAATTAATATTTTATTGGCCACAAAATTATGCCTCGCTAGATATTGGCGAAAAGAGGACATACCTACTTGGTTAGAAATCGAGAACCAGCTAACGAAGCAAGCTGGGGCTGCAAAACATTTTTACAACAAGGATAAAAAAACCAGGGAACTATACCTAAGAACATGGGCAAGATGGAATCCCCCCGCATAACTGATGGAAACTCAAAGGTTGAGAAGGGGCCGTCCGTTTGGTTCGGGCTCGCTCCCCTAGCGCTGTGGGGACGTCAATGGGAGAGATGAATGGAGGATGTAGTGAAAGAAGCAAAGAATGTATGGTATAAAATACGCATAATCTACCCGATACACCATGACTGAAAGGATACAATTATCCCTCCTAGCAAAATAAAGACGAATGCTGGCATAGGATGGGGAAGGCTACCTCGAGATTTTCAGATTACAATAGGAAAGAGGGTGAAAAAGACCCATACGGATTGACTGAATGAGAGGTACTTTCCCATGCTGATAGATGGAGAAGGGAACCGAACTATCAGTCGAGGGTATACAAAATAAAGAGTGTTAGAATATGAATGATGTATATACTGTTGTATTTCTTGTCGTATATTTTTTTGTATATTGGAAAGCATAATAAAGAGTAAAAAAAAAAAAAGAAAAAAAAAAAAAAAGAAAACAGGTCTGAGGAGGTGGTGAAGAAAAGGTAAGAACATTGCAAATGCTCATACACCATGGGCAGTCTGTTATATAACCCTGAACTCAGACCTGTACTTCATGTAACAGCCATATTAACTGTGTCAAGGTTACCTAGGAATGTACACCTAAGGGGAATAGTGCATGTGACGGCACATGTCATAATGGCTGCCACACATGGAGAAGCTGAAAATGTGTGTGCAGAGAACTGTAGCAATTTATATGTACAAATGAATGCTGCAAATAGCCAAGTGCCATGGGAGATCAAGTACAAAGTTGCAGTGCATTATAATGTCTGTGTATCAGTAGAACTGTGGTAACACATGTACATAGGTGTGTCTATACATATATATATATATATTCCAAGTATTATAATATACAAGTGGCAGGTGAATCGCTTTGGAAAGAGATAATAGATAAGAGGCAGCCAAATGAAAAATAGGGCACAGGTTAGATTACCAAAAGGATGATCATAAAAGGGATCTATAAAAAATAAAAACCACTTATAGTGTAGTAAATAATAGTGGTAGTGTGGGGTTAATATACACCCACAAGACCAGGTCCAATTCAAGCAAGGAGCATAGTAAAAAGCGTATAATATTGGTGGAACCCGGAAGTAGGAAAAAAAAAAAAAGGAAAAAAACTGTGTAAATGGTCACTTTGGATAAGAGCTTATGTCAAAGTACCTGAAAGCATCTCGGGTAACGTGCTGCACGAACAGCGTTCTCAGCTGTGAGTGATCAATAAAAATACATTTCCAGCAAGCCACGATAGCACACCATTTTATCCCTTCTCAGTAGATCCAAAAAATAAATGGGGTGTTTGTTTTAGAAAAGTAAAAAAAATGAAGTTTATTAGCAAACGGTTAAAAGCATAGCCGGAGAGACACAGTCTCATGCGTTTCGCCACAAGGCTTATTCATAGACATAAACCAAAAAACAAGGTGTCTGTTTAAAAGGTCAGTGGAAAAACTTCCTACAATTATATTTGGTCCTAGTTAGTTGAATCCACGCCCATTAAAAACAGCAAAATATAGTTGTGCTAACTTAAAGCCTTAAAGTGGCAGTGTACAGACAAAATGGCAATTAAACATTTAAATATATGTAGCAGCTCCAAATTGAAGTTGCAAATGTTAACCCATACAAAACTGGTGTGGGAGAGGGAATGCCGGAAGTATGAAGACCAGGCATAGAATATCCACAGATGCCCCTCTGGGACCTCTGGACGAGAAGCAAAGATCCATAAGGTTTTTTTGAATGCATTGTTATCTATGTACGTCACACAGACGGAAGGAAATATGATATTTATAGAAGCAACAGTTCATATATGTATACATGTAATGTCAATTTTCTATATTTCCAATAAAAAAAAAAGAATATCCACAGATGCTATAATACAAGAAAAATTGATAAAACACTCAAGGCAAATAGCAAAGTTCTATTCTACAATATGCTCTCAGTTGTGAACAAATCGGCAAGAGACTGTCCAGTTTACAGAAGCACTGTAGTCC
This sequence comes from Pelodytes ibericus, assembly GCA_036172795.1. Lineage (NCBI taxonomy): Eukaryota > Metazoa > Chordata > Amphibia > Anura > Pelodytidae > Pelodytes > Pelodytes ibericus. The sequence continues at coordinate 136,941,668 of CM069859.1, read as the reverse complement.
CACACGCTTAATTTCGGTTTTGATTTCTCCTTCGGCAAGGGTGGACAAGCTAAAGAAGACTCATAGTCAGAAAATCAACATGTTTTATCGCAAGGTGACTTCTTCAGGCTGCTGGTTTAGAGTTCTTAGATAAGAAACTAAGCAATCAAGAAACCTCACAGAAATAGGTATTTATTAAAGACATATCCTATGGGATATGAGATGATGGTTAAAAAAAGGCAGATTTAAAAAAAGCAAAGATTGCTTACAAACAGTATAAATAACAAAGAAACCAATATATGTAAAAAATAAATACATTTAAATAAATGCATATAAGAATAACAAAAATAAATGAATACACGAAATAAACATATGATAAATAGAGATATCAATTCGGTTATATTGATTAGATATATTGCATAAAATGGCCAATAGCTATACAGTAAACATAAATATAGAAATAAAGAAATATTTTTAAAAATGTGGATACACTAATATCATTGTAATATTCATTACTGCACATAATATACATTTGAATAACAATAGCTATATATACTGCAATGTATTAAAAAGCAATATTTTAAAAAGCAGTATATTGAAAAGGAGATAAATGGGTCTATTTAATTTTCCCCATTGAAACTAATGAGAGGCAAACATATATAAGTTATATTTGAGACAAAGTCAAACTTGAAAAGTCAACCTCCAAATTCGAATTTTAGTGAATAGACCCATCAGATTTCAATTTATCGATCCAAAATGTCTCCCTTTGTATGCTGTTCATTTTGACGGCAAATTTTGATTTAGTTTTAGTTATAGTCTTTTGACTAAAATGCCATTTTAGTTTAGTCATATTTTAGTCATCTGAATTGTATTTGTTTTAGTCTAGTTTTAGTCGACTAAATGTCCATCAGTGAGGGAATAAGTCTGAGACATAGTGTTAAAGGCACACTCCCACCAATAAATGAAAAATATTTCATTTTGCTTTGTTGATATCAGTTGTGTCTTTTTTTTTTTTTTTCATAAATAACTGTTTATTGATTTCCAGAAAACAACACATACATAATAAAAAATGAGGGGGGGAGGGGGGGCATGGAAATGGGGTACAGAAAAGAAAAAAGAAAAAAAAAGGTGGGGGGGGGGGAAGGGGTGTAATCATGTTACACTGAGAAGCCTGTCGCAGCAGGCCTTATGACGTCTATCACCTTGCACCTGTTACACAGTATGGTCTTGCCCAATAGTTCAGAGATTATGGCTGAGACTTCAGTCTTACCTCTCCACAATTTGATCATGTTAAGCCACCTTTTCTCCTTACCATTTACTCTTGGGCCTGCCTATGCCTTGGTTTCAAAAATGCCATAATGAGCATATAAGGTTAGTTTGTATGAGCACATACATGTATATTGTCTCAAAATGGTGAACAGAGCTGCTATCCTGTGTCATAGACCGCATATATAAGAAATACACAAAGGAAAGATGATGTGCTGTCTCTAATAAATCTGTAGAAAGCTTTATCAAGATCTGGTCCTTAAGGAAAGAGAGGTGAATTCACTTCCTACAAACACCTTTAACCCCTTAGTGAACTTTTATAACATGTTTGGTCATTCTGGACAATAGCTGTTTTTACACTTATGCAGTGTTTGTGCATTTGCTGTCATTTTGCTCTTTTATTCGTTTACTGTATTCACACAAATTATATATTGTTTTTATTGGCATAAGAACAGCTTTCTTAGATATAATTATTTTAACCATATCAAACAATTTACTATAAAAATAACTATAAAATATGGTGTAAAATTGAAAGAAAACCTTTTCTAACTTTTACATGAAACATCTTTTACACATCTACGAATGCTAGTAAAAAAAAAAACCCTGCTATTTACATTATTATATTTGTCCTGAATTTAAAAATATATGTTTTTGTCCTAACCATTAATTCCTGCAGTGACCTTTTAACCACAACCTTAATCCAACTCTAAATTTAATCCTGACCCTAGCACTAACTCTAGCCCTAATGCAACTGTATCCTTAACTCTAATATAATTCTAACCCTAATGCTAATTGTAACCCTAACCCTAGATCATAGTTTTAAAAATAAATATTATTTTGTCAACCGCATTGTCGTTGACTACCTCTAGGGACAGTCTAGCAACACTCCCTGAGCGAATTAAGCGATCATTGATCATTTTGGAAGCACTTGCCCACAACCAAGCAGCGCCATGTTGATGCTTGTGATTGCTCGGAGTAGCGATCGTATTATGCCCTGGGACCAAATTAAGTCTTGTGGGATGCCTCAATATCGAGGTATTGCAGCTACACCCGCTGAAAGTAGGAAGTGACTGTTGATCACTTCAGGAACATCAGTTGTCACTGCCTGTTTTTTTCTGCATGACTTGCCTAATATCCCTATTTATGTTCTGTATCCCTAAGAATTTCAATAAAAATAAAAAAAATGTTATGATTGACCTGTAGACATTTAGACACACCTCACTAATAGCATAGAATCACAAAATATAAAAATGTATTATTTGAATTGCTATTAACAGACATTTAAATAGTGTTAATAGTGCAGATTTTGATCCAGAGCTTAAAAGAAATGACAAAATCGTTTTGACAGACATATTAAACTCACATATAACACAGAGAGGGTACTGCTCTCAAGCATACAATACAAAAAAGAACCATGAAGCACAAGAAAATATCATTACTGCAAAGAATTTCAAAGTTGTTGGTGCAGCTGAACACTGTATTTAGATTTTAATTGCAGTGGTTAATCTCTTTGTTAGATCTTGCACATCCTTTACTATTATAGGTACAGTGTGACTATAACAGGCACCAAACGAGCTGCAGCACTGAAAATGGCACAGTGTTGGCAGAAAGGGCGTTTATTTGGGAGGTGAGGGTAGGGGGTGGTCTAGCTCGAGTGTTAGAATGCTTCTGTTTTGCATGTTATTTTTACCATGACCAATTAGTGCATAGTGGGCTGCTCATCTGCCTCCAGGCAGCCTCGGCGTCACGCTTCTGCTCACAAGTAAGGACTCAGGAGAGAGGGAAGGAGGGGACAAATAGGAGGGCAGCCAGCACGACATCCCGGCACAAGCACTACCAGCTCAGTCATTCAGGCACACAAGCTCTCATCACCAGGTCCTCTCAACCACAGGCTGGCTGAACAGGAGGGCGGAGGCATAGGGAGAACTACTCAGAGGGAAAGCAGGTTGTATAAAGAGGAAAGGAGCACATTTAAACAAGCAATAGACATGATAATACTGTAGATGAAGCAATATAGAAGGAAATAAAGAGAAAACGATCGATAGATACATAGATAGATACATAGATAGATAAAAGGGAGGAAGAATTATTTAACATATTAAACGTTTACAGGAGAAAGTGGAATTAATTAGAAATGGTAACAATTCTGTAAACTAAAAAACTAGGAATAAAACTAGGAATGTTTGCGTAAAAATAGTAACGAGGGCAAAACAAGTTGTTTTGTAAACACTAAGGTAATAGTAATGACAATTTGAAAACAGGATACAACAAAGAGAGACAAGGTGGAGGCGTATTTGACTTTGAGGGATGGTTAAGTATAGTATTTTAAACAGAGATAGTGATTTATAACAGTGACAGCGTAGATGGGATGCAGCTACAGATAGTGAAGTCCACTTATAATGCTCTGTGGTGATTCCCACTAGTTGGTAACATTCAACTTGGAATCAGGTGTCTGCCTCTTCCTATCATAACTGAGTCATCGCTAGACAAATAACTGAGAGAGTAAGCCAGGGCAGCATGAAAGGAAATCATCATGTCTTTCAATAGAACAGCAGACACATAGCACAGACACTGCAACATCCCACCCGTCTGCAGCAGTACCGGGAAGCTGGCTGATCCAGTTTCAGACAAGGTAAAAAATAGCTCCTATCCCTTCCCACACTAATAGCATACACTGCTATTCCTCTGATATGTACCTTATGTTTGATTGTTGTGGCTTTTGTTCCCTTTATGTCTGTCTTTCATTGTGATTGTAGATTATCCTGTCTATCCACATTATGTGTCATTTTATTAGCCATTCATGTATTTTAAGGAGTTTATCACCAGTCATTAATATCCATTTCATATATATTTGGAAGAAGTTATTTAGACTTTGACCAGCAGTCACTGTGCCCAGCTGCTCGTATGTAAATAGATTTAGGTATTGCAATGCCTAACCTTTGACAGCCAAGTGATTATGAGCAATAGTTCCTATGGAACACTACCATCTATTTAGTTGGATGAATGTCATGGGAAGTGTAATCCACAGTAGCTGGACTAAAGTTAGACATCACTGCTGTATGTGATCTAAAATCATTGAATGACAAAGCATGTGTTCTCTGTGGTTAAGCATACCTCTCTAGGCAGTGCCATTTCTGTACTGCAGTAGTATGCTACTCAGAAATGTGCATTTTTAATGAAGAATGTTTATTCTAAAATGGCTAGGCAATGAAACTATAAATATTTTAAAGAGCTGTAGACTGTGTTTTAAATACCCGGTATGCTATATTCACAAATTCCAATGGATTGCTAGTGAACTCATTATATAGTCTTGCCTTTTATTTATAAACAATATTGTGACAGTATCACAGCAGAATCATAAATTAGTGTGCTAATTAAGTATGACAAAGATTGTTAAGGTGTAAGTACATCTACATAAATTAAATGTGTGTGAACACATATACATGAGCATATGTATGTATATTATATAGCAAGAATAATTTTGAACCAACAAATACAGATCCCAAATAAATATAGATTAAGGAAACATGTACACATTATGCTGGTTTGAGATATGTACTAAATAGTGTTACTAAACTGTGAAATTCTAAACACAGTACACACAATGAAATGTGTATTTATTTATTGATATATTTGTTACATTCTTCACCTCACATGTCTGCATTCTGTATAGTTGATTATCTGATACATGCAATAAACTAGGAAATATGTTTATTTTTGTTTGACTGCTGTTTCCTTTCGAATAATGTGAAAGAACAGTGCATCAGTACAGTTCAATGACTACCCATAATGACACAGTTAAATCTGCACTGCTTGAATTAAGTTACAAATGCTATTAGAATTTTATGTAGTTTTAATAGATGCATCTGAAAGATAATGGCATTATAGTGCCAAGCTATTAGTTTTGCAATATGATTCAAATTCTATAGATCACCACACTAAATAAACATCCATATGTTATTTGTATAAATAAATACAATTTTTAAAAAAGTAATGCATTTCAAAATTCATCACAGGCATTGCTAATTGACTAGGTATGTTAAATATATACATTTATTTAACTGCAGAAATCTTAGTCCAACAGGTTCCTGCTAAATAAAAAAAAAAAAACAAGCTTGTCAGTACATTCCATAACACTATATTTGCATATCGTAAAATATAATTAACTCGGTAAATCACTTTTCTTGTATAAGTATGTAGCATACATGCAAAAAACTAATTTGGTACCTTGTATGTTATCTAAATTTCTTATTTATAATGTGTCTCAATAGTGTTTACATGGCCAGGGAGAAAATAAGAGATGATTGCAATGTGGCAATATATCAGCATCTTTAAAAATCAACTGAAAAAATACTAATTCATTGAATAGGAAATCTATTCAGGCCCCAAAATAAGTAAGTTTTTAGAGTTTTGCACATCTTAGATACAGTCACATATTTTTTCCATTATTTTCTTTCACTTATTTTTTATCATGTTTTTTTTGAATTCTTGAAGTCATTTCTTGTGTTTTACATTCAGGCATCTTTATGTTCTTACCCATATAAAAGGCACTTTGTAAGGTCATGGTTCAGTTGCCAGCCTCATACAATGTGTTCTGCATAGTATTTCACTTGCGTGGCTGATACAGACACTGACAGCATAGGCACTTCTACATGATTAAAATTATTAATAAAAACAGAAATAAAAAAAAATCCTGTTAAAATATAATGCTGATTTTGTATGTATTTTGTAGGATTATGACTACATAGTAAACCAGTATTTATTAATATAAAGTATATTTTTCCAACTGAATTGTATACAATTGTATATTCAACAAGTTTATATATATATATATATATATATATATATATATATATATATATATATATATATATATATATATATATATATATAAAAGCATATATCCAATGGGCAGTTTCCTTCAAATAATATTATTAAAAATGTGAATTATGTGATGTAAATTAAAATCCCCTAGACAGCTTGTTCATGGCCTCAGTGACCTATACCCAACAATGATTTTAAGTATTAATGTTTCCTATCAAATTAATGTCATGCTTGTTCAAAAGCAATTTAACTCAACAACAATAATTATAGTGAAATCATTAGAAATATTGTTTGGAAACCTCATTGTTCATGTAGAATGTGTACATGAGTACAACTAAAAAAAATGGAAATTAGTAATGTGATTGTCTAAAGCTAGAATATATTTCCCTCAATAAATATCTAATTTAAGGATGCTGGAGAAGTGCGAAGGGAATTAGCCTACTCTCTTTCTTGTTTCCATTGTTTAAACTATTGTCTGTGTACTAGAACATACCACAGCAAAAAAATAAAAGTATACAATAAAAACATCCTAAATTGTGTGTCACTCAAATCATTATTGTGTTAGTTTAGTAGCAAATATGTCTAATGGGTATCCAGAGTTTTGACACGATGGGCATCCAGTGACTTGAAAGACAATATGAGGTTCAGCTTAGTATTTATGTTCCTTTTTCTACAGCCAAAGTATTTTCAGATTTCTTGTTCTGTATAAACAGAAATGTGCTACACTGTAAGAGGTGATATTATGTGTATTTCCGACTGCTAGGCTGTGTCAGATCTACCACTGTTTAATAGTTGCTTTAAGTAATTAGCATTAATGAAGCTACTTCTTAATGCATCAGAAAATGTATGCATTTGTAGAAAAAAAAACACATTTGCAAGCAATCCTGGGAGTCAAAATGCGGCTGAACATGTGCTGTGGTTGCAGTAGTAGTGAAGGTTATTACAAAAGATCTTAAGATTTTGTAAGGGTACAAACCATTACATACCATACATTTCCACAAAACATAACCTTAGTGTATTTCACAATAAATCAAGCTTTCATGCTATGTAAGCAGCAATCTAATATAAAGTTATTTATTTTGTTAACAATGCCACATTATGATAAAGATTTCTCTATCTTGACTAACCAATTTCCTTTAAGGAATGGTCTTTCATATAAACCACATGATGCTGGTTTGAAACCCAGTATATTGCATCCCACTATTATTACTTAGTCCTAAGCTGTGCTTTAACAATGAAGAAAACCTGACAGTCTGTTGAATTTTTTTTAACAGCATGTGCCGCAGTTTGCAGCACTAGAAATAAAAAGCGAGGTATCAATATACGTTTTGATAACCATCTTAGGGTAGATAAATGTGAAAATAAGAAGGCTATTAAAATAATCTCACTCCAAAATGATTAATTACTATAGAAGGACTGTAACATTGAATACAATCATTTCAATAGGTGAAAGGGCTAAAGGTGAAATTGCAAAAAAAAACCTGGTGTTTTGCGTGTATGTAATAATTAAGACAGTAATTATGTTTATTGATGTAGACAAAAAAGACTTGCAATATAAGATTTACCATTCACATAGGTGAATCAGAATTTTTTTAACTCATTGGTCATATATGCATGTTCATACAATAGGATCTGGGGCAAAAATAAGAATAAAAAAAATGTTTATATTTCCCTCGCCTAGAGTACAAATTGTAGCTTTGACAAACAAAACCCCCAAAACACTCTTAGCAGGCATTCACTGCTTTTGTTCCATAGATTTAGGGCAGCAAGCATGTACTTTGCTGTACCTTGCTCACAAATATAAATCTGTTTTTGTGGAGAAAACACAGTTGCTGTTGTATTATACTGAACCTAGTTGTTTTAAAATCCCTTACAAACCCTTATACAATAAGAATCAGTCATTATCTATCTATCTATCTATCTATCTATCTTTCTATATTTCTATTTATCTCTTTACTAGCGATCTATCTATATTTCTGTTTATCTCTTAATCTATCTATCTATCTATCTATCTATCTATCTATCTATCTATCTATCTATCTATCTATCTATCCATCCATCTATCTATCTATCTATCTATCTATCTATCTATATTTCTATTTATCTCTTTATTATCTATCGATCTATTGGATCTATCTTTCTAACTAGAGTTACAATTGTATTCTGTTTTAATTACTTCAGTGGAAATAAGTGTGCTATGCGTAGAAACTCTTTCAAATTGGCTTTTAGAGAACTTATTTTTTCAAACATGTTATTAAAAATATCTTGACACACAGCAGCAGCATTACAAAAGCTGTATTCTCATGTGATTCATGTGCTGTGTTCTCCATAATTGTATGCCCTTTCTAATGTTAATGCAATTTTTTTTCTCCAAGTACACATGGGTTACAGATGATTTTACTATCAAAAAACCTCAATACAACCCTAAAACAGGCATAAAGGAAGCAGAATCAACTACACATCCTTTGCTTTTACAGACACACCAATATGTATGGTCTCTAAATGACAAATAGACTAAGAATACAAAAGAAAATCCAAAGCTAGATAATGACAGGTATATATTTGACCCCTTGAGACCCGCTGACTTCTCGGCACTGCTCTATTTGTGACATCACAATGAAGTGTGACATTATTCTTGAAGCACTTTATTTGCACATCAGGTTGCATGATGATGTAATCATTTTGGCGGATTTGCATTTAAAGCCTACTTTCTTTTGATCTATGGTGCCCAAAATATTTTAACTCACATCATAAAAAAAGGTAGGACAGAAAAGGGAAATAATTATATAAATAACCACAGATTACCTAAAATTCCCACAGAGAATCCCAGTTCATCTAGGTGGCACAAAGGTCCTTAAAAATAGCTACTGTAGCTACAGTGACTTTAGTTAAAAAAAAACTACTTACGGGATGTACATGTACTTTACTGCTCTAGTATTCTACTAGATAGAATAATGTTTGTTTCTTGTAGGATCATAACTATAGTTGTCATGTCTCTAACAAAGAACCATGACCTGTCATTGTAAATCATTGTCCAGCTGTGGACTGTCCAGTAGCGGGAAGGTAAATAAATTAAATGTGTTCAGAGGATTTTTGTGTTCAGTCAATATATCCTGGACAGGGTGCGTCAAGGTTATTAAAATTACTAAAGGCTTAATTAAAATGTTAGTTTAGATTTAATTGTGGCCAGTTTATCCAGTGGGCAACAATTAAATGTTGCCCTTACTGGCAAAGGTCAAGAATGTTTTGTTTTTTTATTGATGGAGTTTTAATAACATTTTCACGGAGGTGGGGGTCACATGGTCTGCCCATCGCCGGGTAGGCTCTTTATGCAGCTTTGATTATGGTGTTATTATTATAATTGTTATAACTTTAACATACATACAAAAAAAGAACCCCAGAAGCTTAAACAATGGAAAATCACCATTGTATTTCTAAAAATACAATATTTCAGTATCTTAATCCAATTAAGATAAAATAAGTCAAGATTCTGAACTCGGTACTGGCAGATATAATGTTGTGACCTGAATATCTGGAAATCATGTGCGTAGACTTTCTATAGGTCATTGATAATTATTCTCATTAGCATTTCAATAATGGTATTTTCAGCATCACCAACCAGACTGGTAAAGATAGTTATAATGATATCCTATTCTAAATGTTACAAAGCAACTTGTTTACAGACTAATAGAAAATTTTAATTTAAATATCTTGTATAATTACAAGCAAACAGTGAAGCTATAGTGAGGAAAAAAGACCAGGCATTGTTTTATTTTTTTATTTTTAGCAAAACTAATAAAGAATATGTTTTTTTCAATTTATTATAATTGTTGCTGTTATTATTATTTCTGATTTTTCTATTTTACTGTGGAGCAATATCATTGGTTATAATCTGAAAACATAACAGAATAAACACATGAGGGTCTACTCAATTAAGAAAGAATTGCAGGGAATTGAGATGGGAATTTCAAACTTTAGGCCAAAGTAGCCGAGCTGGGAAAATTTTCCAATGCAGCTGAATGGGAGAATTTTTTCCAACTCAGCTACTTTGGCTTTAGGTTTGAAATTCCCTTCTCAATTATCTGCAATTTCGTGCAATTCTCTCTTTATTACGTAGACCCTATCAACTGCTTTGAAAGGTATTTTATCATATATTGAGCTGTTATCACTTTTCTTAATCTATGTTGCAAAATAAAAATACTATTAAAAAAATTATATACATCCCAAATTTTAAACAGTGACAAAATAAACATAATTCACAACAGTGTTGTGTAATCTCCACTTTATAAGGTAAGCATTCTCTGTCTTTGTTTTACAAAAATCATTCCACCTAAACTGGATGATTTAGCTGTATATATTATACAATACATACTAAATGCCCCATGAACAAGTAACATGGTTAGTAATGCCAGTGCAGCATAATAAATATATATTTGTATTGTGGACTTCTAAAGCATTGCTGATATTTGCATCAAGCCTGGGGGGGGGGGGGGGGGGGGGAATCATTTAACTGCTTTGAACTGAATAATTCTATGTTAACCCTAGTGCTGCCAGTGATTTGTGAGTTATTCAGTAATTTTCTATAGCTTGTGATGGAACATTCGGTGACCTTCTTAAGATCATCTGAGGCAATGGTATGTCTTGTGTGACATTAAGTCTAGAACTGGCCCTAATACACAGCTAATAAGTAGTGGTTTAACAAATAATATGATATGGCTTGATTTGGAGAAGTTACATAATTTTCTTATCACTGTTTGAGTCTACATTGTGTTCAGTGTGACCTATAACATTGGACCGGTCACCTCCATACAGACAAACAAGCAAACTGGTGGAGCTGATATTTTGGTGACTATTTGACTATAGTAATGTCAGAATCAATCTTTTATTTTATGATTCCAAAAAAGTTGACTACTAAATCTAATCTAGATTTCATTACAACACTTGTACATCATTGATATTTGAGTTGTAACTGGCAGAAAAATTAAATAAAATGAAAAATGTTAACAAATGTTGGCAGAAGCAGCAAGATTTAGTCAAAGTTTGATGTGTCGTGAAGTCAGTGGATTCATATCAGGATAGCCAATATATATGGTAAGAGAAACTATGAATAATGGACATTATGAACCTTGAGCCTATATATTTTGGATCTATATAACATTAATATAATATTTGTATTTAACAATAAAGTTAAAATGTGCAGCTAGTTACTATAACTAATACTGGAGATATCCATATTTATTGAATGATAAATACCTGGATGCATTGTAGCCTCAGCCAGACATTGGTAAGAAGTTGATATAACTTATACAAATCATTGGATGCACACCATCTTTGCAAGCCATACCACCTTATTGATAAATCCACCAATGTGTCAATTTATGCTGTATATTTCTATTATTCCACTTGCGGTATATATATAATCCCTTTATAAAACAAAACAGAAAATTTTAGAAAAACCTAGACTATGATAATTATTCAAAAGCTTTTCCTTTTTGCAGACAATGTATTACCTGCTGGTAATTTAACCACCACCTCCAAGCTCTGCAGATTGATCTTTTTTTTAACTGTCAGGCTTTCTCAGCAATTTAAGTGAGAGTAAGTTACATCATAACTAACACTAATCCTTACAGTATCTAATATTATCTCCACTAATCAAGCACTAAAATAAAAAAAAACACCCACAATATATCAAACATAAAATATAGAAATCACAACTCCCTTCCTCCACAGCAAAAAGCAGACTTAGAGTCAAGAACGCCTTGTGATGCTAACTGTCATTCTGCTAGCAGAAGAGGCATCTGTCTTCAGAATGTTGGATTCTCTCCAGCCAATACCAACCTTACATGCAATATCACAGCTGGTATTTAAGAACTGCATTGAGTCTAAATCAGAAGAGGAGTTGTTTAGAGTTCACACCACAACCATTTAATATGATTTGTAGGTGAAATCTTCATGTATTTTCAAGAAATAAATGTACATTAGTACATTAATAATACTGTTAATACTAACAGTTATCAATATACTAAACAAATACATTCCATACTACCACATTAAAGGTAAAAATAAATAGTTTTGTGTAGTTAAATAGCAGGAATTTTATTATGTATTGCCAAAATGCATTATGGCATATTACATTTTTAATATACCACTACTTTTAAAACCATTTTAATGCACATGCAGGATACCTGATAATATTTATTTTAAGGCTTTCAAATTTACATCTTACATAAAAAAGATTTTTTTAAATGTGACAAAATTAGTCATTTACAGTTATGTGTAAAAAAATATTGCTGAAGCCATAAACAGAGATAATTAATCAATAAAAATAATTCATATTAAAACTGGCTACAGTTAGAACTGTAGAATGGTGAATGAACTATGTTTTTATGTTGAGTTTTAGTGTGTTACATTTATCAGTTTGATCAAGGATTATCATGTATTAAGTCTCCTTTTTAAGATGTAATAAGATTTAATTCCCATGACTTGAGTTTTATCAACCATTATCTTACATAAAGGCAATGCCTCAGGAACACAATAACTAGAAACGTTACATAGAGTATGATACAGATTTACACAGCAAGAAAAAAAAGTATAATTTTTTTATCACCTTGAAAAAGAAAAAAAAAAGATTTAAAAGCAATGTGTACAGAAAACAACATTCATTAAGAGATTAATATCTATACTTAAAGATGTACTTAAATGGTATAATGCCAAACGTAAAAATAACAATCAATTGACCCTGGTTTGCAGATTGCATTGCCGTTTACAATAATCTTTGTATCAGACACAGACAAAAAAAAAGTAATTATTAAGAGTTCCTTGTTTGCTATTGTTGGCCAGTTCAGCACCCACAGACATAGAGGCCAATATCTCTGATTACTCATGACAGACACCCTAAAACCTTCTTCAAAAATGCAAAACATATTTAATTTTGAAAGTGTCTGTCTGAGGTAACTAGTTATATTGGCCGTGAAGTGGGCATTGAATTGAACTTATTGTGCTGCATGATAACAATAAATCAAATGTGTCTGTAAAATATCTCAAGTACACTGAATATCTCACACACCTTGAAGATCTGATAGTCTTTTATTTTATTTTTTCCACCTACATTTTAAGAATACTGTGGGCTTTTCTGTTTTGAGTGGAACTGTCAAATTATCGCCAAACTCTCCTTGATTACAAATGTCAAGAAACATATGATAGTGGGGTTTGAGTTCATTTTGAGTTTTTTTTTTTTTTTTTAAGACAGAGCTGTGAATTAATATTGATTCATACCATTTAGCTCAATGACATGTATCTGTTTCCTTTCTGAAGAGGACATAGGCGTATCTGACTGTTCATTCTACCAAAAGGTTAACAGTCATTCGTATCCATGTGAATTCTTATTCAAATTTATATTTAAAGTTAATTCAAAGGGCACATACAAATGAGGAAAGTGGGCACCCAGTTTTGCTGCATTTATTCAGAACAACCACTTTTTAAATGATATGTGAATCCACAAGAGTTATTGATTTGATATTCTTAAAGTAAATTCATATGCTGTGTTTTTAATACCATGTTGAAGCATCAAGGTTCTCCTATATTTTGCACCTCACAGTGTCCTATATGATAACCTTGCAGCTAATTGCTACAAGATTAATCATATCTTACTCTTAGGAAAACTCTCAATATTCTAGACGGTGGCAAGATTAATTATAAATTAATTGGGCAATATAGCACTATGGAAGGGGGACATATTTAGCATTGTGAAAAGAAGACATAAGTGGCACGGTGGAAAGGGGACATAACTGGGATGTAAGAAGCAATAGATAAAGTAAGGACATGTATGGTAATGTGGAAACTATTGCTTCCCCACTTTCCATAGTGCCATATATGTACCATATATGTACCCAGTATACTTTATGCACAAACAAAAAATAAGCCTGGGTGTACTTGCTGTACTAGAATTCAGAATACTGTTGTTTTGGGCTGCTTTAAGCAAAGGCTGTGATTGCTTCTTCTCCACAGTACTGATAATGCATAAACAGACCGAAATAAATCCCAAATGCACCAGGATACAAATTTGCTGTGAATAACCTCTCCTGCTCTAATAACACCTACAGAGTGAGTGGATCAGCATGAAACACACACTTTCTTTATACAGTGTGATACCACTGAGCTCAATAAAATTCTGATAGATTAATTAAAATATAATTAATGTTTATATTTTCAGATTCAGCTCAAATTGAAAGCACTAAAAATCTTATGACAGCATAATCTTCATAAAAATGCAGAACTAAATAGTTTAGGCAAAATTAGGGTGAAAGTTGAGACAGACACACCACTTGTATATATTGTATGTTTTCTCATTCTCTGAATTGTAGTTAGATTTAGAAGAAACTGTGTCACTCCTCATTAAATATAACTATTATCTTACTTTTCATAGGAGGAGGAGCCTTCTGAGTCCCTGCAGACTATGGGTCTTATTGCACCTGATGCAATTGAAGGATTTTGTTTATTAAGGACTGTAAAGGCTATATCTAAGTGCATATATGTGTGCATATACATGTGCATGCACTTTGAACATCCATTACAAACCAGTGTGTTTCACTAAGCATGAGTCTCCATCCTGGCAGGATAACCTTTAAAAAATGTAGTTGTGGAGATATCAATGGTCAATATTAAAAAATTGTCAGGTGCTCAAGTTTTAAATGCAGCAACAGGCCTTGACCTAAACAGTGGTGGTATACCAGCATAGGTATGGAGGTACAAGGTAATGGTGAAACCCCCAAAAATATAATTATCTCTATAATTGCTTTGTATAATATTTGTGAGACACAAGACAGTTTCCACAGAAAAATGCACAAAGCAATACAATAATCAGTATATCAAGATAAAATGTTAATATAATTGGTGTACACAACACTTATTGTATTAATAATAATGACTGAGGCAGGATGTCTTATATAAGTAATGTTCCTCTCTCTGGGGTGAACGGAATGCAAGACTAGCTAATGTTTTTCCTCAGAGGTGATATGTGAAATTGTCTTGTAAAGGAGGATCATTTTGTAAGATGGAAAGGAAGGAGGGGTATTTTTTTTTAACTGTGATACTACGCTGCCCATAAACACACATGCTTGTCTTCTTTGCAAGCTTGCATACATGCTAATTACTTTATATCACATTAACAGTCTCTCATATAAAGACCACTGCATATACCACTGATCTGATCATATTCCTTGTTTTAAAAAAAGATCTTTCTTCCATTCAATCTTGTATATAATCAGCATTTAGATTATATTATTTTCCGAAATCCCAGCCATAAATACCACACTGGGAAAAATATGATACATTAGTCCCTTAAAGCCAATGACACTATATCAAGACCAACCCCTTGACACTGTAAAACACAAATAATAACATATTTTACCTGTTTTTGTTTTTCTTTGATGGGCCTTGATATAGTTTAATTGGCTTTAAGGGACTAATGTATCATATTTTACCCAGTGTGATATTTAGGAAAAGGCCTGCCATGCTTTAGTATTGGTTATCTATACATTAAATTACCATTGTTCATTCATTAATTTTCCACTTTTTGTTTACGTCAGACAAAAAATTTAAATGTCAAAATATGTATTTTACGTGTGTTTTAAGGATTAACTAAGAATGCCTCAGCTAGCGATTAATTAATATATATATATATATATATATATTATATATATATATATATATATATATATATATATATATATATATATATATATATATATATATATATATGTATATATATATATATATATCTTCAATGTGTCTGTCCCATGTTTCAGATTTGGGGCAGAAATGTTGAATGTTTTTCACTATGTTTGGCAACAAAAAAACTAGAAATCAACCCGAAAATGCTCCTGTTGATTTGTTACATAACATTATGACCACCTGCCTAATATTTTGTAGGTCCCCTTTTGATGCCCTGACCCATCAAGGTATGGACTCCACTAGACCACTGAAGGTGTGCTGTGGCATCTGGCACCAAGATGCTACCAGTAGAACCTTTAAGCCCTGTAAGTTGTGAGGTGCAGCCTCTATGAATCAGACATGTTTGTCCAGCACATCCCACAGATGCTCAATTGGACTGAGATCTGGGGAATTTGGAGGCCAACAATGCTTAGGTAGGGGGTTTGTGTCAAAGTAACATCTGATGGCAGGATTCAAAATTTTCCAGCAGAACATTGCCCAAAGCATCACACTGCCTCCACTGCCCTAAAAATAATGTTATGATTGATCAATGTATATATATATATATATATATATATATATATATATATATATATATATATACACATACATACATAAATGTATTCATGCTTTTATTTATTACATACTTGCCATAAAATCACAGCAGCTAAAAGCCTGTGGCCTGATCAAAATTACCTAACACATTTAGGGCAAGACATACAGGTATGCCTTTTCAAATCTTTGGTAGTCATGCTTTGTTAGATGGTGGAATTCTCAGTCACTTTCAATCTTTTCAGGGTGAATGACTCAAAAGAAGTAATGTACGTTACAAAAAAACACTTAAAAAAGCTATTTGACTTTACATGCCTTTCAATAAGAGTACATATGTAATTGTTATAGATATTACACACAATTATAAGTATTTTAAAGTAAAAGGCATAATTACATTTTATGAAATAGGGTAAATTGACAATCTATTAATACTGCAAACTGTTTTGTTTGACCTTGGGATATGTGTCCTTGTTATTCCCTGCAATTTTCTACAGTGATGTCTTAATGGTGTAGAGGCAGATTAAATTATTATATGTCAAATGAAGTGGATATGGCTTTAGGGAGAGTGGGTAGTTTTGATTGCTTTTGTCAGTTATATTACCTTTTTTTCTTTTTCTAAAGATTCTACTTCAAGACAAGACAAAGTGAAGCAGAGAACTAATTTCAATTTGTTTATTAAATCTATGATTTGTATTTTTATTCTACTATTAAATATTGAATGAAAGCTTTCCAAACCATATTAATTTATTGCTGCAATTTTACAGCTATATAATAAAGGTCATTATTAATTGACATACACTCTTTGTCTTTAAATGATCTCAGGGTAAGGTAAATTACCATACATAATTTTCTGGCATGAGACATCTGATTTTTTTTTTATATGGTAGTGTAGGTTTACTACTTGCGTGACAAAGGGATGTCATGTAATGAAGAATTCATTGCATTGGACAGACCTAGAGCAGCTGCCTTATGTAGAACTATATTATGACTTTGGTAACTTGGTGATGTCATACATGTTTGTGAAGAGAGTAGACAATCAGCTGCCACTAGAATCCTAGATGAAAAAGGATAAGGTTTCACTAGAAGGAAAGAGGAGACTGTTGTACACATTTTTTTTATTTAAGTCCTAAAACAAATAATAAATTGATGTTGACTATGTAGCTAATTTTTTTTGTCACCGCAACTATTAGCCAACGAAATTCTGAGATTACATCATAAAATGGAGTCCTGAACCTCCGAATGGCTAAAAGGAGGCTGTGACATTGTAATAACACAGTAGTGTTTCAAGTTAACGGTTGTACTTAGCATGTCTACCCAGAGGTGTATCTTGATTTTGTGCTGCCCTAGGCAGACAAAATCCGGGCACCCCCCTACCCAAGCTGCACACCCACGTTACACACATAAGACATGCCCCATCATTCAGACTCACATCAAGCTCACACTCCCATCACACTCAGTCACACACTCCTACTCCCATCACACTCAGTCACACACTCCTACTCCCATCACGCACACTCTGACTCCCATCACACTCAGTCACACACACTGTCTCCCATCACACACACTCTGACTCCCATCACACTCAGTCACACACACTGTCTCCTATCACACACACTCTGACTCCCATCACACTCAGTCACACACACTGTCTCCCATCACACACACTCTGACTCCCATCACACTCACTCTGACTCCCATCACACTCAGTCACACACAGTCTCCCATCACACACACTCTGACTCCCATCACACTCAGTCACACACAGTCTCCCATCACACACACTCTGACTCCCATCACACTCAGTCACACACTGTCTCCCATCACACACACTCTGATTCCCATCACACTCAGTCACACACACACACACACACACACACACACACACACACACTGTCTCCCATCACACACACTCTGACTCCCATCACACTCAGTCACACACAGTCTCCCATCACACACACTCTGACTCCCATCACACTCAGTCACACACTGTCTCCCATCACACACACTCTGATTCCCATCACACTCAGTCACACACACACACACACACACACACACACTGTCTCCCATCACACACACTCTGACTCCCATCACACTCAGTCACACACACTGTCTCCCATCACACACACTCTGACTCCCATCACACTCAGT
The DNA here is from genome assembly GCA_036172795.1 of Pelodytes ibericus. Classification (NCBI taxonomy): domain Eukaryota; kingdom Metazoa; phylum Chordata; class Amphibia; order Anura; family Pelodytidae; genus Pelodytes; species Pelodytes ibericus. Next base: position 136,923,188 of record CM069859.1, on the reverse strand, counting down.
CACTCACACACACACACACACAGTCTCCCATCAGCACTTACCTTTCCCTGGCAGGCAGGCAGCATGGTCCCTCCATGCTGCCTGTTCGGCTTCCCGGCGATTGTGCCGACAGGTCACGTGACCGGGCGCGCGTATGACATCAGCGCGCCCGTCACGTGACTGTCGGCACTTCCGTGTCGGCACACTGCACAGGGAGCCGAACTGGCAGCACGGAGGTTTCTCTGTGCTGCCTGTTCGACTCCCCGTGCAGCCTGGCAGGCAGAGCGATGGTGAGGGGGGATCTTCCGATCCCCTCTCACCTCCGTCTCTGCCTGCAAGCGCGGTGGGGTTTTTTTTTTTTTTTTTTTTTAAAGGGCCGGATTTTTTTTTTTTTTTTTTCATTTTTTTTTTCTCCAGTGCTGGGGGGCGCTGCCGCCCCCCAAAATTTGCCGCCATAGGCATCCGCCTAGGATGCCTCGCGGTAAATACAGCACTGTGTCTACCCACACTGCTAAAAAAAAGACTCCAGGATTTAGGTGTAATAGACATTGTGAATCATCCCAACTATAGGACGCTCCCACTGAAGTCCCCAAACCCCCTCCCATGTAAGTCTAAACAACCTACCGTCACACTGAATGGTAGTAACTTCTGATGACCTGCGTACCTATTCCTGCTTGGATTTTAGGAGTAACTGCAGGTTGCAGGAATTGAAGAGACGTACAGTCTCTTTGCTAAAACCCAGAGCAGAAAATCCTTATTTTATATAATGTTTGCCAAATTCCTGCCAAAATTTAGCACAGCTAGGATCTTGTTCCTAAGCAGACCCAATGGAGCTTCCTATGTCATAGCTATTCAATAAAATATTGTATCATGTAGAATAGTCAGTCATACATATACCATAACATAAAATCTAATCTAATGTTCAGCCATTGCAGCTATATTGTTTTCTTTTACATTACTGATTTTTCCTATAACTCAAATGTCAACAATGTAATCAACATATAGCTGTCATCAAAATGATTAGATGGACCAAATCGACAAAAAGAGTAAAAAAAAAAAAAAAGCTTATTAGCTTCATTGTTCATTTTTTCAGTTAATGGTTAACAAAACATTTGTAGAGTTATGGTTTATTTTGCTTCATATGTAAGAAGGCAATTAAACCATTTTTACACACAGACCAATTAGGATACCAATCTTACACACATGAATATATCCCCTTAAACATATATACACACACAAATAGAACCAATCACAGGAAAATCCAGTCAAGCCCTTTTATTATATAATAACATTTTAATTTTATTTGTAAATTAAGTTTTTAAAAGGTACATTTTCTACTGACATTTACGTGCTAAGTAGAAAATCAAAAACTGTTGTACAAATGCATGCAATTTCCAAGGTTATAAACAAGAACATTAAAAATAATGAGGTAATTGACTCTTGCTAACTTGCCTTCGGGTAGTAAGATGCACAGTAGTTTGATCAGTGGTATGCTCCTGGTTCCACATTCTATAATTGATCATTGTGTTGTTAAAGAAATATAAGGAAATAATGAATCAGTAAGTTCACTAGCAACTGATAAAGTAAATGACCTTTCTAGGTGTAGAAGCTCATGACAAATTATTTACCTGATAATTAGCAGCAGCCATTAGACGCATGAGAACTTATATTTAGTATGGTTAATGGGATACAAATGCAACGTATTTCAAAATCAATAATATTGGTTTGTTTTCTTTACACAGTTCAAGTCATTATTGATTCATAATTTAATTGCTTGTGTGTATCATCGAGGATTATATTCATGTTAAATCCAGAAATTTTCCCCCTTGCTTAGTTAGGAATATAAGAGTGCATTAAAATGAGATGGAAGCCATTTGTATTAATGTAATTAATATTCATTGTATTCTTCTTCTATACAACATTTATTGTCTCAATATGCAATGTTAATATATTTTCAACAAATTACATTGTGCCTCTAGTGTTCGTCTCTTGTAAAAGAATGCCTGATTGAAAACTAAGGGTCTAGCCCAGTGATGGCAAAGTGTTTTTGAACCTAAGTGCCTATTTTTATGCAATTAGCAAAGTTAACGACCTCAAAGTGTAATTTCTTCATATATTATGACCAGTTTCCCATTTTAATTCCAAACTCTCTTCCTTTTAGTTACCCCCTCTTTTTTGTTTATTTTCCTTTGGTATCTCCATTTCAGTGTCTCCATATGCTTTACATACCTCCATATATGATGATGGTGACAAGGCAGTCACATGTCAAGCACCACCTCAGAGGATCTTGAGTGCCGGAGGTGGCACCTGTGCCATAGGTTCACCATCACTGGTCTAGCCTATACATTTAGGCCAATTAATCAATCTGGACTAATAACAATATAAGCAAGATATCTTGCTGCAAACTGTCATTAAATATGTAAGAAAAATGAAGCCATTATTAATTCCCATGATGTAACACCACCGGGTTTGTAAGCCCATCCGGCCTTAGTTCTGCTGGCAGTGTACACAGTATAGCACATAGCTGTTGTTAACCAAACATGCTTGACTGAAGCTAGGAAACTCAAGCCGCTGCTCTGAACAGTCAGAACAAATCTAGATTATTGCTATTTTACTATGCTTCACTTTTAATCATTTGTAGGTCTGTACAATGTTTTCACAAGATGCACAGCTATACCATCATTTGCCCATCACTTCCTCATATTACAAGTTTAGATAATGAAAGTCAGCCAGGAAAACAGAGCAAATGATCTTACTTTGTCACTGACAGTCTAAATGCATGAATTCATCAGTGGTGACAAAGTCTCGGCAGTGTTTCTATCAAAAAATCCATATCACTCCCTATAAAGGACATCTGTATGATAAAAAATAAATTCTATTTAATTGAAATTAAATATAGGAAAGAGGAAATTCTTAAAAGAAAGAATACAAATACTGTACCTCATTGAGCCCTCTTTGCTTGAATAGCTCTATTAGTGGGCTGACATCTTGAGTCAGATGAATCTGTCCAGTGGTGGGATTCAAAAGCTTTCTTTCACCTTACTGTCCTTTCATAGTTAAAAATAAAAATCACGTTATGTGAGTGTGTATTAGTGAGCGTTGTGTGAGTGTGTATTAGTGAGCGTTATGAGATTATCTATTAGTGAACATTATACGAGTGTGTATTAGTGAGGGTTATGTGAGTGTATGTTAGTGAGTGTATATTAGTGAAGGTAATGTATTAGTGAGTGTTATGTGAATATGTATTAGTGAGCGTTATAGGATTACGTATTAGTGAGGGTTATATGAGTGTATTTTAGTGAGTGTATATTAGTAAAGGTTATGTGAGTGTGTATTAGTGAGTGTTATGTGAGTGTGTATTGTGTGAGTGTGTATTAGTGATTGCTATGTGTCTGTTAGTGCATGTGATGTGTGTTCATCAGTGTGTGTTTGTGAGTGTAAGTACACCAGGTAGGACAGGCTGAGACTCTTGCTACAATAAATTATATGGTTCATCCGTTATGTTATCTAGTCTAAATCCAGTCCTCTGTTCCATGCATCCTATTTTATGAAAACCTCCCCTACAAGTGTTCAAATAATTATAATAAAATAAGCTTACACCCCATACTTAAGTAAATATTATATAGACACTCACATTTACCACATTTTCAAAATAAAAAATAAACTCAATCTTTGGAACAAAATAAACACACTCCCTATAAAAATGCAGAAATATTACCGTATTTGCTTGAATATAAGACAAGGTTTTTTTTCAGAAAAAGACCCCTTGTCTTATATTCGAGGTCGTCTTATAATCTGACCACAAATCGAGGTCACACTATAAGAGCTGCAGGGGACCTGGATCCCTATCGCTATCAGCCGGTGGATGTCTGCGAGATGCGAGCAGACATCCTCCGCTGCCACCCGGCACGACCGCCGGGACTTCTATGATGAAGCTTGGTCCTTCCGGCTTCATCATAAAAGTCCCGGCGGAAGTGCCAGCAGCAGCAGAAGATGTCTGTGCGTATCGTGCAGACATCCTCCGGCTGCCTCCACTGGCCAACAGGGATATTTGGGCAGCAGGGGGATGTCTGCAAGATAGTGCCCGACACTTCCATCTATTATGACGTCATAGTAGATGGATGTGTCGGGCAACATGGAGGATGTCTGCACGTATCGTGCAGATATCCCCCGGCTGCCCCCACTAGCCACCAGGGAGAGACAGGGTGAGGGGAGGGAGGGGGGAGAGAGAGGCACAAGAAGAGGGGGGGAGAGAGAGACACAAAGGAAGGGGGGGAGAGAGAGACACCAGGTGAGGGGGAGAGAGAGAGAAAAAGTTTAGGGGGAGGAGAGAGAGACAAAAGTTTTGAGGGAGAGAGAGACAAAAGTTTGGGGGGAGGGAGAGAAACAACACTAAGGGGGGGGGGAGAGACAAAGCTGGGGGGAAGAGAAAGAGAGAGACAGCATTGGCACATAAAAGGAAATAAAAACAAGAAATGCATTTTTTATATCATAGTTTTTATTAAATATTAAAAAGCAATTTACATGTGAATATATACAAGTTGAACTTTTTTCCTATAGGGCATTCCTATATTCAGGCTTTTAGTTTTTTTCCTAAAGGAATATCCAAAGTTTGGGGGGTCGTCTTATAATCAGGGTCGTCTTAAATTTGAGCAAATACAGTAATTATAGATTTGAAGACTAGGCTGAGCTATAAGAAAATATATTGTTTGTTTTGTATATATTTTGGATGGCAAAGTCCGTGCCACATTCGTTTTGACAGTAGAGGGAGGGGTAAACAGGCAGATGGGAAGAGGAAGGTCAGTTTTTTTCAGGTCACCAAATTACTACTCTGTAACTGATAGCAGGGGACAGGACATTTTATGGGTCAATTGTGTCTGTATCTGATCCATCTGATGTTTTCTCCCTGTTAGAGATATCAGGTGCAAATATGGCATTAATGTACTTTATTTATATTTTTCCAGGAAAGCATTACTATTTAAATGACTATACTAATGTTTCAGTTAAAGATAACATACCTTTTTGCTAATAGTTGTATTTTAAATGAAACTCCATTAAACAATTTAATTTTTATATTGAAAAAAGGAAAAGTGTTGTGTCAGCGTAGAAGAATGTTAAATTAAAATATATTTTCCCAATATGTTTTGGTGCAGTGTAGGTATTACATTATGTATAATTTCTGTGAAGCTATGATTAGTTCTCTGAATTATTAATCTGCAAGTCTCATGTGACAAACATTCAACCTTCATATAGACCCTACTTTACATCTATTTCAGCTGTATATGTATGTATATGTAAGGGTTTACTCAATAAAGAGAGAAAATGTAAAGGTAAATGCAGATATGTGAATTTCAAACTTTAGGCCAATGTAGCCAAGTTGGAAAAATTCTCCAATTCTCTCTTTATTTAGTAATCCCTTGAATCATTATTTCTAATCTTGTCAACGTCTTGACTGTATTTCCTATTCACACATAAATAAGGTTCGAAAACAATTGTAACACTTATTTATTTCTCTGTTATGCAATATCAGCCCCGACACTGCACACTACTGCTCTTGAAAGGTTATGTATTAAATCTATTTAGGGTACCTGATGTCACTGAAAGATGCCCATAAAACAAAAAGTGACAACTACATACACATAATTAAATGTATGATACACAATGATTTGCTTTTGTCATTTTAGTTGATTTACTACATATGTAGATAAAAACTGACATTATTATTATTAGAATGTGCTTTGCTTGAGCTGATATTGTCATGGAATAATCAAGTAATTGTTGCTGAACAGAATGTAATAGAGGATCTTCAGCTTGATAGAAAAATCATGTTATATAGTGTTCTCATCAGATCTTTACACAGCTTGGTTCCAATTTAAGTCCTTCTTGTGCATCTGCATATTCAGGTTCATCCATCAAGTGGTAGCATGCTGAGAAAAGGAAGGTTTTAATACTTTCCAGGGCCAGTGAACATACTGTGGACATCACTTTTCAGAAAAAAACATATGCTAAAAGCTTGGTTGCTGAATTGCTGTTTCATGGAAACAAATTTGACAACATTTACAAATGTGTGCATAAAATGTATTGCTAATGTTGGTGAGCTTTAGATAGTTCACTTCATTTTTTTTGCCACAGACTAGGAAAAATGATTTCTCTTTGAACTCTTGGGATGTACTATTCTAAGACAAGCTATAAACTGTTATACTATGGAAATTGTTTTCCCACCTTGGTAAAATTTAGCAGACAAAATGTCAAATATGTTAACATGCACAGTATTAAAACCTGTAATTGTAAGGTTTGAAGTGTTAGCAGCATGGACTTTCTTGGGTATTTCAAAATGTATACCAATGAGTGGCCTAATTGGCCATTAGCAGTGTGACTACATTTCCCATGAGACTAAGCTGTAAAATGTAAAAGGCTGACTTTAAAAAAAAAAAATATATATATATATATCTCTTTTATTTTTGTCATATACAAAATGACAATACAAACAAACATTTGAATACAATTCTGATTACAGAGGCACAATACAAAACATGAAAATATCATAAAAGGTTCCAGAAAGATATGAGCAAAGAGAGGGGGCTGCTTTAAAGAGACTGCTTCTTTAAAAATGTGGGTTGATCTCCATACCGCGATGGCCATTCTCTCAGTTCTACATTTATAGTGATCTGCAGTATTTTTAGATTTAGATTGGTTCAGATACCTGTGCTTTTTGTAAAAGGCTGACTTAATCGTAAGCTTCCGGTTAAGGACAGCAGTCTGAATAGTGTCAAGCAGTTTGCCAGTTTTTTTCAGTAAGCAACTTCTAATAAAATCTTGCTATATGAAGTAAGCATTTATCAATTGTTTCCACACATCCTGGACACTTAGTGTGTGGAGTCTTTGATTTTATACACTTGATCTGTGTTGTCTGTCTATCTCTTTCTAACTCTAATGATAAAGGGTGGGCTGATTAAGTTGCACAATCGGCCACTAAATTGCTTTTGCCCTCCCGGGCCAGAAATAAAAATGGTGATCTTGACCACCTCTTGCTTACATCTCTGTGATACCACTCCTTCGCTTCCCTTCTCACTGAGCTGATACCCATGTGAAACACTGCCATAGTTGGCCAGGAAAAGTGTTTACAGCAATTGTGCACTGGGATAAAAGAGAAAATATTGTGAAAATTGTACTTTTAAACACAAATAATAAAAGTGTTATATGCAGTTCAGTTTTTAATTTGCACATTCTATTGATGTAGAGTCTTTGGCCATATGAACATATTCTCATTTGAAATAATGATATTACAAGTTGAATTGAGTCTACAGTTATGTTCATTTAGAGTCACCCCAGGTAAATGTTGGGGTGTAACTGCAGTAGTTTTGTTTTCTTTTTCATTCCGTGCCCAGTTCTACCTTCTCTATACCCTTATTAACCTAACACCTTGTAATTAGTGTCATAAAAGCTCTAATGTTCTTTCAGTTAAAGTGACGCTATCACTTGATGTTCCCAAAAGAATATCATTTTGATCTAACCAGGCTATTGTAAATTAAACTATAATTACTTTGGAATTTTATTACAGTTTTAAATCCTCCTCAGAGACAGATCCAGTTTTAAAAAAAAAGTTCAGAATTCCCTGAGTAGCAACATTCAGCTTCTAGTACCCAATATGGAAGGATGTATGCGTTTGGTAGAAATCTTTTATCAGTTGTTTTTTTTGTTTTTTTTAAATCCTGCTGAACAAACGTGAAAATGGTCAGGATAAAATATTGGCAGTTTTTAAATTATTGTATCATGGTGCATATGGTTGCTTGTTGTATGAGCAGTTGAGGTTAAGTAGAAGTGTATGGGATAAACATATGCTGTAAATATAGCAGTTAACAGTTAACTGTTAACAAGTGTAGCTTCTCTAGTACCATGGACAGATTGTCATATTTATATTTCCCACAGAGGAATCTAGATGTGAAGTTGTGTATTGTTTGAATTGAGGAATATAGGAACATTGTTCATGTATAGTGTGTTGTTGGAGTCAAAGACCAATAGAAGGACAAGTGATGTGACTATTGTTGTGACTTTTCTCTTATGTGTCTGAAACTATGCATTATAGAAAACATGTAGAATGTTTTTAAGGAGATTTTCACAGTTGCGTTTGTCAGGGGTTTTAATGAGAACTGGTTCTTGATTACTCCATGATAGCTCTGTGATGAGGAGACTACATCTACTGCTTCATCTGGATTCTATTATTGGGTATTTGATTAACCCCATCATGACCAGACTGTTTTTGGAATGTTGTGCGTTAATGACCGTGGCTATTTTTACACTTCTGAGGTTCTTTGTGTTTAGCTGTAATTTTATTATTTGTTATTTGGGGGGACCAGGGGTTGGCTTCCAGCACTATATTTAGTCTCTCCCTGTCCCATGATGTGGAGCAGGGAGAGACTATAGCTGTCAAAGCAGGCACCTGCTTTGACAGCTATTAACATCCGGGCATTGTGATTGGCTGTCACGGTGCCCGAGCGCATACCGCGATTGGATCTGCATGACGGTCCTGGACCGTCATTGGTCACTAAGGGAGTTTTTCCCCATGACGGTCCAGGACCGTCATTGGTCATGGAGGGGTTAAAGCAAGTTATCAGATACCAATTTTTGATGTCTTAAATATGTGAGGTGTTGGCTTGTTTGGTGTGTGGCTAATGCTCCCCGATATATCTGTGTGTCTTCTGTGTGCAAGTGGAAATGCAAGGAGATGAAATGTATCAATGATATTAAGGATATATTGAACAGGTGGGGGTGGGGATGATCCTCTAGGGGAGTCCTCAAGCCTCCCTAACAGTCCATGTTTTAATGATTACCCACTTGTGTTGAAATCAAACTAAATTTGTTTTTTTTTTGGTAATACCTAAATCCTGCACTGTTAGGAAGGGTGGGGGGAGTATAGGAACCACTGCCTAGCGACTCATTCTAATAGGTAGTGCTTGCTTTTAGCTGTATTCAACCCTTATTGGTCAGGAATTAAGTGACCCAGCTGAATGTGGAGTCACACAGCCACTACACTCATGTAGTTTAAGTAGGCTCATTGGCATCTGTTTACAAAAAACTACTTTTAAAATTATATTAATCACATAAATTATCAAATATCATCACATTTGCTTTCTGAAACGTTTTCTGTTTTCTTCCACAGTTAAGTTTATTTTAATTTTAGAATCCACAGGGCTTCTCTTGCATTCTGTTACATTATATGTTAATCATCAACAAAATGGTGTGCATGCTAATGCAAAAGATATGATAATATAAATGTTGACGAAACAGAACAAGATTACTGATTACAGAAACCACAACAGTGTAATTTTGCAATTTAGTCAATTGAGATCATTAATGCAGTTGGTTTTATGATTGCCATCAAAGTAAAAAAAAAAAAAATCTAAATTAGTTTGTGGCAGCTGTTTTAGACTGTTGCACTTGTAGGGAGAGCAATTAAATATAATAGATTTCATGTGTATTAAAGTGTGCAGAACTACTTGTGAAAATAACCTTTTTGATACCAAACAATAACCTGGACAATGGTTAAATACAATTTTAACTTTGTTAGTGCATAGAAACTAAATGATGACTGCACATAAATAAGGGTATTTCATATATAATGTAAGTAAAGAATATCAGTATATTATTGCCCTTTATTTTTAAAGTCAGTCCCACTTTAAAAAAAAAAAAAAAAATGGTAATGTGGGCCCACACTCTATTGGAGGGGTGTTAGGCCCTTAATTTTATAACTGACTTAATTTTATAGCTGTCTATAAAGATTATAAAGTTACATTACTGATTAAACCCCAGCAATTCCCCTTAATCCAGAGGCCATCTTTGGCCATTTGTAATAATGGAAGGTATGATATTATTCTTCATAAAGAAACAATGATGTTCACAAAACATAGTCTATGCATTTGGTTACTACCAGTTCCGACATACTAAGGGATACATAAAGTTAATCCGCCTCTCCTTTAAACAATTAAAGTATATTTCCTTAAACCCATATTTTATATAGATACATGTAACAACGTGATTAAAATGACATCATTGCATAACCTTTAAATAAAGTATTAACTTCTTGGGTGCCAAAGAGGTAGGTTGCATTTCATGGGATTGACCTCGTTGTGATGTATTAAAGCCATGTTGCTAATTCTAATGATCAGAAGACTCTCTTGTCTTCAAAGGCAGACGTCTGACATAACATTGTGAGCATTTGCTACATAGCATTCAAAGCCAGCAGCTGTTGTATAAATTACTTTTTACGGTAGTTTCATACATATGCATTCGTGCACAACCAGATATTGTGCACTACCATGTACAATGTACTGCAGATTTCTTTTTATTTAAAAATATAAATACTTTCTTTTCTATAGACATTGATAAGCCCTGTATGGATTACCATCACAGTGGTAATGCCAGATGACTTAACTTACTAAAATCAGCTAGATAATAATAACTAGTTTTTAAAGATTCTTAAACCTCATAAAAACATTGTATACAAATTATAATAACATCCTAGTAATTATAACCTAAAGGTAAAAATATAAAATGATAATAATTAGTAATAATGATAAAAGTAATTGAAATCTTGACTTTAGTAATGAATGTCCACATCACAATCACAATGAAGGGAACTGACATCCTACCAGAAGACAATGTTCATTAATAAAGGATATTTTGTCACATTATAATAGCAGACAAATAAATAGATTTGAGAGCAAAATGTAATTGAAAGTGGTGCTGCCTTCACTGATGACACCATTGTTTTGTTACTATTTGGCAATCAACCGCAGCAATGAGGTCTAATTAATTTACATATGGTACAGCAATATAAGGTGATTAAGAGACAACACATAACTTTAAATGTAGTCTTTAAATGTATGCATCGTCTATTCTGTTAAATGACTGTATCAATCACTTTTTATGCTCTCACTCACATGGTAAATACCATATGTCTTTGCACACAAACATTAATATGTTTTGGTGCACAGTATGTGGACAAAATGTACTAATATTTAACTAGGTGTAACAATAGGCACTAGAAATTGGTTAATTTGCCACCAGAACTAGGTACCTCTCCTAGAGTGTGGCAAGCCCCCTCTCTGATTGGCTGTGCGCACACCAATCTTAGACCTGCTGTGTCGCAGCTTCGAGACACAGCAGAGAAGAATCCAGTGGGTATCTATTAAGATACTCGTCGGGTTTACTTAGAAGTAGCAAGACAACTATTTTAACCCTTGCTTTCTACAAGGAAAAAAAAAATATATATTTTATTGTCCTTTAAGATCTCTACGTTAAGGTCAATATGTAATAATCAAGCCAAGCATAGGGTATATACATATACCCTCATTTATGCATCATGGCTTTTATTAATCATTGTCTATTACCTTATGACAGACACTGGTGACCTGCAAAGTCAATAGTTCAACAAGGTAGACTATATGGTCTTTCCAAGCTGAAATAGATGTACTGTACCAATGCATGTCTTTAAAAAAAGCAATGTGCAGAGAAGTAATTTACGTTGTACAAAATAACGACATTCATTGATTGCAGACAATGAAAGGATTTCTTTTTTGTTTGTTACCTGATGCCTCTGTATATTTAACTTGGTCCTTGAAAGCATCTGTCTACAGTTTTAAACATAGCTTTTGAAACACAGCCCAGATCGGAGTGCAGAGATAAAAAATTAAACCACGCACGCATGTTTTGCCCTTACTGGGTCTCATCTTTGCTATGGTATGTTTAAAATAATGATAGTTTTGCTATACATTAAATATTCAGTCCATCACTGCAAATTGAACAGTAATTTGGTAAACCACTGTACACTCTTGGGAACAAGGCACAACACATATGTTTAGCGAGTGCACACGCTTATCCAAAGAGAATCATGGTGACCTCCAATGGTCCACCGCAGAGATTCTAGCAGAGGATCCCCAGATAATACATTAAAACATGTAAGATTAGCAACTTCAGTTTGTCAGCTATTTTAAAAAAACAATTATTGTTGCAAAAGTATTTTCCTGTTCATAATAATGGGGATAACTATGCAACCACTGTTCACATCAGACATTGGAAAATACAATATTTTACTTAAATGGCTAGTCTTTAAATCATTGTTTTTCATTTACTTTATTTTACAATAATTGCTTGAATATAAGATGACCCTGATTATACGACAACCCCCACACACTTTGGAAATGAATTAAGGAAAAAAAGAAAAGGCTAGAATATAAGATAACCATATAGGGAAAAATACGGTATTTAACGGACACTGATCAAAACAAGACCATTATTTTACTTTATTACTTCATTACTTTTCATTGTATTTTTCCAGAATACATAAAACTGAATTTCTCAAATGATAAAAATGATCACTGTGTACAAATCATAATATATTCACCCATGCCCATACAAACAAAAGTAAATAAATATATTACCGTACCTATCCCTCCTTCCTCTAAATTTTAAAAATTCTAAAAAAAAAAGCCAGTCTTTGAGTGCAATGAGGGTGGGCCCTGTGGATAAAAAAAAAATACCTTTAATAAAATGCCCTCCGAAAATCTGCGATGCCCTTGAGTTATCATCTTCAACCCAGGAAAAGGGGCCATCCATAAATTAAAATGAATCCACCTAATAAAAACAAGTGCTGCAAAAAAAAATTATAATAACCCAACAGATTTAAGGCATCTGTCCTTACTGGCTCATATAATTGACTGATCGGAAGCCTCCCTGGTATCAGCTCTACACAGCCCCTGACCACATAAGGGGTAATTACATGCATAAAAAAGATAAATATTTGTTTTAAACATGTCACTGGTGTCTCTTGTTCATGAAATCACCTGTGGCTTGATGAACTGGTTTTCAAAAGAACTGGTTTTCAATGGGAAATGTGTAATTTGCATATGAAGCTGCAAGCGCATGTCATAATCACACACCTTCAGAGGCCTAGTAGAGTCCACGCCTCAATGGGTCAGGGCTGTTTTGACGGCAAAAGCAAACCTACACAATATAAGGCAATATTTTATGGCTGATCGGTGTATATCTACTGAATTATTATCTTTTAGTGATGTTAAATATGTATTATATATCTATAATGTTTTATTTTGCTTTATTAAAAAATAAATGTAAAAAAGGTTTGTGCAATCATTATTCCCCAAGGGTAGTATATATTTCCTGATTTTTTTTGAGTGCACACCACAGTAACTATTATCCTTTGACGGTTGAAGTCTTATCTAGTTTGCCAATTTCCTTTCCAAAAGCTTCATTCCGCTATATGCATGCTCTAGCAATCTTCAAGGTCTCTAGAGTATATGTTCCTACTTCTTCTGCCAAAATCATATCACAAGGATCCATTATTCTGTGAAGAAATTTTTTTATAACACTGCACATTCTCATCCATTTGTTTGAAAACCCTCCACTTTTTTTAAACATTGTTAAATCCTTATATATGTAATTTATAAACATATTTGCCCATTCTGCATTCTTTCATTATAACCTACAAACTACATACAGAGGTTTTTCTTAACTGATACATTGACCCACTGGCCTTGATCCATTTGGTAAATCTTCATTAAAGAATAACATTCTTCTTCTAATGTCTTCAAATTACCAATACTTTTCTGAAGATATTGTCACCAGAACATACCCAGAATGGTCATTTTGAAGAGTTAGTGCTGCACTTGGGAAAAATGCACTGGTGGCTTGGCCTACTGCACTCTATTATTGTCCACACTGATATAATAATGATTAGTTATTTCAGTAATGAAGTTTTCTACCCCACTGTAGCAGATGCCAACTGAATGATGCATAACTGACCTGCATAAACAATATTTTGTGTTGATCATTATCATATGATTTGCTATCTTCTGGATGAACACCATCTATCTCCATCATGATCTAGCAGTTTAGTTTTCCAGTCCAAAAAATGAAACATACCTCTCAAATGAATTGTTCACAAATTCAGTATAACTCACACATTTGGGTTTGTTATTATGAACTAATAATCATTAACAAGCATACAACTAACTGCGTTTGCTAGACATAATAGCATTTTGACACATATATGATTCAGGAAGTGAATAAGACAATTTTTCACAAGTGCCTTAATTTGCAGATGCTTAGAAAAAAAGCATAACAGAAGGAAAAAAGTACTGATTAATAATAATGGATAAATGTAGTATAATTTGTTATGCATCTTTACAAATATATGTGCATGATTAAACTAAAATGGAAGCTATGTACTATTATACTTCAGAGAATTATGTGCTCTACAGCCTCAATCTTTAGTTTTAATAAAGCGTACACAACCTAAAGATAACTTACACATCCAGAATAAGAAATTAGTTAATTTTGTTTCAGTCATGTTTCAAGCATGCCTGCCAACCTCTACTGAACTGTACAATAGAAACATAGAAACACAGAATGTGTTGGCAGATAAGAGCAATTCAGTCTATCTAGTCTGCCCAATTTTCTAAATACTTTTACTAGCCCCCGGTTCCCTATCTTATATCTAGGATAGCCTTGTTCCTATCTCATGCATGCTTAACCCCTTGCCGACAAAGGACGTGACAGGCACGTCCTGGGAGAAATTCCCTTAACGACAAAGGACGTGCCTGGCACGTCCTGCAGTCAATGAAGCGGTTTTCGTGATCAACGATCGCGAAAACCGCCTTAACAGTGCTGGTCTATTGCCTCGACATCGAGGCAATAGCCAGCACCGAAATTTCTATTTTGGGACCCCCACGATCGCCCCACGGAGCAATCGTGGGGAGCCATATTGACGGAGCATGCTGCTCCGTCAATATGGCTAAGCCCTCTGCCGGTCTGAGCTTCGGAAGTGAAAGTAACTTCCTGCAGTCAATGAAGCGGTTTTCGTGATCAACGATCGCGAAAACCGCCTTAACAGTGCTGGTCTATTGCCTCGACATCGAGGCAATAGCCAGCACCGAAATTTCTATTTTGGGACCCCCACGATCGCCCCACGGAGCGATCGTGGGGAGCCTGCTGCTCCGTCAATATGGCTAAGCCCTCTGCCGGTCTGAGCTTCAAAAGTGAAAGTAACTTCACTTCCGTCACTCTGAATATGCTACTTGACTACCCCTAGTGGTAGTTTAGTAGCATTGCAATGGAAAAAATTTAAAATACATATTTAATTAATTAAAAACAGGTTATTTAGCTATATTAGCCTATAGGGTAAAAATTAAATATTTTTTAGCATAAGGGATAGGGTTAAAATTAAATTTAAGTTAAAAAATATTAAGGGATATAATAAGGATTAGAGTTGGGGTTTAATTTAGTGTTAGGGTTAAATTTTGGGTTCGGGTTGGGGTCAAAAGATCAATATAGGAAAAAAACAAAAAACACTATTTTTGGTTTTTGCCCCATAACTCGCAAAAAAACCCGAAAAATATGGAAACATGCATATTTTTGAACTCGGGAGAACATTTAGAAACTATTTAGACTGGGTCTTTTTTAATGATTTTATTTGTGTCAATTATATTTTAGGTCAAAGTTAGAAAAAGTGTTTTTTTTTAAATTTTTCATCATATTTTATGATTTTTTTTGTAGTAAATTATAAGATATGATGAACATAATGGTATCTAATGAAAGCCCTTCTTATGACGATAAAAACAACATGTAATTTGTGTGGGTACTGTATGTGAGAAAGAAAAAAAGTACAGCTAAACACAAACACCCTAGAAATGTCAAAACAGCCATTGTCACCAAGGGAAAGTCAAGGTGAAAATGTCTTGTCACTAAGGGGTTAAAATCTTTGACTGTGTTTACCTCTACCACTTCTACTGGAAGGATATTCCATACATCCACTACCCTCTCAGTAAAGTAATACTGCCTGATATTACTTTTAAATTGTTGCCCCTCTAATTTAAGACTATGTCCTCTAGTTGTTGTATTTTTTCTTCTTTTAAATATACTCTCTTCCTTTGCTATGTGGATTCCCTTTAAGTATTTAAATGTTTCATGTTATATACCCCCTGTTACGTCTTTCCTCCAATACATGTTAAGCTGCTTTAACCTTTCCTGGTAAGTTTTATACTTCAACCCATGAACCAGTTTAGTAGCCCTTCTCTGAACTCTCTCCAAAGTATCAATATCCTTCTGGAGATACGGTCTCCAGTACTGCGTAGTGCGTACAATACTCCAAGTGAGGTCTCACCAGTGCTCTGGACAATGGCATGAGCACTTCCCTCTTTCTACTGCTATACCTCTCCCTGTGCAACCAAGCATTCTGTTAGCATTTCCTGCTGCTCTGATACATTGCCTGCCTACCTTTAAATCCTCTGAAATTATTACTCCTAAATCCCTTTCCTCAGATGTTGAGGTTATGGCTGTATCAAATATTCTATATTCTGCTTTTCAGTATTTACGCCCAAGGTGCATAATCTTGCACTTGTCCACATTAAATGTCAGTTGCCACAGCTCTGACCATTTTTCTAGTTTACAATAAAAATGTTTTCATGAAAGAAGGAAAAATATCCAATTTTAGATCATTATTTTTGTAGGATAACAAACAAATGAGAAAGAAATGCCCCCTGGCATTCTATATTTTGCTACAGAAATATCTATTGACCTCATTGAAATTCATTATATTAAGCAAATACAAGTTCTAGTGTATCTTACAGGATATATCAATGGACTTATATTCCTAAAAATAGATGTTTGCTGTGTGACGATACTAGATAATTGTATAGCTAAAGTGAAAGTATCACATAAAAATGCATCATGTATTAGAAAATACAAAACATCTACATTTTATGAGAGAAACAGGGTTGAAAATATGCACCAAAGTGTTAGTAATCCTATCCAACCTGGTTCACTGTGCTATTGGATTTCTCTGCTTCCATTTGCTGACTGGGGATGTAATGTCATAAAGCACATATATAGCTACTGATATTGCAAAGCTTCCAACCATATACTTTTTGTGAGAATCAACCCTCTGGTGGCAAAATACAAATGTGCGTGTGGTGCAACTTTTTCCAAATGTGTTTCTTGCTAAATAAGATAACACAACATTTTTTTTTCTTTTTAGAAAGCGTCAGTATGAAGTGGTTGAGGGAGTCAAGTATATTAATTAGCATGTTCATGTATTAAACACACTATATTAATGTCCAGGTGCAAATCCTTTTATGAAAGCATACACTACCCACTTAATACTAAGGAAAACGTAACTGATGAATCGCTGATTCATCTCTGTTACACTAAAAAGTAGTATTTGTCATGATACTGCCAATTGCTGATGTCTGATAATGGAACTCTCCCTGTGGTATGGAGTAACTAAGACCTTTTCTAGTTCTTAAGTATACCCTGCTTGATCTCATGCAACTTCATACCTAGAAATGTGCCTGCCCTTTCTCCTCATAATTTTTAATGGCATGGTAGGCTTATCACCTTCTATCACTGGATAGTTTCAATAAATAAATGAATTCCAATATAACTAATTCATGTTGACTAATGGAGGACATTGCTGGGCATTGCTACATGTGGACTAATTTCCTTCTCTCATTTGCCAAAGGTTTTACAACCAGTGAAGGAATATCTCCTTAGTGATGTCCTGAGATATGCTCCCTGGCAAGTTCTGTCATTTACCAAAATATCCAAGTATTCTAACTATCATTGCTGTTGAATGACATCAATAAACATAAGCATTATAATTAACTAGTGACTGCCAACAAGGGGAGGATACATCTATGCATGTCTTACTGATCTCATAAAGCAGCAGGATGCTTTAAAATGTAATATTGATAATAAAAATAATAAGAAGAATTTGGAGATCACTGTAAACCATGATCACTAACCACAATGTCAACTTTCTGCTTGTGTTTTCCAAAAGTAAATCAAGCAAAAGATATGTGCATTGTTTTCTATGTGCTAAACTGGGTCAAGCAGGTTAATATAATATTTGTAACTATGTGGAATTGATTTGGATTAAGATTTTTTTTATGTTGCTTTTCCTATCAAGTACTATTTAAAATAACAATGATCTGGCATTGTTATAGAACAAATGGTTTGGGCCCACACATCCCCCACTCCTTTTCTCCTGCATACCTTTCATTATTGTCCCTACATTCCTTGCCATAGTACCACCTTGCACACCAGGACTTACCCTAGCCAGCACCCACTTTACTTCCCCAAGACATGCCCCAGCACTGACATTGCACACCAAGGACATTCCCTAGCATCCAAACTGCACATTCAGAATAATGCTCCTCAGGAAGTTAAACACAGTCCTTCCCATCCAATTTGCATAAATTTGAACCACCATGTACAGCCTGAAACAGACCACAACATGTGCTTGCCTCATTCCAAGAAAAGATCTCATCCACATGACAGTCAATGAGTAAATGAATAAGATAACTCAGGCTGTAAATGGTGCTTTGAATTTATGCAAAGTGGCTAAGAGGGGCTGTGTTGCATTTCCTGAAAAGCTTCATCGCAGAGGAGAATGCAGTAAAAATAACCTCCTTTATGGTACCACTCTCTCTCCACCTGTCTCGCCAAATCGGTGTCTCATTCAGTTCTCACAAAAGCAGAAGGAAATACAAACTTGTCCAATTGTTGTTTGGGCATTTCCTCATATGTAAGACTTTTTCAAATTGACTACCATTATTTGCATCACCTATCTTTCTTGCAGCACTTTGACCATTGATGCACTTTTGACATTTATGCACTTCATATGTATGCAATATATTTGTTCCACTGTGTATACATTTTTCACTGCGTACATGCCTGTCTACATATACAGGTTTATTTTATTTTTGCACTTTATTTTAAGTTTGCACTTCATATGTGTGCACTCGGTGTGTGACCTGGCTCGTGTGCATATGTATGCTGATGATACGGTCATTTATACTTGTGGTACTCAACTATCGCAAGAGGAGTCCGTGCTACAGGATCAGTTTTCTAAAGTTGAAAATTGGATAGCTAACAACAAATTATTCCTCAATGCTGAAAAAACTGTGTCCATGTTGTTTGGGACAAATGCCAAACTACTTAAATTAAACAATCCTCAATTAACCATCAAGACCAAAACCAGTTATAACCTGACCCAGGTAAACTCATATAAGTATCTTGGCATGTGGCTAGATCTAAACCTATCTTTTGGTCTCCATATTGATAAGCTTGTGTCAAAGCTATATCCTAGGATCGGCTTTCTGTATAGAAACAAATCTAACCTAGATTCCACGGTAAGGAAACGTATTGTGCAGCAAATGTTAATGCCGATCTTAGATTATGGAGATGTTGTGTATGATTCTGCCACGCAGACCCATCTCGGTAAACTCGACACTATGTACAATACATTGTGTCGTTTTGCGCTACAGTGTGATTATAACATGCATCACTGTAAAATGTTAAAAGAGTTAAATTGGCTGACGCTTGCCTCCAGGTGTGCTCTCCACCTAGCTTGCTTAGTGCAAAACCACTTCTCTGGAACGCTCGCCCCTACCTGAGCGGCATGCTCGCTCTTACTCCCTGCACATCCCACAATCTCAGATCCTGCACCAACCCTTCACTAGCGATTCCCCACTTCAAAAAGGAAGCGGGTCGAGGTGCGTTCTCTGTCAGAGCTCCTCATATGTGGAATAGCTTTCCTGTTTCTGCTAAATCATCATCTACTCTAAGATCCCTGAAAATAAGTATCTCCCAAATCCTCAAAACAGATTGTACCTGTTATTAGTTTACAAACTCTTTCGTATACTGTACATGTTGTTCCTTTTTGTATCAATAATGATTTACCCTGTAAGTTCTCCTTCCAACTTGTTTAATATATGTATGTATGTATTTTTGAATCTATTGTTAAATGTGTAACTCATTCTGGACTGGGTCCCCAGGACATACCTGAAAACGAGAGAAATCTCAATGTATTTTTCCTGGTAAAACACTTTCTAAATAAATAAATAAATAAATTAAAAATTTGACACCTTTTCACTGTATATACATATTGGTATGTATATACAGTTTTGTTGGATACAGTATTATTGATTGTTTTATTGATTTTCATTTAATTTGCAAATCAGCAGACACATTTACTGCTGGATTTCTAAGCAGATATTTTCACTGCTGGTTCACCGTTGAGGTGTATTTTTCCACCATATATTTTAAGAGGTATGTCTGTCTATACACCCCACTTTTGTGTGTGTGTGTATATATATATATATATATGTTTACTTTTATTTACATTCATTAGTACATTGCTTTAGTTACAAGTGTCTTTTGTAGTCACAGTGGATAGGTGTTTGTGACATCTCCTGGCTGCTAGTGGTTCGTGGATACATTTTAGCATTCATTTGACTTATATAGATTAATTCATTCACTTGAGTTATATAGACTCTCTTTAGAGACCACTACAATTTGCTCATCCTCCACTGTTTTACTTCTATCATGTAAAAGGAACAATAATGAAAATATTATTTTAACACTTTGTTTAATTATAAAGGTGTCAGAGAGTTAAATCATAGTAGTGACCTGGCCATAACATAATAACACTAAGTCCATCAAGTTCAACCGTCTACCTATCATTCCTGCTTTTGAGCCAAAAGAAAAAAAATAACACCCAAGTAAGCTATTTTGAATTTGCCACTTAGGGGGAAACAGACCTTCTTGGCTCTAAAAAGCAATAAGATTTTTCCTTGGATCAATAAGCTCTAAAATATTAATATAAATTTAATTTATATTAATATATAATATCCCTGCTTTTGTAAAAAAAAAAAAAATATATAATATGTCCTGCTTTTGTAAAAAAATAATATATATAAATATATATATATATATATATATATATATATATATATATATATATATATATATATATATATAGACCCTTTTTTAATGCATCTATTATATTTGATAGCACCACCTCTCTTGGCAGTGAGTTCAATATGTTTATTGTCCTTACCTCCTTACCATAAAAAATTCCTTTCTTTGTTGTCCATAAAATATTTTGCTCTTCCAGTCTCAGAAGGTGCCCTATTTTATTTGTACATTTCTGTTAATGGACAGGTCATTGGAGAGTTCATTACATTGGCCATTCACATATTTATATAATGTTATTATATCCCCTTTAAGACTCAGTTTTTATAGCGTATATAAATGCAACTTTTGTAGCCTCTCTTCATAACTAAGATCTTCCAATCATCTTATTAAATTGTGTCCCTTTATTAAGTATTGAATTTTGAGGAATAAAGTTTTATTGTTTATAACATCTTTCAAGTACAGTATATACAATATTTTTGTCCCCAAGATATATTTGAAAATGAGAATGTGTTCTTTCTGGATAAATATATTTTTTTATTTTTAACTTAGTGTGCCATATTATGTTCTATAAAATGATGCACTAAGCCCACTGTGCCCAAATAAAAATTAGAGAAGTAAAGGATTTTTAAAAAAAATTGTATTGTTGAATTGATTTAAAAATTAGCAACATGACAACAGAATCATTTTAAACTCTTCCTTTCAAAGCATACATTGTTATTTATAACACAAAGCATCTGCAGGACTTTACATTATTACATAAATGGGTCTCATGATCCACTCATTGCATTTGTCAGGAAGGCACTTTTTGTAGTATTTTGTCCAGGTAAGTTCTTTATTTAGTAAAACTGATATAACAGTTTGATAGCTAGTTACTGAACTTTATTGCAGACCCAGGTGCTCTCAAAGAAAACAATTCTATTTTCTTATTACAATGTCAAAAATTACCTCAAGCTCCATTACATTAGTTGTTTCACTAACATGATGAGACAGTTTGGAAAAACAAATTCTGTTATGTTTTTGAACCAAATTACTCTTGGTTTGCAGTTCAGTATTTTCATATAATGGACAAAAATGGAAATGCCAGTGTTGGCAGAAATCTAATTATGTGCCACTGACAATGGGATGAATTATTCAAACAATATCCCAGTATGCTTGCCAAATTTCTATATGATCAATCTTGCAAAATATGCAATTCTTAATATCATGTTGTTAAGAGCAGAATGGTAGACACTATCCCACAAAATATATAGGCGTGTATTGGCCTCACATCATCTTTTTTTTCTGTTCTCTTTTTTAAATTGTTTATTCTATTATTCTCAAAATACAAAAATTAGAAGTCATCTATGTATTAACAATGCATAACATTTGTACAAGCCTCTGGCTAAAAATCAAGCATTTAGAATACTCAAAGAGAAATCAAAAAACAAACAGAAATGACACTATATAATAAACAACTGACTTATAAAACATATCACGTTTGGAGGATTACAAAATAACATCACTTTATAAATGACCCCCTAGGAGGTCCTGTTTGACTTAACCCATAATATTTGTTGGGCCAAGGAAACAGAACGTTATTCTGGTGGTCCAAAAAAATTGCAATTATTTATACATATCTATGGTCTCAAATCCCTCTCCCCTGTGTTAACGTATCTCTTGTCTCGTGTGTTAACCACCCCCTCCAGCGGAGAGACAGGCTTATAAGTTAAGTTTTCTTTGTCTCCCTTTTTTCCTTTATTTACCTTTCATTTAGGCACTCATTTGATCTTTTCCAGGGCCTTGATCCATTTGGGCCAGTCTAGTGATTTGTTGGATCTTTCATACCACTTGGAGATGCATCTCTACATCTTACAATGATGTATGACATTGGCTAAAATCTCACCCCATTTGGGAATAATGGAGGATTTTCAAGACTGGCTATCCCTAACTTCACTCCCAACAAAATTTGGATAATGATCTGCTTTGAATCTGTCTGTAAATTATTTAGGTCTAAATGGAGAAGTGCTTTTTCAGGGGTTCAGGGTGCCACCACTTTTTTAAAATCAGACTGCTTTCACATTAAGTACTTTCAACAGTGAAACTTTGCATCCACAGCACATGTATGGGTCACACTGCAGCCACACCACTTGCCACAGGGTCAACATACCCTACAGTACTTGCCACAATGTCACACTGTCCCCACAGCACTTGCCACAATGTCACACTGCCCCCACAGCACATGCCACAGTGTCAAATTGCCCCACATCACTTGCCACCGTGTCACATTAGCCCACATAAAATTCCACATTGCCCCACAGTACTTGACACAGGGACACTTTGCCCCATAGAACATGCCACGGTGTCCCTTTATCCCACAGAACATTCCACAGTGTCATGTCACCTCATAGTACATGTCAGTTTTCCACACAGAACATGAAACGATCAGTTTGCCCAGGAACATATGCCACAGTTAGTTTGCTCATTAAAAAATGTCACATTCATCTGCCCATTAAAATATATCAAAATATAATTCTAACCAAGAAATATAACGTACCCAATGCAAATGTTTTTTGTTATTTAAGAATAAAAAGCTGATTACAAAAACATGTACAGGAAGTGAACAGCACATGTTTGGTTAAACTTACAAAATTAATAAAAATGGAAAATAATAAAAAACTATACTCCAAATGCTTGGAGTGTGTTAGAACAATACAGAATCCGACGGATCTGCCAATCATTGAAAAATGGGAAAAAGACACTGGACTCAAAATTACAATGCATGATTGGAGAAAGTCAATTGGGGGAGTATTAAGAGAGGTTCATGACCTGTCCCTTTTGGAAATGCACTATAAAATTCTTAATAAATGGTATCTTGTCCCGACCAGATTAGCAGCAATGTATCCTCACACTACTGGAATATGCTGGCGATGCCATCAGGGAGAGGGCATGTTTACCAACATATGGTGGGGCTGCAATAAAACAAGAACTTATTGGAGTAAGGTCTTGACTTTTTTAAAACAAGCAGACAACATTGCTATCCCCAATGATCCAAATTCGGTGTTGTTACATATTGGGTGGCCAATATTGACTAAAGCACAAATAACTCTAACAGTACATACTCTTAAAGCCGCAAAAAAGATAATAGCCAGAGAGCGGAGGCAAAGTAGAAACCTTTAAATAAGACACTTTGAGAATCAATTGGGTTTCCAGCTGAGAATGGAAAGAGCGTTTTCCTTTGCCTCTGACTCTCAAATAAATACAATGCGGAGATGGCTAGACTGTATTGATAAATATGATAATGCTAAGCTCTGGAAATGAAGTGGGTATATCTGTTGTTCTGCATATTCAAGGTGAGGTCTTACCATAGACTTGTAAAGAGGCAAGGTGATATCCTCCTCCTGTTTTATGCATGCCAATATCTTATTTGCCCTTGCAGATCCTGACTGGCATTGAGCACTGTTGCTAAGTCTGTTATCTATAATTATTCCTTGTGTGCTAGTGTGTGTATCTGATCAGCAAATGAGCATGTATGTGTGTGCTATACGTAGCACATTTGTTTGTTAATATTTGTATAATCATTATGAGACAAATACAATTCAAGGAGTGGTGAATTCCTAAAGTCTGGTCTTAAAATATGCTATTTAAACAGTTAATTTTTATTATCGCTTCCGTATATTTTTTCGGCCTCACAAAGTCTAGAGGCATCTCTGAATGTGTTTTCTGAAAGAAGGACATAGAGGAGGAAAAATAAACACGGAGGAAGCTAAAATAAATCTGAATCCATTTGGAATTCCATGCAAACTAGCACCTATATAAAATAATAATAATAATAAAAGCAATGCATGTAACCCTAAACAACCTCTGTCTGCCACCCTAGCCTCCTAAACAACCTTGCTTTGCCAAACAGCTAAAAAGAGATGTAACCAGTATCGAGGGCTTAAAATACTCTCCTAACCACTTTGCACAGCAAAGTCAGTAGAGCATTTTTGAATATGGTTACACATAAAAGGCAAGCCAGCAAAGAGGGGAAAATCCCACTCATTGACAACTGATTTGACATCAGGTTAAGGAAGTTTCCTGGCAAACTTCCTTTAAGGCTTGTTATAGTGTGTTAAGCACACAAAACATCATTTATGTTGGGATCAAAACAGGAAAACAGGTATGCTGCCCTGTTTGGGATGTGTAGATGCATTGAAGCAATACTTTTCTTACTTTGCTTTTCCATCGAAGGGTCACCAATTGTCTTTAATCCAACTTACCTGATGCTGTGTGCTTAATTGTACAGTATCATCCCAATGGCACTCATTTAAAAAAAAAAACAACCTTTAATTTAATACGATTTATTCTCACTTCATCAATCACAATTGCTAGCTTGTCATGATTTTTCCTTAATAAAACCATGCTGATTATTTTAATTACTTTGTTGCTCAAGATATATATGTTTAATAATAGATTTCAGTACCATAAATGTAAAATCTCATAGAATGTAATTTTCAGAATGAGACTATCACATCTGGGCACTATGAAAAAAATCAAAAAAAAATCATAATCCTTAAAGATTCAAAATAATAGTTTGGTTCCGACTGGAATTTATTCAACTTAGCCTGTTTGAACTGTTTGATTTGCTTTTGCATTTTACCACTGACAATTTTATTTCTGCTTTTTGAAAATGTGCCAAATCTGCCAACAACATTCATGATTTGTTCAGAAAAAGATATGCCATTTTAAATGTGTGCGTATTTTTCTAATTGGTCACTTGCATATGTGTTAGCCTCTTTGAATTTAATAAATGATACTGCTGACTCATACAACATCCATTTGTGATGCTGTTTTTTATTTTAGGAGCTTTAGTAGTTTTACCTTTCTGTAACGTTATATAGGTTTTGATTTGCATCTTTTAGAGTGTTTTGGTATATAGTGATGTAACATAGTAACATAGTAACATAGTAATTTAGGTTGAAAAAAGACACAAGTCCATCAAGTTCAACCCTTCTACCTATCATTACATGTAATCCCGCTTGTATCCGAGCCAAGTAATGGTCCAAGGAATATTGAGGCTTTGTATATCCAATGTCTTTAGACATTGCTGTTACCTATGCTCCTCTAGAGGAAGGCTTTTTACCGAAAAGTTGGGGTGCTAATTACTTTGCTGGTCTTGGCTATTTTTTGTAAGTTATTTTGCATATTGTGCTTATTTTTGACTTCTTTTGTTGTATTCATTTGATTATGGTTTGGTTTATGTCTTACTGATGATGTATTGCCGTTGCTTACTTTCTCATTGTATTATTTCTTTTTGATTAAAAGGTATATTTTATATTTTCTATATTTGGTGTGCAGTCTCTCATTTTGATTTACCATGTTTTAGGCAGTTTTGGGACTGCCTTTTGGCTTGCACCCATTTTCTGTTTCTTTAATATTATTTATCTTGTGCTATATTATCCAGTTGATTCTCCTTATCTTTGTACCTAGGAAAGGTGTGACAGATTTTATATTTGATAACAATTTTGGTGGTAAAGACCAGGGAAGCATATGTGTTAGAGTTGTCTACAAAATAAAAGCACATTAATGTGCGTGGTGCTCCGTGATACACTGGTAGTCCAGTGTTACAGTGGACTACCATTCATTTAATGGTCAGCCACCATCATGAGAACATTTTGGCTGCAAATCATGAGAACTATAAAATAATATTGGTCAATCTATCTGCTGTTGCCTACAGTTCCCATGAGACTCAGCACTTCTAACATGATGTTGGTTGATCGTCATAGAAAGTTAAAGTCGACAACAAATGAAATTACATATGTTAGCCGTGACGTATAGGCACTGTGAGGCTCAGGCAGCAAAAAGTGCTCATTAATATTAGCCCCTACCTGGTTGCGGTCTCATCTCTTGTGGTCCAACGGCCTTCCACAGCATCATAATACCTGCTATACTTTGCTAACTTACCTATCCACCCTCCACATTCACAAGTCCATCTTCCCTGTCCCTTACCTGGCTAGAGGGAAGCTTTATCCTTGGTGGTCCAGATGACCATCACAATTGTCGCAATACTTCCCCATGCATTACCGTCAGTCAAACCATCAAGAGAAAACGTGAAACATGTTAGAAGCATGCACTGCATGAGGCAGGTATAGAAGGTATAAATGCTCAGTTGAGATTGCACCGATCCACGCAAAGGGAAGCTGGTAATGGAAGCTATCCCTTAACCAAGTTTCCATATATTCCATTGCTGCAGGGGATTCTGGACACCGTGATCACTCACCTAAAGCTGACTTTGTATGTAGCATATTACTCCCTACACAATATCTTCATATATTACTTCCTTAATACATCCTCTGAATCAACTGCCCAATTATTAATATCACCACATCAAATTTTGATAATGTTAATTAAATCATATTGTTCCTGACTTGGCAATCATTTTTAGCTCCTTTGTGTTGTTAGTTAAGTTTTCTGCATTTTCTAGTATACATACTTATGCCCCTATTATATATTATTTTCACATTGTTTCACATCATATTATATGAGGCTCTATGTGCTTGTATTGTTTTTATCTCCTAGTCTTTTAGTGTCATTCTGTGCTATTTCTGCCATTATCCTGCTTGTCAGTGTGCTGTTTATCATACTTCCTAAAGCTTCTATAGTGCCATTCATTTTTACTACCACCTTGCCCCTACCTAATTATCAATGTTCGTTTCTGTATGTTTCACAATGGTTGTGTCAAATTTCCATGTCCTATTCTTGATTTACTTACATTTTTAGGTTCCCTCGTTCCCATGTCATTTTCTTCAGTCCATTCTACCACCGATTTACCTCTTTTTATTCAAATTCATTTTTTTTGCCTTTGACTGATGTATTGAAAAGAACAAAAGAACAGACTTACTTAAAAATGACTTCTTCAAATATAAAATACATTAATATCATTCATCTTATTTTTTTGTCCAAAAAATGCAAGATTTTGAATCTGAAATCTAATGCAGAACTTAAAAAAGTAGATGTATTGAACTCTGGTCACGTTTTAAATACCATTTATATGATACTTTATTTGAAATGCACACACATCTGCCCAATATCTGCCCTCTAGTAAAGATAAAGCTGATTTATACTTTTAGGATTTGACATATCAGTCAGAGCACTCTATAATTGCATCATCAAATTCTAACTCTAAATTCTTCAGTCACAGCTCCTGTTTAAAACACTTACAGAACCATCCGCATCTGTTAAAATGATCAAATTTCAAGAGCCAGACATTGAGCAAATGACATTGAGAAATCCCTGCACATTTTAATATATGGTGTGGAATCGTAATATGAAATAACATGTTTAAATCTATTTTAGCTATGAATTGTAATTCCATAATCAGGGCTAATCTATGAAACTTTGTATACAAGTTTTATATGTTTTAGAATAGGTAAGCAGATCTGGTTCAAAAGATGCTATTTTATTAAGTGCACAATGAACAGAAAATTCATCTCTCTGGAGAAATATTGTCAAGAAGAAGCGTACAGACTCATTGTTTTAATATCATGGGATGCAGGACTTACAGGTGCTTACCTAATTAAAATGTATGTATTAAAAAAAAATAGAAGCCTCTGTGTTACTAGTTGGTACTCCCCGTTTGAGGACTTACAATGTCAGTAGGCAGATCAAAAGGCACTTGTCAAATGCAGCATTTTGACCATTAAATACCTTGTAAATATACATCAATTTTTAACCAACTTTCTATTGTTATAACAGCAAAAATCTTGAATTTCACAAAGGTTGGAGCTTTGAGATAACCACCAGACGTGCATGATCTTGTCAGACTAGCACAGGTGTTTATTTTATTACAAAAGCAGATCTGTTGAGATTGTAATCATTAATAAATTCACCGGTGCTCATGGAAAGATATTGTGAAATAAGAGAAAACCACATTTAACAGGTGCACCACTTTTATTGCCTATCATTTTTATATAATGCTTTCCAGTGCTCAGGCATCTGCTTTCCAACCCTGTGACCTGATCCACCCATTTTTTTTAAAACTCCCAGGATAATGCAGAACATTTCTAGAATAATACTTTTTCAATTATAGATGTGGAGATGAGGCTTAGAAATGTATTGACAAAGGCAAATATGGGATACACACTTAATATACAACCAACTAAACTACCCTGGTTATCAACCTTGAAAACCTGTCCCATTTTAGGAAACTTGTGATATAGCTTCCTGTATTTAGGAATTACTATTATGTTTTTAGTAAACCTGAATTAATATGTAATTATGTTATCAAGTGCTATGCTTATTGGAGCTACCAGCTTTATACAAATCAAGAATACCGGAATGTTATACTTTATTTTTCTATTATATTTTATTTAGTATACAACAGAGTAAAATGGAAAGAAAAGGAAATTTGTTACAGTTCAAAAACTAAGTACAGTACAGACACCATATTAAGTAGTCTCTTAAAAAAAAATGGTGAGGAAGTTGTGTAGCAGGGTAATTTATGTGCCAAAATAATTGTATAAATTATTCTTCAGCTACCACATAGAAATTACTATATAAAGTACAGAATATTTAGAGTATACATTTTTGATAGAACTATCATGTCACTAATCGGTGTGGTGTGGTTAACCACTCCAACAACGAATCTATGACGTTTGACATGTCCATCCAAGAGCAACTAATAATATTGCTTTTGGCAATAACTGTTTATTGCCTTACCGCATTAGTTCTTTATAGGTGAAATAAAAAAAAAACCTTATAAATCAACCAGTCAATCAAAATTGCGTTGCCTAAATATATGTAACAGTGCTAAGCAGATTTGAGTCATTATTTTACGTGCAAAATGCCAGAATATATAGAAAAAAAATTGCAGTGAGTAATCTTCAGTGGATAATGCAATTGTTAATTTTAGCTCTTTGCGTAGGAGCTGATATGACTTGAACAGCCGGCTGCAGCCTTCATTAGAGAAAAGCAGGCAGCCTGAGACAGGTGGATCCGAATCAAGCTGTGAAAAGGGATTTGCTTGAAGCTGGTCATTAGTTTTTTCCTTCATTTTTTCACATTTTTTTGCTTTGTTTTTTTATGTTGTTGTTACGATTTGATAGTTGTTTTATTATATCACCTACCCATTTTATTTGTATTACTTTTATCTTCTTCTTTATTTGCAGGTTTAAGCTGTCAAGCTATCTGAATAAACTGAGTGCAGCATGCCATACTGAACTTTTAATGGGGACATGGGACGAAGATTGCTATTGATCATTTGTGTGGATTTCACTAGTGAACAACTTTACGAGCAGCAAGAAAACAATCAGGAACGAAGACAGACATTCTGCCTTGAAGGTACCTTTTACGTCAAATAACTGCATACCTGTTATGCCCATTTCCTTCTTTTTCTATAAAAGTATTTACTTGTAATATACTTAGACTTGCCACCTTGCCTGACTTTTCCAGAATATATGACAACTACATAGACTTTTATTGGAACAGATTTTTATTGTGTAATACATTGTTTATGTTGTGAACAAAGAAAAGAAAAAGTAATTGTGTTTGGGTTTGTGTAAATATATACGTTTTGAAATATTTTAAAGCAGTGCAAAATTATTGCGTCGCACAATTATCATTTTTAATTGACAGATGTGTTGGAGCTTAAGGGTAGTATGTCTGTTAATGATAAATGCATACATAGAAAATGTTAAATGAACATCTGACTAAAATGCATCGCTTGCAATTTTAAATGAAGGAGTAAAAGTAGTTTAAAGATAAAACATTGCTATCAGTAGTTAAGAAAAAAAAATAACTGAAAAATGTGGGACTAGATTTCATAATGCCTGTCCTGTTGATGTTAATAAGGGAAATGAATATTGATAATATAACACATGGAGATTAACAGAAGATCATTTCTAGTTCTCAGGCATATCTACAGCACCATAGTAACTAGAAATTCCAAGTCAGCAACCATGATAATGATGCCAAATTACATGAATGTAATGGTGTCTTTCCTGTAATGAGCGCTTAACCAAAGGTGTTGTTTTTCATTTAAGCACTTCTCAAGGGTGGGTGGAAGAAACACTAAATTATTCATGAATTTTATCTGACAAGTGATCAGTGGGGGAGGTGTTAACATTGCTGATGTTTTAACATGAAGAGTGGGATGCTGATATAATAATAATGAAAAAATAATAGGAAAAGATTTCTAAAGTGTTTGTACAGCAGGTCATTGTGAGCAGTAAGTAATGCTGTGCAGTTGAGATATCTTCATTACCACTGCCCGCCAAGCACATCCTGCAGGATTTTCAAAGTGCAGGAAATAACAAGGGATTTGGGGAGAAGCTTATGTTTTTAATAATGAAGCTGTCAGTTTGATATCTGAAAATCTTGACCCTGAAAGCTTTATTGCCAAATTTAGATTTCATGCTTATATTGAATTATCACTTTCCAATCAAGCTTTATCCCCCTTGGAGCATGCCTTGTGTATATAAGGCTTTAGACAGACAGCAGAGGATTGTTCATTTTCTTTCTTTACTCTTTTTCATTGGTCTTCTAGGAAAATGATATTATGAAATTGAGATTCAAACGCAATTTGATCTTGTGTACTGCTGCATCTGTATGCATTTATTTATACATACATATACATACACACACACACACACACACACACATATATATATATATATATATGTGTGTGTGTGTGTGTGTGTATATATATTTATATTCACACACACAAATGAATACATCTCTCTCTTTGTATTTATTTCAATATAAATACAGACATGCAGTTATTTATAGACATATGTGCCGTATATCTAAATATATTTATATATATATATATATATAATATATATATATATATATATCATGTGTCTGTATATATAGATATATATATAGAAATATATAGAAATATGAATTTGTGTTCATATATATATGCATTTAAGGAGAGATAGCTATATATTTATAGACATCATGTTGATAAAGACAGAAAATATAGAATTATACATTTCTTTGGTTTTCTAGGGCATCAAACCTTTTTTCTTTAACTTTTGTTTGAGACAATGTCTGAGCAAGATAAATTAAACCAAGAGACACTGGAGGAACCAGGGAGAGAACAAGATCCTGAGACCTCCCCAACGACCCCAGAAAAGAGCATCATTAATCAAACGGAAAGCGTGGATACTGAAAAGGAAAAAGATGAAATGCTTTGTGATATCCAGGTAAAATAAAAATGTTATCATGGTTTTGGAATTGTCAGTCTTTTATGGTGGCCTGTTGCTTATGTTCTGTTTCTTGTGGCCTGTTTTCCTGTTTTCACTGTTTCCGTTTATGCATCTTCCACTATTAAACAATTTTTATAACCTTTTTTAAAAAAAATTCTTTGCAGATGTTAATCTGTATTACAGGTTGTAAGAGAGAATGACAGCATCCCCTTAATGTAATTTAATGTAATGGCAGTAAAATAGTAATAGTGTCAGTGATCTTGAAAGTATGTGTTGATATCTCTGTGTACATTTTAGATTTCCATTTATATTGACTTTTGAATACATGGTTCAAAATGTAATGTGTTTGCTGTTTAATTATGTTTTATTCTCAAAGCTCATCATTGTATTGATATTTTGTATTCAGTAAACTATTCTATCAATAATTCAAATCACTTAGCATCTATATATGTTTTTATATAACAGAAATGTAATAGTTCTTATTCTTAATTTTTTTGCCACTGATATTTATTTGTCTCTTACAGAAGCGAACTCTAAATCAGAACCAGCAGAAAAAGAGACCCAAGGTAGGTTTATTCTATATTACTCTCTCTATATATTCTGTATATAAAAATGTATTTTGGATGGCATATGAAATGACTTTATATCTATTTGTGATTGTGAACAGTGTTTTATAAAGGCCGTTTAGGTAAAGCTAGTGAGATAGCTACCTCAGGGTTGTAGGGTCATCCATCGAAGATTGCCTATTAAAAATATATAAAGTATTATGCTCTGTTGATGTGGTTAAGCCGCTCAACACATGCCAAAATGCTAATCAGTCTTTAAAGAAAATATCGCTATAAAAAAGTTCATAGTTATTATATAGTTTTAACCTGTGATATTTAATCATGCATGTTTAAATTACAGAAAGTGTAAATTGCATGCATCACAATTGATAAAATGTGTTACCTCTGAAAAAAATTATTTTGGTAAGTAGGTAGACAGTAGGTTAATAACTTTAAGCAGGTTCTTATTTGAACCAGCGAATACACTCACTATGAAAATTAGATTTCAAAATATCACTTAGAAACATAGAATGTGTCGGCAGAACCATTCGGTCCATCGAGTCTGCCCAATTTTCTAAATACTTTTATGAGTCCCCAGTTCCCTATCTTATAGCTAGGATAGCCTTGTTCGTATCCCACGCATGCATAAAATCCTTGACTGTGTTTATTTCTACCACTTCCGCTGGAAGGCTATTCCATACATCCACTACCCTCTCAGTAAAGTAATACTTCCTGATATTACTTTTAAATCTTTGCCCCTCTAATTTAAAAAATCAAAAGTTAAACTGTTTAATTCATATATTTTTTTTTAAAGTACCATGCATTTGTGATATATGCGTGCCCCACTGACTATTCCAGTGTGCATTGTCAGAGCTGTTCTTTATTCCTGTGTCAGTCAGGAGCAAAGGGTAAACTTGTAAGAAGTCATGCTGTTTGTGAGGAGCCTTCCCCTCGTGCATTTGGTGAAGACTATTCAGACAATCAGGTGGGCATCTGTTTCTTTTTGATAACCTTTTATATTTTTAATTGTTTATATATATATATATTTTTTTTTAAATAACTACTACATATATGTTTTGGCTTTCTATGCAGACCTCTACATTAATTAGTAACTATTTTAATACTTGCACATTGAGCAGTGTATTATAATGCATTTATTACACCTCTGAAATGGATTTGTTAAATTAATTTACTAATAGCATCATTGGATTTCATTCACCATTTGGCTACTTTTGAGTTATTTCACAAAAAACAATCCTAATAAAAATGCACAGCCCCTTTGCATTAACCTTTTCAACATCAGCGATGATCTGGCACAGGTATTAATTATAATTTATATCAGACAACGTTCAATATATTCAGTAGCTATATGTGTAGTTCAAACTGATGCATCATTCCGTGATATACATGAAGAAAACCTTTAGTTTTTTAATGTAGATGTAAAATACATTAGGTTATACAATGTATACTAGGAAAGGTGAAAATATGTAGTTTTATTTCCATATTACAGATATAGCCTTTTTGTTCACGAGCTGGAATTTACATACATGATTTGTAGGCATGTAAGTATATGTATGTAAATTCTTTACATTTGTGTTACATATGTGTAATGATTAATATATGTTTAAAATGTTCCTGTATACATTTGATCTGTTTTTGTACTTTTTGGTGCTTTTATAAGTGTTCTTACACATATGTACTAACAACATTCTATTACTTATAAAAATGTTTCATAATTTTCATATTTGGTACCTAGCAAACACCAGTCAGAGTCTATTTAATCAGCTATATATTTTGTCTTTTAAGTGCGGCAGACATCACAAACATTGTGTGTTGTATCTATTTTGTTTGTTTTTTTGTTAAGTACTTTGAGTGCATCTCAATGCATTTAAATATGTTTTTGTTTTTTCCCTTAGATCTAGCATTTTAAAAATATAAACTGGTGCACTCAATGCACTGTGTCGGCTGCTTATGTGCTTTCTATAATATGCTGAACACATTTCAAAATATAAAATTGTATACTGAAAGTCATTTCTGTATGTATGCATGTGTGCTTACTATGTGATTTTGTACGCACCAAACATTTGCCTTCATCTGTGTGCACTCATTTTCCTTCCCCACAAAGATATTCTATGGATAAATGGATACAGTTTTAAGAACGACTTTCTTTACAAGTGAACGGTTGGTTAAGGATATACAGAGTATAAAATTTAAAATGACTGAAAATCTATAAAAAGTCATTCTTTAGCAGTGGAGGAGTTAAAATAACATTGTCCAACAATGGCAATTTTTAATAATACTATTTTATATACCAGTAATCTCTTTATTTGACCTTAAACGGTATGGTGAATTTTTTTTTAACGGTTTTCACCATAAGTTTGCGTTGTACGATTGCTTTGGTTTTATAATAACCTGTAACATTATGACAAAAAAAGAAAAAAAAAGCGGTAAAGGTATTTTTAAAAATAAACGGAAGACCTGTAATACACAGACTAATTTAAAGGCACGTATTATTAAAGGCATAGTTAGAGCCTCTAACTCCTCCACTGTCAATACCTTTTCATACATGCCCGCGACATTGAGTTTTGTTGCTTCGGTATGTGTTGTTACTGCTGTAAAGCAGGACAGAATGGCACTTGGCACTTTTTGTTATTTGTGATATTAAATGGCATTCTTTTAACAAATAAATCCACGCTTGTCATATTTTAATACATTACAAACATAAAAACTTTGAAAAATGTGCAAGGATGAACTCATCCTTCAATTTTATACAAAAAAATGAACATAACTTCATTAACTAAACACGCCTTAGCAACCACATGTCTTCCATTTAGCCCATTTTTATAGACTGCTTAAGAAAAATCAACATAGTCCACATCAATACATTGATGTTACACAAATTTCAAATATTCAATGTCGCTTTTTTATTGTGCTCAACTCAGAACAGGATCATTTTTGCTAATTTGCTATAAAGTAAAAAAAGAGAAACTGACAAAATATTGGCAAACTTTGCCAAAAATTTGTGTATATAATAAATATATATTATAAATATACTTGCAGGTTACAAGATATGATTAACTAATATAGACTAAATCTTTTTGTACTGAGAAATAAACAGTTATTTTTTAAATTGTAATAATTATTAATTTAAATTAATATATTATTACATCATTAAAACATAGAAATTTAAATTAGGTGGAGTGAAAATATACAAAAAAGTAAAAGAATGTCATTTACATTGTTTGCTTATAAATGTGAAACAGATGGTGAAAGAGCATATAAAAGCATAAAGTATTCTTTTCTTCTAAAATTTCTCTAGTGAATTTAATGCTCGTGAACGGTGCCAGATTGACAGCACTGGGAACTGCAGTTCTCCATTTATCCACAGAACAGGTACAGCACGGGCAGCGGCAGTTTTCCCCCACTGCCCTTCCAATGTGCCTCAGCCCTGTTCTGGACTGGAGGGACAGCCTCTAAGGGTGAGAGGGACATTCAGTTTCCAAGTCCATTGCCAATTATCATTTTATAGTGAAACTGATGAAATGAGGACTTTGCCTGTGGACGGCTGTCCGCTAGGAACTAAACTGTAAATGGATTCTTGGATCAAACTATATAAGAAAAATAATAATACTAATAATAATACAGTAATTTTGTATCACATCATACTTAGCCATAGCTTCACAAATAATTTGAGATTTTTTTGTGCCTGCTATTTTTTTTTTTATTAGTATCCCTGTATTCTTCAATCCCTAGCTTTCCAAGATGGGGCTATGTCAGACCGTACTCCAATTAGTTGTAGGACCTTCAAGATGCAAATGTGTTTCGACAACCTTTTAGAAACATATTAAAGTTGAATACAAACGTGCTGCAAAATTAATATATTATATCATATCAGATTATAGTTAAGATTTTTTTTTTCTGCCTAGGAGTTTATTCATCTTCAAATACCCAGCTCTGATCTACAAGACAATATAAATATTAAAGAAGACACAGAGAAAGAAAAGAATAGAGGCAAAGAGAAAAAATATAAAGCCAAGACACTCTCAAAAGGTAAATGTAGAACATTTATTTCTAAATGGACACCACTTATTTCTAACAGTAATGCACTAGTGTTGTTACGTAATCATCTATGCTCCTCAAAGGTTGCAGCCTTCTACGCTATATATAGATGGTGTATCATAGAATCAATATAACCTAGACATGTTAATCATGTAATTACTTCCTGGCATAATATGAATAAATAATTTACCCATAACCCACAGAGGGTGGACATTCTATTGGATAGCCCATAACAACACAGATTTAATTCTAGAGTATTGTATTTATTGAAATGTGAATGCTGGAATAATGAATAATGATATATAAACAATAAGTTAAGAGGCATGAAACAACCACAGTGGCATTAAATAACATTTAAAATTATATATATTCCTATATGGATGGGTATGTAGGAGCTCACACTAAAGGGAGAATGTAAGGCAATGGCTGTACCGCAATATATGTATAGTGAATTTGAGGTAATTAGGAGGTGTTTTATATTTCTATTTAGTCTAAACAGGACATGTTTAGAGAAAACCAGTCTGATCTGATACTCTGATGAAATATCTGTATACACCTGGGTGTCAGTTTACTACTGATTACTGTTTAGTGAAAATACCTCATGTAAGTGCATAGTTTTCATGTAGAATTTTATCAAGAAATATAATTTGACTAATTGACAATTGACAATTAAAGAAATATGCTCATATATGAAGTGACTTAGTGTTTAGGTGATACAAAAATTACTAACTTATAGTGATTTGTTTTTGATCCCGAACATGGAGGGTTTGTGGATGGGAAAAATGCAAAGTCTATGTAATCATGTTACTAATAAAATTATTTTATCGACTGTAACTAGTTATTGCCATACATGTGATAAAAGTATACTTTATCAGGACAGAACAGTCAAGTTAATACCTGACTGTTAACAACTGATAACACATCAAATTAATAAATGTTCAATTTTTTTTTTTTTACATTTATTAAAACTGATATGTTGGATTTATCTCACATCTTGGTGGACTACAGCAACTTACGCCAGTGTCAAAATCATGTGAATGGTCTGCTCCGTTCAACTTGTTCCCAGACATACTACTCTTTCCCTAGAAGCGTTACAGATATGTGACAAAGGTCAAGCCTTGACTATCACTACAACCATTATTCCATATTGATGTTGGAAAGTCTATTCATATCATATTGAGAGTTGAGCGGACACCTGGATGTTTGGGTTCGGCAGGTTCGGCCGAACTTAGAAAAAATGTCCGGGCTCGAACTTGACTCCGAACTTGACCCCGAACCCCAATGAAGTCAATAGGGACACGAACTTTTGGCCACTAAAATGCCTCTAAAAAAAGTCCTGGAAAGGGCTAGAGGGCTGCAAAATAAAGAAAAAATGTGGGTAAGAGTAGGACAAGTGCCCTGCAAGCAAATGTGGATAGGGAAATAACTTAAAATAACATAAAATACATACAAATTACAAATACAGCTGAGCCATAAAATAGCACTAGATGGAATCTTTGATTTTAGCTTTGGAAGAACATAAATCTAAATCTAAAGCATGGCTGCCAGGAGGATCAACAGAATTATCGATTTGAGAGAGGGTTGGTGTGCAGGGTATTCTCTTTCAGTTTATACTAAGTGACCCATGGGTTGAGGAGGCGGTGAACGTGGCGGTGTAGGTGGAAGCGGCGCTGGAGGAGGAGGTAGCCAGAATTTTTCAAAGTGCGCTGTAAGCACAGTATTGGACTGTTCTATTTGACTCTCAGATATATAGTGCACCGCAAGACGCAAATGTACTATTTACCACCCAAAACTATTAGAATTTTTCAAAGTGCGCTGTAAGCACAGTATTTGACGGTTCTATTTGACTCTCAGATATGAAGTGCAGGACGCAAATGTAATATTTAAGACCAACAAATTGCAGTATTTAAAAATGCCTAGATGTTGCCCACTGAGCTAACAGAACAGGATTAAAGTCATGTGCCTGGCACACATGCAGTTGCAAGTGCACTGCACTCTCTGTGGCACTGGGCTCAGGGCAGGGTACAAATATGTAGTATAGCACCCACTAAAATAATCACTGTAATTTGAAAAATCGCTGTAGGATTATGCCCCTCAATATGCCAGGATTATGCCCCTCAATACCAGTATTATGCCTCTCAATGTGCCAGGACTTAGCCACCCAATATGCCAGGATTATTATGCCACTCAATATGCCAGGATTTTCCCACACAATATGCCAGGATTATGCCCCTCAATATGCCAGGATTATGCCCCTCAATATGCCAGGATTATGCCTCTCAATATGCCAGGTTTTAGCCACCCAATATGCCAGGATTATTATGCCACTCAATATGCCAGGATTATGCCCCTCAATATCCCAGGATTTTGCCCCTCAATATGCCAGGATTATGCCCCTCAATATGCCAGGACTTAGCCACCCAATATGCCAGGATTATTATGCCACTCAATATGCCAGGATTTTCCCACACAATATGCCATGATTATGCCCCTCAATATGCCAGGATTATGCCCCTCAATATGCCAGGATTATGCCTCTCAATGTGCCATGACTTAGCCACCCAATATGCCAGGATTATTATGCCACTCAATATGCCAGGATTTTCCCACCCAATATGCCAGGATTATGCCCCTCAATATGCCAGGATTACTATGCTTCTCAATATGCCAGGATTTTCCCACCCAATATGCCAGGATTATGCCCCTCAATATGCCAGTATTATTATGCATCTCAATATGCCAGGACTTAGCCACCCAATATGCCAGGATTATTATGCCACTCAATATGCCAGGATTTTCCCACACAATATGCCAAGATTTTGCCCCTCAATATGCCAGGATTATGCCACTCAATA
Source organism: Pelodytes ibericus (assembly GCA_036172795.1). Lineage (NCBI taxonomy): Eukaryota > Metazoa > Chordata > Amphibia > Anura > Pelodytidae > Pelodytes > Pelodytes ibericus. The sequence goes on along the minus strand of CM069859.1, from coordinate 136,883,810 downwards.
TGCCAGGATTATGCCACCCAATATGCCAGGATTATGCCCCTCAATATGCCAGGATTATTATGCTTCTCAATATGCCAGGATTTTCCCACACAATATGCCAGGATTATGCCCCTCAATATGCCAGGATTATGCCTCTCAATATGCTAGGACTTAGCCACCCAATATGCCAGGATTATTATGCCACTCAATATGCCAGGATTTTCCCACACAATATGCCAAGATTTTGCCCCTCAATATGCCAGGATTATGCCACTCAATATGCCAGGATTATGCCACCCAATATGCCAGGATTATGCCCCTCAATATGCCAGGATTATTATGCTTCTCAATATGCCAGGATTTTCCCACACAATATGCCAGGATTATGCCCCTCAATATGCCAGGATTATGCCTCTCAATGTGCCAGGATTTAGCCACCCTCTTCCTCCCCCCTTCCCCCTTACTTAGGAGAAGCGAGGAGGTAAGTAAGGGGGAAGGGGGAGGATTTTTTTTTTCACGGTTCCGGCGCCCCCTGCTAAGTTGCGCCCTAGGCGGCTGCCTAGGTCGCCTTACAGGTGGCGCCGGCCCTGCAAAACCCCGAAATCCAACACGAACATACAGTGGACGTCCGTGTTCAGGTCCGGGGTCCAAAAACCATAATGTTCGGTACGAACCGAAACAGTGCGGTTCGGGTTCGCTCAACACTAATCATATTCTATTTTGTTTCTCTGCAAGGATATGAGGTTGTTATGAATGATACCCTGAAACATACAATATAGAGAGGACTGGAAATTAGATTGTATGGTGTAGAGTTAATACTTTGGAACTACAGATATTAGATGTAATTGTTCTTAGTATATAACCTTCTATATAATCTATATCTGAATTAAAGAAAATCAATAAACATTTTCCAATATCTTATGAAAACTCAGTTTTCAGCAGGATGGACTTTGCATTCTGTCTACAAAACTACAACAAATGTTCTCTGTTCTCACTGGAACTAGTTTGAAAATTTCCACAAGTTTCTTCAATGATTCCCTCTGTTCTCACAGTTCAGATGGTCCTGCATTCTGTCTGTGATGATAGTTGCTGTCTATCTCCTCCAGGTGCCCTATTCCACACAACTTTGCAGCAGGTCTACCTCTGCAAATGTTCAATACTTATGACCTCAGATTGTCATGCACCTTACATCTTAGCTACCTACCCAAAACTGGACTATTTACTGAACATCAATTTGGTAATATACTGGGACTGCCCTTGACTTCATCTTTACTAAAGGAGTAAACTTCAGGAGACAGTTATGTGGTGAAAACCTATAGCCACCAACTACAAGCATACTTTTTACCTAGGATTCTGCTACAGTAGCTGGTAGCCCAACCTCTGCCTACATGTGAAATTTGTTCTTTCAAACAGTTTGACAATTATAAGCTGTCACATTTGTGTTGTTGTTTAACTTAATTTATTAAGGCACGTGAATGCTGATGTTTGACTTGCTGCTAAAGTCACCTCCTGCACTTATTTCTGTCATCATCTTCATCATCATTACTTTTATGGATATCAATAGAAAAATTGCAAAAAGAAGATCTAAATTCCTGAAGCCAAGACATCTGCAGCATTATTAATTCTTGTCTGCCTGCGGTTTCTGTTTATTAATTTTTCTGTTAGTTGAAGTGGGATATGCCAATATCACAATTGCTGACAGAATCTTCAAGACAATTAGAGGTTTATATGGCTGATTTTGAACAGCTTAGGTTATCTTCATTATCTCTATCCATCTCTTTATACATTATCCATCTCTTTATATACATTAGCATCCACCCAGTTATACCTACCGCCCTCTGGTCCTGCAACCAAACATTCATAAACACACTCCCTATCACTTCTAGTCTGGGTGCTGTGTAATAAGGCCCCATTCCCCACCTCTGTTCAAAATAGCTATCAATGACAATGATGGGTTAGCTAGAGAGAATATAATCTGCATAACAAGCCCTTCTACATGCAGCAAGTGGGCAGAAGAGAGATCTGCGCTTCTATAAGCACAATCTCAATGTGCTTCCTATATTTTCCCTGGTCTCACACCGAGAAAACTACTGAGCATCTTTGAAGATGCAGTATACAGCTGTTAGGATACCAAAAGTTAGCTATCACTGGCATCCCTGAGTGCCTATACTCTCAGACAACCCCAGGCCTAACCCATCTATCTCGAATACTACATTAACTAAGTACATTCAACGTACTGCTTTGATAGGCTAACAATAATTTGCAATCTTTTTTTGAATGTGTTTTCAGTAGGTTTATTAAAGATTTTGGTCCATCGAAAAAAGGATAAAAACAGATCTTTTTTTTTGGGGGGGGGGGGGGGGGGTTGCCATCCTTAGTTAACATATTTGAGGTTTAGTCAGAAGTCTGATAATGATAATCTTAATTGTCATTTTACTATGAAAGGATGTTGCTATGGCAATACAGAATGAAAATGTTGATCTGTCAGCATGTATAAAATTTATTAGCTGTTTTTTGATAATGATCAAGAAAAAAATGCTCTAAACAAGAACAAAAATTGAAGACAAAAGAATCTCTGTAGGAGTGTAATTGTTTAGGTGGTTGTGAAAAGCTTTAAAAACAAACTGCTACAATTAACGTTTAATGAATTGCAACTGGTTATGTAAGATCACTCACAAGAAACCAACTGCATGATGCCCCCCTAATAAATGCATGGGGCTAAAGGCTGCCTAAACCCCCCTGCTGCCTAATGAGTGCACTGGGTAAAGGAATGCCCAAATGTCTCAGCCCTCCAAAAATAAATGAGGCCAGGAGATGGACATGAAGCACCCCACTAAAAAATACATTGGACCAGAGATTGCCAAAGTGCCCCTGGCCCCCCAAGTAATAAAATGGGACCTGGGGTTTCCCCAAGTGCCCCTGGCCCGCTTAAAAACATGGGGGAAGAGGCTCCCATAAAATGAATACAATAAATGCATGGCTGCCCTAAAATAAATACAAATACATAAATGGCTTCAGGGGCTGTCCTAGTAGCTATAGGACCAGGGGCTGCAACAAAGACCCTCAGCCACCCTAAAATAATATTTTAATATTACCTAGCCCCCTACCTCCAAGTTGTCCAGGTAGCTTGTGGACGAGGTCAAACCTGTCAAATAAACGTCATTTGAGTGCCATGAGTGCCTTGGGTGAAAAATGAAAATCACTGTCCATCCTTCTCGCACACAAAAACACTTTTCCAGCCACTACTTTTTTGGGAGAGGGTCACTGGGAGTGACTATTACACTCCTGGTCCACTAGCTTAATGTTTTTTTGTGAATAATTTTTTTTTTTACAAAATATTTTTATTTCCTTAACCCCTGATGACAGTCCTGGACCGTTATGGGGAAAAACTCCCTAGGTGACCGATGACGGTCCAGGACCAAAGTGCATACCAAGATCGCGATAAAAACGTCATTGCTAAGTGTCTAAATTCCGAGACACTTCAGCCATGTCAGCTGAGGCCCCCTCTGAAATAACCGGGCACAGTGAAAGCCAATAACAGCGCCTGGATGTTAATAGCTGTCAAATCAGGTGCCTGCTAAATATAGTGCTGGAAGTCTCCCCCTGGTCCCCCCCAAGCACATCCAGCCCCCCAGGTTTTTTTTTTAATTGTTATTTTTTATTGTGCTAACCTTAACCCTTGGGATAGGGTTAGAGATCATCAAAACCCTAATCTTAGAGTTAGAATTAGGGTTTGTACTAACCCTAATCCTATGGTTAAAGTTAGAGTTAAATATAAATAAAAATAATTACAAAAGTAAATATAATTAAATAAAAAATAAAAAAAATAATACAAAAATACTAATAAATTATATAAAAATAAGAAGTTATTCCGATGATCAGTGGCATGTTAGGGCTGTCAGTGTTCCTCTAGGGAAATTTTATTTTAAAAAAAAGACAGCAGTAGATAGGGGCCCGCAGCAGGTGGATATATCATCCATGCAGCCACAGGATAGCCAGGGTAGCAACAATCTGTGCTTCCTACTATAGACTACATTCCCTATGATGCTAAGGTCGCTTTTTGGATGGCTGAGCATGATAGGAATTGTAGTAACAAGCATTACATAATAAATACACGTTTTAAAGCTCCAATGACCGTATACTAAATTTGGCCTTGTACCTGGCACATAACCCTAGCAAACCCGGGGACGTTGCTGAAAATATATTAGGGTAATGTTTGGCAAAAAAACACAGAACAACCCCTTTAAATTCATCCCTAAATACAAAGTGTGTGAGAAAAAAAACACACAAAAAAATACTATGCCAAAACTTGTCAAAGATTGGTGGTAAAATTACTGCTTGAAAAGTGTCAAAAAAGTTGAATACCCTGGGATGTCTACTTTATAAAAAGGTGTACATGACTTATATTAGTGTTACAATGTCAGTAACACTAATTTTGGGGGGGAAATGGTAAACATTGGTTATTTATAAACTCAGGACCAATATTATAATCTATTAAGCAGGTTTTTTCATTTGCTTTTGTAGCTTAGTAAAAGATTTGAAAAGTGTTGTTATTTTTTTTACATTTTTCACCATATTTTTCATAATAAAATAAATGATACGAACAAAACAATGGCATCAAAAGAAAGCCCTTCTTTTTCTGAAGATATGTGTTGGTACAACAAATGACAAATTAAAAAATTACAGCTACCCACAAACACCTCAGAAGTGTCAAAAACAGCCACAGTCATTAATGCACAACAATCGAAAAACAGTCCGGTCATGAAGGGGTTAATGTCAAATTAATGATTTCATGCATGTTAGTTTGCTGTGGTATGTATTCATTGACACATTATTCCATTCAGAATAACATGCAGTAAAATGATTTAGTCTTTTAAAAATGACTGCCACTGAATCGTTGCCGATATCTTTTGATACCTTAAAAAATCAATAATCTTTTTTAGTTGAAAAAAAACTATGAACTAAGGACAGGACACAACTTAATGGACTTTAATTGCATATTCATAATTTTAAAAAAAAGTATGTGCATATAGCTTATCCAAATTGAGATGATTACGCAATCTAGAGTACATTGACAATATGGAGAACCACCACTATCAAAATGTCTCTAAAGTAATTACTCTATTACTCTAAAGAATAAAAATGGCATATAATATCACACATCTATTGGGAACCCCAAGGACATGCAGGGTAACAATTGTGTGACCTAATCCATCTATAATTAAAGTATTGATTAAGTAGGGAAATGACACCACTACCTGTGACCTGTTCTGATACTCATATTCACCCTGATGCACCTTTTCTTAATTGCCCATACCTGCTTTACTTAAAGGTGCTATGTAGCTGTCACTGGACCCCTAGCTACCTTCTCTACTAGAGCTGCACCATCACTGACAAATTTTAGTAATAATAGGTCTCAATTTGAACTTCCTTATTAGAAATGCAACCATGTGCAAGTTGGGATATCTTTTAGGGAAGTGGTCTTGATTTGGTGTAATAGCCTGTATGTTTCATATTTAAACCTGTATAATAATTAAGCAAGGACTAAGGCCTAAATAGATCTGGAATAGTAAATAAACACACATGGTGAGACAATTAAGATAAACAAGTACTAGAAACACAAGGAAGAAGTGATCGTTTCTATGGCTCTTCAGGCAGAAGACATTGGTGTAGTGGGGCAAATAGTTTCTACTAATGACTGCCTCAGTTAATGTATGCAATTGAAAGCCACTTATTACATTCCAACAGTTGCTTCCACACATCATTTGTTATAATACTAGCATTAATTATGGGTGAAATGTGCAGCACTTTAAACAGCACTTGCCCTTTTGTTAAATGTTTTGTTGTGACAGGCATTAACCTGGAACCTCCGTTTTATTAAAGGACACCTGTCTTCAAAAATGAAGCTATGTTTTTTAGACAGATTGAATCAAATATAGGTGTTTTAAATAAATATGTTTTACGAAAGAATACAAATAAAGTACGAGGTTTAGACTGTTGGGTCAGATGAATGATGATCTGACCCAAGATGTCTGCCCCCTAAGAGCGCGGTAGATGCAGAGTATGCTCAGTAAGGTGATTTACCAGCTTATGATTAAAAAAAGGACCAGTAAACCATTTTTGGTTACCCTCCTCCCGTTAATGAAGATTCTCTTCCCGAGCAATGTGAAATACTTGCAAGGGTCTGAGCAAAGATGAATCTCTCCAAACTGTTGTATATCTGGGACCTGCAGCACTGTTAGGTGAGTTGCAATATCCTACATGTTTCATAGGTCAATGTGTCGACTTCCTCAAGGAATCATTAGTTAACTAATTCACCAAACTGGACTGTTAGGCGAGTTAACATATCCTAATTGTTTCATCGTTCACTGTGACTTCCTCAGGAACTATACAATCTGTTGAGGAACATACCCTGTCTACTGTTTGTCAGTGCCTAGCCACAAAGTGATTTTTGATAGATACTGGTTTAATTTTAAAAAAGTACTACCGAATCATTATTTTATTGAATAACTACGTCCATTTTAATTAAATTTTTATATTTTCACTTAAATAAATTATTTTGTTTGTATTGTTCTTTTAGAATGTAGTCAAGAATATACAGATTCCACAGGCATCGATCTTCACGAGTTTCTGATTAACACTTTAAAGAATAACCCCAGGTAATTGTCATTATATCAGTTTCATAACAAATGTTTCAATTTGTCAAAAATAAATTGTATACAGAAAATAATTACATCTCACTCGCAGTTTTTTCAGTCTTATATTACATGCATAAATATGCCAGAATATAATGTAGTCAGTAATCTACAGAAACATTGGTATAATATAAATTGGTAATGTATTATTTTTATTACAAATGCCTGTAATTTAACACATTGGCATTTGGGCATTCCATACAATAATATAAATAACTTATTTTTTATTGCATGGCTGTAACTATAATTTAAAAAGGTGTTTAATAATTATGCAAATTATCCATAAGGTGTTAAGCAGAAATATGGTTTTGTTTTTTTTAACAGAGACAGAATGATATTATTGAAAATGGAACAAGAAATTATTGACTTCATCAGTGATAACAAGTAAGTGTGTGTATTGATTTTTATTAAAATATAGTTGACAAAAGTTGTTCTCTTGCTTATAGATTCTATTTATTAAATGAAATGTACATTTTTATTGCATGTTATAAATCAGGAAAGAAGCCCGTATAGATTTAAAAAAGGGGAATGTGAATTTGTGTGTTTGGAAGTTCAAATAGACAGACAAATGTTAATGTAACAAAAGTTCATAACATTGGATAGCACATAATTTAAATGTTATAGCAGAAGTGTTAGTTCTCATTTAATTAAAAGTTACAAATAGTCTGTAAGGTAGGCACGGTTTAACTTTTTCTGGTGAAACAAAACGGTGCCCAATAAATACTGGAAAACGAAAGAATCAAAGATGAAAAAGTCATAAAGGTTAAATCATGTTATGCATATAGCACTTATCAGCTTTTTAACATTTCTCAAAATAGAAATTCTAACTAAAGGAAACAGAATAATCTCAGAACATTAACATATAATGACCAGATCCTCTCAGAACATTAACATATAATGACCAGCTCAGCCAACAAAATTATTATGGCTATTTGCATTTTGCCTACTGAAAAAAATATCAGTTTGTCTTATTTAAATAAAATGATTTTTTTATCTAATGTCTATAGGAAAAAAATAATAAAGAGATAAGCTGTTTAAATGATTTGAACAATAAGGGTACCAGGTGTGGTACATGAAAGTCTAGTATTTGAGATTTTAGTAAGTAAGTACTATTAAACATATAAAAAACTATGTGCAAGCAAAGAGATAAAATAAAATCCTAACATCATTGTAATCAAATATAGTATAAACCATATCAGTACCCCAGCATTAGATAACTTATTAATGCATATGAAAAGCTAGCTTGTGTTTAAAAAATATATGCATTAATCATGCATTTACTTCTGTTACTGCAATAAATATCTTTGAACCTTTCCGTGTGCAGTTTTTTTTTCATTGGAAATTATTCCCATAAACATGGATTAAGACTCCCAATGCCCATGTGTGCAAAGACATACATATGCATGGTGATTTACTGTCCATATGTGAACTGTATATGTAAGGCATATTAATAGCATGCACATTGAGCATGTGCATGGCATCACCTCAGTGTGCATGCTAATTGTGCATTTTAATATGCAAAACAATAAGACAGAACAACTGCAACTATCTACAACATAGGCAAAGATTTTGTTTTAGGCTATTTAATACATCATTGTAGGTCATTTTTGGAGTTTTATTAAGCATACAAAAGATTAACTAGCAAACACGTTCATTACTGTTGAATCATTTGTCATCGCTTCCTGATGTTTGTTGTTCTTCTTATTCCAGTAATCTTTATAAAAAGTTCCCTCAAATGTCATCATATCAGAGGATGCTTGTGCACAGAGTTGCTGCTTATTTTGGAATGGACCATAATGTTGATCAGACTGGGAAGTCTGTGATAATCAATAAAACGAGCAACACTCGGATGTAAGTGAAAAGCAATACTGTAATATTGCTATGTTATGTTTTTGATACTAAATGATTACGGGGGTCATGTACTAAACAAGTGCAGTGGGGGGGAAAGTAGGTAAAACAGAAGTAAGCAATTTGCGACTATTTGTGACATTTTGCGCTTTTTTCCCCCTGATTTTCGCCTTGTCCATTTTTTTTATTTACTGTGCATTTTTATGGCTAATATATTGCGATTATATTTGTGAATACTAAAGACTTTTGTGAATATTACACCATCTTTTAGTAAGTGCTATCAAAAGTGTTCGAAAAAAATGCCTGGTTTATTCACAATTATGCCCGTTATTATTCACCGTTCGCTCGTATTTACTATTTGAGAGTGAAATGTTTTGTACATTGCACAAGGAGCAAAATGCAACAATTGTTTTGCACATAAAATATATTTAGTACATGTAATATATATATATACGCCCCTCTACGCTAATACATTTTACCTTTCTATATCATTGTCATTCATTGTATCTCAGTAATAGCCTTGCAAATGTTAAGTATTTTGTTTTGGTAATCGTGGTGTTTTTGAACATTTATCTTTCCGTTTTATTTGTAACCCATTTTCGATTAACAGTTAAGTAATTGGCACCCATATGACAGTAATGGACAGATATACCCGCTGAATAGTATATCTCATACAAGTAACCAAATAGGCAATGGTGGAAATTGCCATTTTTTTTGTTTGACTTATTTAGTTATGTATCAGTTTGAAATACAGGTTTTAATGTCTAGCAGTTTCAAAAAGATACTATTGTTTAGACAAGAGTTCATTTTTGTTCCTTTTGTTTGCAATGAATTTGCTGTTATAGCTGAACATTCTAATATTGTATATTGGCTGTTTTTTTTTCTGAACATTGTGTAACCAAAGTGATTTTTATTTTTATGACTGTGGACTTTAAATTGTTAGATCTTACATGAAGAAATCATGTAAGAAGTCATTTCAAATTACTATTATGTTTTCCATTTTGAGTAATATTAATGTTATACTGTGACCGTTTACTAATTTCGGCACCATTCAAGATTTCATTTTTTTAATTGTGTATTCCAGTTTACATTAAGTGTTTATAGAGTCTGTTCAATGAGAATCAGTGAAGGAGCAGAAAGTGAAAGATGGTATTTTTATTTAATATCGCTCACTGGTTCTGATCTAATAAAAAACAAATCAAAGTGTTAAATATAGGAATTGTGGGCACATGCTGCAAATTCCCAGATATTAGTCGCACTGAGAGGGAAGATAAGCTTTTGTTGCTAATTGAAAAGGCTGTGTTGAGTCTTAATAATGGGAGATGTAAATTACTCTGACATTGATTGCTGGATCCAGTTGTTCAACCTAAATTTCTGTTTCTATGTGATTCTCTGGTTGGTCTCTGCTAGGGCAGAGGGAGACCCTTGTTTTTACATGGGATCAAAAGAGGGGATATTAACTTGGTCAGTTCTGCAGCAGATACACACAAGTTTACTTTGGAGAAGGGAGACTAGTATTTTACCCCTCAATGGAAGCAGGTTTACTCTTAGAGATTTGGGTTTTCTAGAACCATACCATCAAAAGGTTGGCAAAGGATGGTAAATATTGTTCCCATTACTACTTTGGGAAGCATAAGTCCCATTATTCATTACATGTAGGGGTAAAACACCACAAAACAAAAAGTATGTAACTAGACATTTTATAGCATCTAACATAAGTTTCTAGGTTTCTATGTTTCTATAAAAATTCCTTTACCATATTATCATCAATGTATAAAGCAGACTCCCGACAATTCGGGCTCTGCACTGCATCCACCGGTTACTGACTTTTTGGTTCTTACAACGCTCATTGCACCAGCACAGCCAGGGCCAGTGCAGGGATTTTTGCCACCTTAGGCGAACCCTCATTTTGCCGCCCCTGGGTTTGCCCCTCCAAGTTATAACAGCTAGACAACAGCACATCAATCACACAATCGTAAACAAAATCTCATACATACACACAGAGACAGTCACACACATAGACAGTCACATATACGCAAGCGAGTAGTTTTTTTCTTGTTAATGAAAAAGTACATTTCTTAATGTGTCCCCCTGTCTGTCTCCTCTTCCTCCTCATGCCTGTCACTCTCATCCCCCTCCTCATGCCTGTACCTCTCCTCTCCCTCCTCATGCCGGTCCCTCTCTTCTCCCTTTACATGCCGGTCCCTCTCCTCTCTCTTCTCATGTCTGTCCCTCTCCTATCCCTTCCCATGCTGATCTATTTCCTCTCCCTTCCCATGCCATCTCTCCTCTCCCTTCCTATGTATGTCTCTCTCTCTCCTCTCTCCCTTCCCATGCCTATCTCTCTCTCCTCTCTCCCTTCCCATGCCTGTGTCTCTCTCCTCTCTCCCTTCCCATGCCTGTCTCTCTCTCCTCCCTCCCTTCCCATGCCTGTTTCTCTCTCCCGTCTCCCTTCCCATGCCTGTATCTCCTCTCTGCACTCATATCAGTTGTTCCCCTCCCATGTCTTTAGTCTGCCCCCCCCATGTCTGTGATCTCCCCCCTCCAATGTGTGTGGTCTTTCCTCTACTCCTCCCTCCCATGTGTGTGGTATTTTTTTCCCTCCCTCCCATGTGTGTGGACTTTCCTACCCTCCCTCCCTCCCTTCCTCCATCCCTCTCATATGTGTGGTCTTTCCTCCCCTCCCATGTGGGTGGACTTTCCTCCTTCCCCTCCCTCCCATGTGTGTGGTTTTTCCTCCCTCCCATGTGTCGACTGTCAGCCAATCAGAAGTCTCCCTGCCCTACTAATGCCTGGTTTTCAAATCCTTTCTGGCTGGGGCAGGGAGGATGCTGATTGGCCAACAAATCAGACACCTCCTACTGACTTTGAAATACCAGCCTTTCTGGGTGAGGGCAGACTGAAAAGAGGTAGCTCCACTAGTATTTTTTTTTTGCTGGCATGGTTTTTTTAGAGATAGATGGCCCCTTTTCCTGGGCTGGAGGATGAGAAACCAGGTTGTCGCTTATCACTGCTGGAACCTGGATACAGGTAATACTTTATTTACAGGGCACCCTTTGTGTGCACTCATGGCTCTCAAAGGTTGTTTTTTAAGGTATGGAGGCTATTTAAGAATCATCCCCCCTATCTGGGCAACTTAGAGGTGAGGGGGTAGGAAGGGATTATATTTATTCAATATATTTATTTTATGTGCCAGGGGCATATGGCCAGCCCCTGGCACAAGGGCAGGGGGAACTTTTTTTTATTTAATCGGAGCTTGGAGCATGGTGTGCCAAGACCGGGGGGCAGTTTATTTATTTTCAATCGGGGCTTGGGGCATAACATTTGTTTAGTTATGGCGGCCATGACCCTGGATACTAGGGTGGGCACTAGCATTATATTAAGCACTGTATGTCCTCAGCCCTGCTGTTATTATTACTTTAACTTTTGTCGACTTTGTGTCATCTGCAGGAGTTGTGTTAAATAATTCTCACTGAATACATTTAATATAAAATAATGATATAACCTTACAGGTGACTCATTTCTAAAGTAAAAGCTGCATACATGCTACCCGCTTCCTTTAATGTATTTTCCTAAGTGAAAGACCTTTTCTAAAATCCTCAGTAGCAACCAGTAATGATTGAATTGATGAATATAAAATAATACTTTCATGTATAACTAAAAAATAATAACGTTTTCAAAAGAGTAATTTTTTTCTTTCTATTCAAAGAATTGCAGTCATTTGGGAATTTGGTACACTGAATTATCAAGCCTCTTAATTCCAACAGAGCTAGACAGAGGTGTATCTAAAGTATTTGGCAGCTGGGACACATTCTTCCTTTGGTGCCATCACCCCTAAAAGGAGAAATGTGATGATTATGCTTCCCGAGCAGCTGCCCTGCCCAGGCAGTTACTTAACTGTACATCATGTAAGCATGTGTAGCACATGTTACTGGTCCCCAATTCTTCTGTGGTGATGAAACCCTTTTCTTATAGACCCCATTATCTTCCCCATTGAATCCCTTTTACTATATCAATTGGGCTGAGTAATATAGTTGCTAAATAGCAAATTGTGAGTTTATGAATGACGTTCCTTGTGAATGTCTTACCGCCCTTGGGATTTACTTACATACTTATATATAAGCCTTTTGAATTCAGGGATCTGCATGTTGCAATTTTGTAATTTTGAAAGTGGACATTTTTTTGTTTGATAAAATTGATAACAGTTTCTATGAGCCAATGAAACAGCAGATTCTATTATAAAAAAACGGATTAGGTAACTTAACCCCTTCATGACGCTAGGACGTTCCATGCCATCCTATCTTTTTGGTTTAAAAAGACACTAGGACAGCATAGAACATCCTGTATTTAACAGCTCACCGTAGCTCCCCACATTCACTAATTGTACAATTCTAAAACAATATATATATATATATATATATATATATATATATATATATATATATACACATTTATACACACACATTAATATGCCATAGCTAGTTTATCCATTGATATACCACTGCTAGTTTGCCCATTAAAATATGCCTCAATTTGCCCATTAATATGCCACAGACAGTTATCTATTAATTTGCCACATTTTACCCATTAATTTGCCATATTTTGCCCATTAATATGCCCCAGCCAGTTTATCCATTAATATGCAACAGTTTTCCCATTAATATGCCACTGTTAGTTTGTCCATTAATATGCCCCAGGTTGACCATGACTATGCTATAGCCAGTATGCCCATTAATATGCCACAGCCAGTTTGTCCATTAATATGCCAGTGTGCCCATTAATATGTCACAGTTTTCCCATTCATTTGCCACAGCCAATCTTACCATTAATATGCCACAACCAATTTGCAAATGAATATGTAACTTTTAATTTGCCCATTAATATGTAACTATTATTTTGTCCATTAATATGCCACAGCCAGTATGCCCATTAAAATGCCACTCTTTGTGCATTAATATGCATAGTCAGGTGACCACTAAAACACCACCCTCTCCCTCCTTTCCCAGTAGTCACCTGACTGTTCTGAGAGAAATCATCTTTCCATGCTGCCTCATTCGCTTTCCCTGCGCACTGACCTGAAGTTTTAGCACCAGAAGGTCATGTGACCCATAGAGCTCTGATGTCAGATCAGTGAGCGTGTAGCACAAGAGAGGCAGCATGGAAAGATCTCTGTGCACATTACTGATAGCATTACTAGTTATCAAATCCATACAACGTTTGCCAGCATCCCAAAAGGACCTGTTCAGTTCATTGGCCCTGTGTAATGATCTACTTCAGATGATGTACAATGAACAATTTCAGTCAGAAGCTTATTAATGCCCCTGTCTTTTCTATTGATAGCTGTGTTTGGGGGGGGGGGGGGGGGGGGGGGAGGGTGACTTTGACAGTTATGTTACAGTACTTGTGATGTCACCACTGCAAGGCTGCCATCAAGGGGTGACAGACGATACACCTGTCACAGGCCTTTAAAACACTTTTTAAATAAAAAGCACAGACACACCATGCTGTCTGCTCGCTTCTTGGAGATGCTGGTGTGGGGAGATCGTCTTCTCCCCAGGTGTATCGTCTGTCACCTCTTGATGGCAGCCCTGCAGTGGTGACATCACAAGTACTGTAACATAACTGTCAAAGTCACCCCCCCCCCCCCACCCCAAACGCAGCTCTCAAAAGAAAAGAGCAAAAACAGAGGCATTAATAAGCTTCTGACTGAAATTGTCATTGTGCATCATCTGAAGTGGATCATTACACTTTCCTTTTGGGATGCTGGCAAACGTTGTATGCATTTGATAACTAGTAATGCTATCAGTTAGTTGGTGATGTATGTAGCATCTCGAATTACTAGATTACTCATTTTATAACAATAGCAATCTATGAAATGTTATGCTCCCTTGGCTTCCATTTTTGATCATTCTCCTGTCTGCTCCTCCTGGTATAGGGATGACTCGAGGTTCTGGACGGATCACCTGTGAGACTCATGGCTACCTGCATCCTGGGGCTCAACCCCTGGGTAGAGGTAGTTAGAGGGCGAATAAATCCTACCAGGTTCTAAGAGGTTTTCCCTGATACCAGTGTGGGCCTATCTCCGCTCCAAGGCTCCAGTCTGCACAAATATAACTTTTTTTCACTAGAAGTAGGGTCACTTCTCCTTAATTTTGGTAACTGAATTGAACATTCAGCTTGACAATAAGAGCCCAGAGATTCACCTTAAAGTTAATTGATTGGTGACAAAGGACGTGTCAGGCATGTCCTGGGAAAAAAATCCCTTGCCGACATTATACGTGCCTAGCACATCCTGCAGTTCCAATTATAGTGTGCCTGCAGGTATACCATGACTGGATAGAAAGTGACATGACTGACGTACTCAGATATGTCTACAGAGAGCCCCTCTGACATATCCAGTCACTGTGACAACCAATCATAGCAACCAAATATGTATAGCTGTCAAAGCCAGCTCCTGATTTTGATAGATTTAGTCTATTCCATGGGGTCAAGGAAAGACTAATTACATAACTGGCAACCTACACCAAGCACCCCTCCAGCCCACCTATATTTATTGTTGGGGTTGCAATGTCACTGTAGGTAATTTTGAATTTAAAAAAATGGCTTGGAAACCATACTCCTAAGCTCAAGACAAAAATTTAAATCTATATGTTAGGTTTTTTTCATTAGCTTTTGTAGATGAGTAAAATATTTTGCAAGTAAAAGTTGGAACGTGTTTTTTTTTTTTTTTTACATTTTCCATCATACTTTATTTTTGTAGAGAAAATGATATGATATCATCAAAATAATATAATATAATTTGAGACTATATATAATTTGACAGAGTGCAATAAATGAGAAAAAGGAAAATTGTGGTGAAACACAAACACTGTAGAAATGGTAAAACATTATCCAGATCAACAATTTGTTTGTCAAAAATTCTGGTCAATGAGGGCTTAATGCATTTGGCAGAAACTTATCAACAAGGAATGATAGATAAGAATAGCGGATATTTACAATGTAACCTGCCAAGTGTGCTAACTTGTAGATTTAAAAACCATTTGCCTGTCTTCTACATGTTGTATTTTGTTACTGTTCAAAAACTCAGTGTGTAACTTTTTATTGGTATATTTACATTTACATTAATAATGTCTAGCATATTTTTTGACACTAACAGATTTAAAACCTCCATAGTAAAAACAAAAATAATTTAATATCTTTCTTTTTCTTTTTTCTTTCTCTTCTTCCTCTTCTCTTTCTTCCTTCCTCCTCACCTTTATTTTACCTTATAGTTATATTGTCTAGAAATTGTATATTAAGAAGTGAAGAAGGAAGGATGACAATGGAAGGTTTAGGATTGTATTTATTTATTATTATTTTTTAAATTTGAATCATTGTTTCTATTTTTCATTTAAATCAAAGTTTTTTTATTGCATCACATAATTATCAGTCACATCAAAAACATCTTGATACAGATATGCAATACAATCTTATTTTGTATTTATAACAGTATCCAACAATTCTAATTTTGCTTAGAAAAAAAAGCAAATCCACCCTCATTAAACAAATGAAACTACAAAAAATATATATATATATATATATATTCGTGAACAAACAACAGGGCGTCTTCCAGAGATAGGTAATAGACACAAATGTCACAGTAAACAGTAAACATTTTAAAACTTGAAGGGATCAGGTATCTTCAGTCATCTAAGTAAAATTTATATCTAGCTGGAGGACAAACTCAAGAGATAAACAGAAACATATGAGACAGCTCTCCCCTATATAGTGTCCCATATTGTATAAATCAAAAATCAATAACTTCACGTTAATAAAATTTCCCTCTAGTAGTTCTATAATATAAACACAATGACATTAATTCACATGTTTTTTTTTGTTCTTGAAAAAAACATTAAGATGTATCGTATGAGGGCTACATAAACAATACATAAAACAAAATACAGTACTTTTTATAACAGCTACCTCAAACGCCCATCCGCACAACAGCAGTATCCTTCAGAGAGAAAGGGAAAAATAAAAAGTTAAAACGAATAATGAAAAAATAAGAAAAAACAATAAAACATAACAGAGTGAGAAACATAGCAAAGCAGAAGAAAAAGGCTCCTCAAGAGAGAGGTAGCGAGCTGGGCTAAGTGTGCTCAGTGCTAAAAAATGGGCCCATGGTCATATTCTTGTCTGCCATCAAAATTGCTACCACCCGATATTCCCGGTTTAGTAACAGAGCTCCGGTGGGGGGGGGGGGGGGGGGAGGGGATTGTCAATGAGTACCATACTGTTCCAAGAGTCCAACAAATATATCAGGTAATCGAGGTAAAAAAAACAAAGTCTGAGTTCAGGGACATGTCCCTCACATCATCTCCAACGCAACAGGTACAACAAGTGTAGACCCCTCTCTCCCATCTCTTGGGGCCTCCAGTGGTGGAAGTCCCAGGTCCCGCAGAAAAATCGCAATCTCTGAAGGGTCTTCTATTGTCAGCAGTTTATTATCTCTGGACACCGAGAGTGATGTTGGAGAGCTCCATCGGTATTTCACCTTGTGAGTGCGCAGATGTGAGGTCAAACTGGACATCGATCGGCGCCACGTTATCACCTTCATCGGGAGATCTTCATATATATCAATAAAGCACTACCGACATATTCAATGGAGGGGTTTTTCCTGGCTGCCTGTAAGAGGAGTATTTTATCTGCTGCACTTCTTATTTTTAAAATCGTGTCTCTTGGTGCAGTGTGTGGAGCTTTCCGTGCCTTCCTCACTCTGAAACATTCTAGTATCTTACAATTTCCAGAGTCAGTCTTTTTTATCAAAACCGAATAGGTAGGTCCGCAGGGCGACGGGCACTATCGCTTCTGGAACCCCCCTCACTCTTATGTTGGCACTACGACTTCTCAAATCTTGCAGAAGTACTCGTCGGTGCAGATCTCTCATATGCTGGGTCATATCACACATGAGTTGCTGTCCATTACAGCAGTTGACTGTTATGTTTCAATGACAGCTACTCTTTTGTCCAAGGAGGAAATATCCAACCGTATCTTTGCTGTTTCTGTATGAATCAGCGTTTGCAGATCTAGAAATAGCCTCTTGTTATCCCCCCTTTGTAGACGGATTTTTATCCTGAGGTGTATCTGAAGTCAGAATAGGATGAGCCAACCTCCAAATCGCCACAGATTCCTCCGACGAGTCGTCGGTTTCAGACTGATCTTCAGGTCGCGCCACCTCGGCTATACTCAAGCTAGGCTTTGAGGGCCTCGATAGTAAGGTACCGATATCAGAGGAGGACGATCGCGGAGGATTGGCATCTTTTTTAGATTTTCGACCCATGATGTTAGGTAAGTAAAAACACTGCTTCTGTGTTTTGATGGTCGATGTGATGGGGCAAAGTCTGATAGTTTTGTTTCAGTCAGAACGGAGCTCAGCATGGATGCGTCTGTCTGCTTGTGTAGTTGGCCCTGCCCCCCCATTGTTTCTATTCTTAATTGTTTAAAGCCATTTAATTATTTGTTAAACTGTATGTTAATATACCAAATAAATGTTATTTAACCCCTTCGCGACAATGGACTCTATTCGAGACAATGGATGTGCCTGGCACATCCTGCAGTAAATCAAGCGGTTTTCACGATCAACTATCGCGAAAACCGCTTTAACGGTGCTGGTCTATTGCCTCGATGTTGAAAAAAAATCACTGAGTGATCGTGGGAGCCATATTGACGGAGCAGCATGGTCTGAGCTTCGGAAGTGAAAGTAAATTCTCTTCCATCGCTCTGAATATGCTGCTTGACTGCCCCTAGAGGTAGCCAAGCAGCATAGCAATGTAATATATATATATATATTTAATTAGCTTAAAACTGGTTATATAGTTAGATTAGCCTATAGGGTTAAAATTAAATAATTGTTAGCATAAGGGATAGGGTTAAAATGAAATTAAAATATATTAAGGGAAAGCATAAGGGTTAGAGTTGGGGTTAAATTTAGTGTTAGGGTTAAATTTGGGGTTCAGGTTGGGGTCAAAAGGTCAATATAGTAAAAAAACAAAGAACACTATTTTGGGTTTTTGCCCCATAATTCGCAAAAAAATACCGAAAAATATGGAAACAAGCATATTTCTGAACTCGGGACAACATTTAGAAACTATTTAGACAGGGTTTTTCTTATTAATTGTATTTGTGTAAAATATATTTTAGGTCAAATTTAGAAAAAGTGTTTTGTTTTTTTAATATTCATCATATTTTATGATTTTTTTTGTAGTAAATTATAAGATATGATGAACATAATGGTATCTAATGAAAGCCCTTCTTATGACAATAAAAACAACATATAATTTGTGTGGGTACAGTATGTGACAAAGAAGAAAATTGCAGCTAAACACAAACACCACACCAAGGGAAAGTCACCAAGGGAAAGTCAAGGTGAAATGTCTTGTCACTAAGGGGTTAATACCTAGCGCAAAACCTGCAATGTGCTGGTTAAGCATCCAAACATATATTTTATAGCCTGTAATCTGTTGAAAGAAGGTGAGTAAATTTGTGAGATGCTTTGTCCTTGTCATGCCACACCACACAGTGTAATTTTGCTATGATGATTAATATATATTAATCATATATATTTAGGTTGTAACATCAACCTAAAAATGTAATTAGAAATGGCGAAGATAAATACTGAAAAATCATATTAGAGAATACAAAATGAAATCCTTAAAAAAAAACTGAATGTTGAAGGCAAACTGGTTCCTTGTGAGCTGCTTCTGCCTTATCTACAGGTTAGCTACAGATAAGCATCCTTTTGGTGTCCAATAGTTTGTTAATGTTAGTATCCATACCTCCTAACATTCAAATGGTCAACGAGGAAACTCATTTTAGAATTAGAAGTCGCAACTATGGTAGGAGCATTAGAGATTATATTTAGGAGACATGACAAGTTGACACCTATTTATGTAATGGGGTATGGTCACTGTGGCAAAAACAAGAATATCATATACTATTATACTATATTCAAAAATGAATATATAAGCACTTTTTGTGTTCATTAAAAATGTTACTCACTCGTAAAACTCGTAAAATTTGGAGCTTCTATAAATAAGAGCGATCAGTTAACCAAAAGAACTGTGGTTAATTTACCGAGGAACTGTAAAAACCAAGCATTTATAACTAATCATGCCTATGACTAAGCGCCCTGTATGGTGCAAAACGTGTAAGGCTGTACTCTGGCTCGCGGACGTCCGCACCCTGCTGTTTGATACACATGTAAGTGCAATAAATATTAAGTTATTATTGCAGCCCGGTGTTTTTATCACTTGTTTGGAGGAGATGTGGTCAAAAAACGTTTACTTTTACAGCTTACTTTTCGCTACCAGCATAGCGCTGACCACTACCCCATGGAGATTTTCTCTGTGTCATTCAATCCAACTCTATTAACTACTTTTTTTACTTTGTTCTGTATTATAAAAGTATTTATGTTTGTGTGTCTTTGCTATCATAATGAAGTATAAAAAAATGGTATAAAAGATAATAATGAATAAATTAGACCAGGGTCTACAAACTACAGCCCGGTTTGTTTTTATCTGGCCCCCAGGGCCTCTGTCAGGGTTTGGCCTCAGCCCATTTAAAATCAAAAGATCTCCCATTGCAAGCATCTCCGTGCCAGAAGGCAGCATGGGGCTCACTTTGAGCAAGTCCCTGGAGCGGGATCCACACACAGCTCATGAGTGGGCCACAATGAGATGTTTAATACAGGACATTCTATGCCGTCCTACAAGCTTCCAGGCAGTAAAAAGTAGGATGGCATAGAATGTCTAACAAGCGGGAAGGGGTTAAGAGAAGTACATTTTTGGTAAATACATAAACATCTATATTTTCAAACCTCTGCACCAGTATATGCAGTAGGTAAAAAGAAATCATTTGAATGCAATTAATAACAATAATATAACATTAATAAATGTAAAATTTGGTTTATTGTACCATAATTGTATTTAGGTTCTTACACAGCTTTGTACCTGCACCACCTACCTGCATGGAAGTTATTTTAGGATTATCATAGCCCCAAATTAGCAGGTTCATGTTTTTAGCTTTATCATGAATGCTTTTCATATTTGTATTAAAGTGCAGCCAAATGTTCTAAGGGTGCTTATGTGGAATTAGTCTTGTCATGCTGTTCAATGAAAGATTTTGCCCCTCGCTGTCAAAGAAGCTCCCTCATCAAAAACGATATCCCATCTGTTCACCTAGTTTGATACTTATCTACCTGCCAAGCACTCTGTTATCCTTCATATGTGCATGATTTTCTATACTGCATAGAATCATTCAAGTTTTATATTTTTCTTGCAAAAAGCACATTTGCTGTAAAAGAAAAGCACCAAATCAATATCATGATATTGGGGCACTAATACACATTATTCTTAATTTATGGATATATGAATAAGGCTTATTTGATTTCACAGAGAATAATTGTTTGGTTTTGTTTAAAGCATATATCGTATCTTTACTCAGGAGGACATTTATTTCTTCGCTAAGTTGAATTATTTGCCTCATCTAAAGAGTGTTTATGTTATTGTTTAAGGAACTGTAATTTAGTAGCTAAATTAACTATCACCCTAAAGAATTGTATTTCTTTATGTTGTAATGTTGATAAATACACTTCTAATGTACATTTTCTGCTCCAACCAAAGGTATTTAGATCTCAAAATGGAGTCTCATTTAAAAAGAAAAAGTTGTCTATCTTGTTCTGGAGCACAGAATCAGTGAGGAGATATTCATCCAACCTCCAGTATTCAGAGAAGGCGCACTCCTCTGCCCTATGGTCTGACCAGGAAATGGGATGAATCTTCGCATTTGTAATAGTAGACGCCATGACTTGATCCAGGAACATATATAATCAATTGTGGTATAGGAATCATGAGGGTGTTAATAGAATGAATAGTCCAAATTATTGTGGTGCAAAAGCCTCCATGCAACTGCAACAGTAAAAAATGTCTCAAAACTAGTGTTAGGGTGTCTAGAGCTTGTGGAAGAGTTGGAGAGAATCTATCCCTCACTACCCGATTGTGATGTTGTGACCTCTTAGTGGTAGAAAAAGATGAGTAAACAAAACATTCTAAGCATTCTGAAGCATAAAAATTTACACTGTGGTAGATAGTGTGTTGAGTTGTGTGATAATGTTAGGTATATTTCTTTCTCCAATATTTGGTAATACTGGCTCTTTTGAAATGAATCTCCAGCAGTAATATATTATCCCCTCTGGTATAAAAAAAAAAATGTTTGTGTCGGTTTTGAGGTTTATTAAGTATATGGGTATTATGTGCAATGGATCACAAACCACTCTCCCTCTTGATTGATCTTGGAAGTGGCAAATCCTGGGTGGTCAGCCTATCTTCAGCGGCAGAAATCCATTGTTTGAGGTCTCTCCAACATCGAGGCTCTGACGAGCTGCTCTCATTAAATGGTCTTTGGTCTTGTGGTTGTAAAGCTTAGGGATAACATTCCTTTAATGTTCTGTGGCCTCAGGCCCCAGTCCATCCGCATATTCTGGATTGTTCTTATGAGATTTCTGGAAGAAGGAGATGGCCCAGTAATGTAGGTAAGTTTGTGACAGATTCCGTAATTCCATGAAAACCTAGTTTGGGTCGCCACAAACTGTCCTCCAGTTCTCATGGGCATCCTAGAGCATCTTGAGTTCCTGCTGGATTGATTCAATATCCACCACATTTTTTTAAATCATGCTTTATCATTGATTGGACTGATTCCAAGACATCCTTCCACAAACCAGTGTCAGCAATTTATTTTTTGGGTACGGCCAAACCGTACCCAAAAGCATTTGTCGATTTCCTGGAGCTATTGAGTCGAAGAGAAGATCTGAATAAAAATGGCGCCATCTTGGGTCTCGGCCAGCGATTCCCCCTCGATTGGGTCCTTATTTTAATGGTGCAGCACACACAATTTCCCCCATTTAAAACAATGAACAAATGTCTAATTTAGTAATTTCCAACTATCTCTAACACATAAAAACGTCAGGAACAGCTTTCTGAAACCACAATCAATTGAGGAGTCATTTTTTTTAAACACTTCATTGGAAGACCGCTTCACTTTTATGAAACAGATACATTTTTGATTTTGTTTTTTATGATAAAAAAAAACTTGAAAGTGTGTAGTTTTTAGAAGCACAGGGCACATTATGAAAAATCCCTTTGCCTTAATGTTTTTTTTGAAGTGCCAGATATCCTTCTTGCCCTGTTAGACTAGGCTTGCCTCTCTTTTATGTGACTTGTACAGTTGTTTTAATTGCAGGCTTGTATGCCAGAAAAATTAATCTTAATCCTTTGGTATTTAGTGATATGTGCAACTACTGCTGCCAAGCTGGCATCACAGATATGATAATAAACGTTATAGGCATGATGGCTCCATAAAAACAAAGCGATTAGAGGTCTGGAAAGTGTACATGGATGTTTGCTTTGATTTAATTGCAAGAGATGTGCCAAATAAACATTACAATTGCTTAAAAAGAAACAATAGACCATTGCAATTTTAACTTGGTACAAATCCACTGTAAACTATTTTTTGTCAATGCTCAAATATTTTTTTAACCTCAAAGATCATAAGTCATGATTCTAAATATTTTCGTCACGTTTAAAAGAAAACTTTCCTTTTTTAGGTGATATTTTACTATGAAAAGCTGTCGGTCAAGATGGTCATAAGCTTTTAAGCCAATGGAGCACAGTCCTTGATTTGTTTATCCCAGTATACATTATGTGATGTTCTAATACTGATTATAGATGTTTTATATCGTGTGCAAAATAATAGCAGTGTTTAGGATGATTAACCATAAGTATATTAAAATAACGATTCCTCTCATTGCATGTGTAGTAAAATGTTCATAATTGCCCACTGTACATGTTTATTGTTTATGGATCATTTTCCTTTTAAGAGGGTGCAAATAGTTTTTCTTTTTGAGAGGGTGCAAGCTGACGGTGCTCACAACAAAATGTGCTTCCTATTCATTTAAACTGCTTTACTAAACTACTGTAGTGCTGTAATGTTCACCAAGGCCACATATTAATTGTAAAAACAATAAAAGAAGAGAACAGGATGTATTTAATACAATGTGTTTAATACAATACTTATATATGCTATTATATGCTTCCAACATCCCAAGTCCTCATATTACATGTGTACTTTTTAATTGTTCTGTTCAATTTAGCAAAAGTAATACAATAGTTTGACTGCTATAGTTTTTTTTTTATATAGTTTTTGCTAAATATTAAAAACAGGCACAAGTTTAATTTATTATTCATCTCCAAATCATTCATAAAGTAGAAGTTATGCCAAAATTGAAAACAAGTAACAAAACAAATAGCTGACTTTTACTGACTTAGGACTTAAACATTGCTTAAACTATGAATGCAGACGAGTACAAATTATGAAAAATGATCTATATAGTGTCTTAATATAACAGTTTTATGCCATGTATCCTGCTTATGACATTACCTTGTGGACTGATATGCAAATTCCAAATGAAACTTTGTTAATTTGCGTATCAAGCAACAGGTGATGTCTTAAGCAGTAGACACCACAGATGTGGGTGCAATATTGTGCTGTGGGTTCAATAATGAAAGGTGGGTAGAAGGACTAGAATAATGAGGGACAGAGGAAGGAAATAAAAACAAGTAATGCAGTTTTAATAACATTTTTATTAAATATGAAAAAAAAACAATATTTATTAGCAAATGTTTTGCCCCTATACGGTCGTCTTGTATTTAGGCATTTTTGTTTTTTTCATAACTTAGGGTCCAAAGTTTGGAGGTTACCTTATAATCAGAGTGGCCTTAATTTTAAGCAAATACTGTCATTCTTTTTCATTATGTGGTGCCACTAACCCTTAAAGAGTTGTGCCACCTGGCGGTATCTGGAGCTGGGCAGAGCAATGTCACCTTTGATGTCTCCTGCAGCAATAAAGACCACTTACCTGGCGTGCTGTGACAATAGAGGAAGGACGGGTAGATGTGCTCTCACCTTTCCACTGTCTCTTTAAGCACAGAGCACCAGCCGGAAGAGAGGTCTTCCTATAAGTGCGAGCCTCCAACAAATTAGCACTACCCTTCCAGACCACTAAGGGAGTAAATGGCTGGTGTTGGAGTATATTTATGGAGAGGGGCCAGACCATTTGTTCTGTAAGGGGCCCCAAAATTCCTGATGTCAGCCCTGATTCCTGAGCATTGTTTGTGGTGTCTCCTGTTTATAACATCACATGTGGCCTGATATGCAAAGTAATGGCTTTCAATGGTAAATGTGCAATTTGCTTATCTAGCCACAAGGTGATTTCATAGATAGGAACACCATATTAAAAACAATGTTTTCTTGTTTTCATTTAGATTAGTTTTGTTAATAGAATATATATACCATATATCATCATGTTTTTTTTTAATTTCCTGCAATCACTTTATAAATAATGTTTAGGTGAGTCCCTTTAAATGTCAGATACATGAAGCCAAACTGTAAGAAGGAATGGAACAAAAGTCCTCAGAATCAATGAAACACTGATTAGTAGTTGCAGTAAATGTAACTACTGAATGGCCATACTTTTCACACACTGATTTTGCATGTTAATTCAGGATAAATACATTTGGATCAAATATCTACTGTTATGAGTTCAATTCTAATCTAATACATTTGCAGTTGTGAAATATGTAAACCTAAGATGTTTACACACTCTTCTTAATTTGTATGTTAACTATATTTAATTTATTTAAACAAAAATATATACTGTATATACATTTCATTTCAGTCTCATATAGTGAAATTCATCATTTTAGGAAAGCAGTAATAGGTACTACATTTTTCATAAAAATATTTATATGTCAGTTTACAACTTTTAGCAATATTAAGTATTAGGGATGTATTAATGTTTTGGGGTGTTTCATTTGTTCTGCTTTGGTTTTTGGAGAGGTTGTTTATTTTATTTTATGGATTACTTCAGTATGTATTCTCAAAGTTTATAGTTTTATCTGAACATGTCTCAAACAGAGTTAATATAATCCAGCAATCTATTTCTATACTGCAGATGAATTAGTCCTGTGTAACCTACAGGACTGAAACTATGTGGGGAAAAAAGGGAATCTGGAAATATAGCACTTTCATGCAGCTATTGAAATCTATTGCTGCAATATATTTTGCTGTAACTACATACATAAACTAAAGTAGGATATATGTCTAGAGTCATCATTACACATATGTTAAAATAAGAAGGAAACCTATATTATTATGCTTCAGAGACCAATAATAACTACACTTATGTTAACATATATACTTTGACATCTCTAGTGGCTTCATTACTTCTGTGCTGATGTTCAGTGCTTACAACTATGCTGCACACATCATTACCATAAGTGCTGCAGTGTTTTTATTAATAAAAAAGGCAGTCAGCTGAATACAGCTTGATCTTGTTTAAGAAGAATGTTCTGATAAAGTTAACTTGCGTGTAAAGCACACTTTAACGCAAAATGAAGTCAAGTATTTATGGAGCCTAATTAAACATACAGGGAGTGCAGAATTATTAGGCAAGTTGTATTTTTGAGGATTAATTTTATTATTGAACAACAACCATGTTCTCAATGAACCCAAAAAAACTCATTAATATCAAAGCTGAATATTTTTGGAAGTAGTTTTTAGTTTGTTTTTAGTTTTAGCTATTTTAGGGGGATATCTGTGTGTGCAGGTGACTATTACTGTGCATAATTATTAGGCAACTTAACAAAAAACAAATATATACCCATTTCAATTATTTCTTTTTACCAGTGAAACCAATATAACATCTCAACATTCACAAATATACATTTCTGACATTCAAAAACAAAACAAAAACAAATCAGTGACCAATATAGCCACCTTTCTTTGCAAGGACACTCAAAAGCCTGCCATCCATGGATTCTGTCAGTGTTTTGATCTGTTCACCATCAACATTGCGTGCAGCAGCAACCACAGCCTCCCAGACACTGTTCAGAGAGGTGTACTGTTTTCCCTCCTTGTAAATCTCACATTTGATGATGGACCACAGGTTCTCAATGGGGTTCAGATCAGGTGAACAAGGCCATGTCATTAGATTTTCTTCTTTTACACCCTTTCTTGCCAGCCACGCTGTGGAGTACTTGGACGCGTGTGATAATGCATAATCCATTGTCTCTCATGACAATCCTGAAGTTCAGTGTCAAAAAATCCCTGTCACCGAGTTTAAAGAACTTGAAGAAGCAAAATATGGTTAAAGTAACGAGGATGATTATACTGTATTCTTAACTAATATTGTAAATGTTATAATAATAATAATAACACATGCATTTTTAAAACAAGCTTCTAAATAGCCTACGGCTCACGCTGCTATAGATTACACAAACTCAAAAATAGTACAGTTCAATATTGAACTATGTGGGTTTGAACTTGCAGTCTGTTTTATGATGGTGGAAAACAAAATTGGTTCCTTAATCTGGGTCATACCATAGACCATTGGAGGGGTGTCTTGTTATTTGATATACACTATTGAACCTGCTGTTGATCTTTCTGAAATATATTCCATAACTATCTATTGTCTCTACCTGTTAATATGAAAGCTATCTGACACAATAGTCTTTCATGGTTGTACAATAAAATATAAAAATTTGTTTTCTGAGGTAGATACAATTTAGACTAGCATATTTGATGTTAAATGGCTCAACTTTTTCCAGTAAGTGATATAAGTTCAGAGGTGTTCTATGGTTTGCAGCAAGAGTTGTTTTAGAAGCAAATTGTGTATCTAAAAGACCGCTTATTTTATAGAGAAGCAGCTGTGTCTGTTTAATTACAGTGATTTAGTTGTCTTGTCTTACTACAGTATGTAACTCCCAAATCTTATTATATTGTCTGTATGATAAATTGAACAATAAAGTTAAAAGCCTTATGTTGTTTGGGCTGACTTTAGTTCACTTAACTATTGAGGGGAAACTAGAAAAAAAAAAAGGCATCAGAAGATTTAAATATAGAAATTATTACCCAACAGAAAAAATCAAATGAAAATCACAGTGTTGAGAGATGTAGTGTTCAATTATTAAAACAATAAAAAATAGTTTACTGCACATTTTTAAGTAATATCAATTAAGCTTTGAACCTCTAATCATTCATATGCAATTATTGCCTATATCACAGTGTGTGCTTATCATGTGTTTTATGCACAAACGATAACTCAATGGTGCAATGGTTTTCCTAAACAGCAATTGCAATGCATACAATTACAAATATATTACATTAACACAGTGACTGCATACATTGATAATTGTTTCTTTTTTTCCTCATTCCCCCAAATGCAGAAATAAATAGACACACACATTTGCATTAAGGATATGAGTCGAAACATAATAAAAAATGTAACACTGATCATCTTGTTTTTAAACATTTGATTTCATTGTATAATTGTATAAGAAATAAGTAAAGTAAAAATAAAAAAAAAAACAGCCATTAAATACTGAGAAACTAAAACAAAATAACCATTCTGCACAGAAATTTTGTTAACTTCATACCGTATTTTCTCGATTATAAGACAAGGTTTTTTTCAGAAAAAAATTTCTGAAAATTACCCCTCGTCTTATAATTGAGGTCGTCTTATAATCTGACCTCAAATTGAGGTCAGGCTATAAGACATGGATCCAGGTCCCCGCAGAGCTGCAGGGGACCTGGATCCCCCTCTCTAACAGCAGGGGAATGTCTGCGCGATGAGCCGGGACTTCTATGATGAAGCCGGGTACTTCCTCCGCTGCCCCGCTAGCCACCAGGAGAATCGGGCAGTTTGGGGGGTCGTCTTATAATCAGGGTCATCTTATAATCGAGCAAATACGGTATTTACAGAATACAATAATGTTTTGGGGAGACTGTCCTCATATTTATATTTTGCCAGTTTGCGATTTATTGTATCATGTTTTGTTCCTGTGGTCATAAGACATATCTCAGCATCATGGATGATCTGTTTTCTTTTACTTTGCTTATAATCAGTATTCCGGTTACAAATGTAAGTGTACAGTAGTACTATAACAATGTCTTGTATGTAGGATTGTTATTTCATGATAATTAATTTACAGTGTGCAGTTAGGGTTTTACTTCTTACGTTTGTTAATTATTTTATTTAGTTAAAAAAATGTAATAGTTACAACTATGTTTCATTTGACAGTATTCTAATTATAATTTTTTTTAAAATCTTCTATATGACAGAAATTGTTGACTTAATATCTGGGACACAATGATAGAATAAGCAGTTTAAGTATAGTGGGTTGTTGAAGACAGTGTAACATATAAGGAATTGACAAGTTAAAAATATGAGTACATACAAATGGAAAAAAAATACAATAACTGATAGCAAGGGAAAATAGCATATTGGTTGATAAAAAGTCTAAATAGAAAATGAGTTGGTTTTTGCATAGTGCACAAAATGTCCTTGAGAAGCACTGATGAGATATTCATCAGATTATATTTGTAACCAATTAGAAATGGTATAACATGTATCAGTGTTAAACATTAAGCTATTTGAAATTGAAATAATTAAAAGCATTATAAAGTCATTATAAACCCAAAAAGGATAGCACAGCATTGATCTAATAAGCAGAAATTGCATTTTAGGTTATTACCTATTGGATGGATTTGCATCACATGGTACTACTAATGAGCTACAGGCACCCTCTATACAGAGTTTCAACCGTTGAATATTAAAACAATTAAAACATTTTATTGATATGTTTTACTTTGCTGGCAGACCAGAGCAAAGGTTTTGTGAACATTTAAAAGATGAAAAAGGTGAAGAATCCCAGAAGCGATTTATCTTGAAGAGAGATAACTCTAGTATTGATAAAGAAGACAATCAGGTTGGTTCTCAGTTTGGAGTTACTGACATTTGGTCTGTTTTGAAGGTGTCCCTCTAACTGCTGTCTGTTATTTCATTGTTCTTTTACCTTCCCTGCATTGTTAGCATTAAATAAAAAGCATCTGATGACATTGTGATTGCTCAAGCAGTTTCAGTGTGTAGGATGCATGATTGGTTTGCTTGGCAGCAATTGTTTTTGCATGACAATGAAGTTTTTATGTTCAGAGTCTTAAAACTTGCTTTTAAGTTTTATTATTTGCTTGGCTTGATTATTTGTCTCATTGTAAGTGTACGTTTGCTCATCCTTGCATAATCCTGGTACAGAAATGATATTTGTTGCCTACTGTGTATGTTTGGTGCAAGGTACACCTTGAAGTGGAATTTGAAACTAATACAGTTTGATTTAGAAATTGTTTGGAATTATATTGGTTATTAATTTTCTATGCTCTGTTTTTTATTTAACTAAGGCTTAGATGTGCTTACTTTGCATGAGCCTTTTGTGTGTGGCTTGTGGTCTGCAATGTGCTGAGGTGAATGTTTTTCGAAGAAACATGCTGAGCATAAGTAAAGCCAATTTTTACATGACAATAGAAAAATCTTGCCTTTATGTTGACTAAATTTGTGGTTGCCATAATTACAGATTTGGGTTTTGCTTTTGTACACTTATTGAAAGCACTTATTGATAGGATGCTTTTATAGAATGTAATATGTTGTTATTTCCAAAGGAACTTTTGTCTTATGAATAATATAATTTCAGATATGATTTAGAAATGCCAATAATGCTATGTTTTTTAATGACTTAATTACAAATAAAAACCCAATATACAATATGCACTAAAAGCACAAAACATTCTGGAGAACTTCTGGCATATCATAAATATTAATAAAATACTGACTGATCTAAATATGGTTTATTTTAAGAGTGTTATTGTGTTCAACTGAGTAGTCACAATTCTTATTTTTTTGTTTATATTTATATATATTTTTGTAAATATAAATTACTATATTTTATATTTATATTATTAATATATTACATTTAAATTAATAATATGTGGGTACTGGGTTCTGGAAGTATCAAAACCTAAATTAACTTTTAATAAATATTTTACAAAAAATACATGTCCCACACAAAATGAAGAAAAAAAACTACTGATAAACTTTAGCTAAGAAACATTTGTTCTTTTTCTTTTGTCATCAGAGCTTTGTAAATGTCAGGTCTCTATTTAATTGAATTGACTTTCTCTGTTAGTGATAACCTAGGTAAATATTGCATTTCTCCACTCATGAGAATTGTCTCTGAAAAGGTTAACATGCCTTTGAGAAGTGTCACTAGAAGTAGGTGCTCTTTTATTGTCTGTGCTACAGAGTACGCAGAATTAATGAAAAAATATATCAAGTATCGAACAGCAAAATGAAAATTCCAAATTAGCCAAAGAGTGACGTCTTTTGTTTTGCCAAAGTTGGATTCCATACAGACATTTTAGCTTATATGAACTGCTGCCCTCCACAGTTTTACAAGGTCTCCTCTTGATTCTCTTGTATAACAGGCTGTCTGCAAAGACACATTTTTTTAATTAGCAAAAATCACATCAAATCTATTATTTGAATCAAACTGTGATCATTATTATGTAAGTTGGGTGAATTTTTCCTAATACTGAAACATGCCAGCATCATTTATAATGCCAAAATATTGAGCACAACATATTTACATAAATACCAAATGAGCTGAATCTTGGACCAGTAAATTAATTTTATACATTCAAAAACGTTTTAAAGTAATGGTTATTTAGTCTTATATTTTCTATAGTTTGATATGTACTGTATTTCTAAATAAGCATTGTATATTAAATATTATTATTATTGTTATTATTACATTGAATGTACCAAAATGAGTAATTCTGAAAAGTCAATGTGAATGACAGATTAATTCAAATTCAATAGTTGTACATTTTTCCCTTCAACTAGAAATAATGGGCATTTATTCCATATTTCAGTATATGTGAAAAAAATTACTAAAATAATTACACAACTAATGAAACGCAAATCCTATTGGCAACCGATTTCTTATACAATATCAGTCAAATAAATGGTAACTAACTTGGCTGCCAAACTTAGTTTTATTTTTCTGCCAATTACTTACGGCATGTGATAGGTAATTCAACTATATCTACTCAACTGTGTGTCTTCATGTGTTTACTATTGAATCTGGAGATTAATGGCTGATTGCAAGCTGCTAAATTGAGTGAATACATGTTCTTTGTATTTTAAGGAAGTGATTTGTTTTGTTTTTTAATTTAAATGAATGCCCATGGCATTTAATACCGGATGTTGGGAATGGTTAGTTCAATAACAGAACAATGGAGAGTTTCTGTACCTGAAACGTTATAATGCAATAAAGAAATACATTGTAATACGTTAAAAAATTGAAGGTCACAACCTATCAGATAACAAGTTGATTCTTGCTGTAGATCTACATACAATTCTAGATAGTCTAATTATATCTGAGAATGTTTCTAAAAAAATTAAAAAAAATATGCTGGAATGTCTTGGTCCAGGCTCTAGAAGAAAGTAATACATGAAAGCATAGCTTAGTATTTTTTAATAATTTTGGAGTATTTGAATCTATTTAAAAACAGAATTTAAGGAAAATTTAAGTAAAGAGTTTCGGATATGTATATATATTTATATACATCCTTTCATATATGTGCTTATATAAGTTTTATACTCCATATGGTATCAACGAACAAGGAAAATCTATTGTTTAAGTGGACAATGATGATATTCAAATGATATACACATTGCTGGAAGCTTCAAAATTAAAATTGTATAACTGTCCTGATATTTTTTTCCACCTCAGCAAAATAGAATTCATAGAGATGACAGACGAAGTAAATCAATTGAAGAGAGAGAAGAAGAGTATCAGAGAGTAAGAGAGAGAATATTTGCACAAGATGTGAGTAGTTGTTTAAATTGCTCTTTAGTGCGTCATATATATTTGTAGTCAGTTAGAACCTCCCCTTTACTATCCCATAATCTAGCAGCAACACAGAAACAAACCTAAAACATTTTAATAACCTTAAGTAAACGTGGTGTACACTTATTAAACAATACTATATGTTCCTCAGCTATTCAATATCATTGTTGTATTCCCTTCTTCACAGTGTACTACTGTATTTTGTTATACAACTGATACTTTCAGACACAGTACCTACTATTAACAAAATTAATATAAAAACAATAAAGGGACTCTAAAACATTTTATTTTTTATTTTTATCTCTATGTTAAATGTAAGAAGCAATGATAATATTCTGTAGGTTCAGGTATGTAAAAATGTAAGCAGCACATTAGTGGCACCAACTAATATTATTATTATTGTTATTTTGGTGGTGCTTCATCAGAAGGGATTGGCAAACATTCTACGCAAAGCCATAGATGTAAAAGCAATGGTTCTGAATGCTACTTTTCACTACAGGATATAAGGACATATGTATATTTTTAATGTAACTGTGCATTAATCATGCATTGCTCATGCACACGTGCATATGAAATATGTATATGTTCAGAAGTACATATGTCTATGTTCGTTGCAGTGGTTGTATTTTTATTAAAACACACTTTTACTAAAGTGTGTTACTAAAGTGTGTTTTATTATGAGCACATGTTTTTTTTAACTAGACAAAAATTACTAACTTGTAGAGAACTAAATTTAAGTATAGTAAAAAATATGTAATATTTACTTTTATTTGTCAACACGTTTGAGTGAGTTTGTGAATTTTGTCATTTTCCCATTTCTTATAATGTCCTAAGTGACATCATAAACTAGTATTTCACAAACTAAAATTAAGTAAGGCTTCTAAGTAGATTACTGAAAAGTTTTTAAAAATTAAAGAGGTTAAAAAAAACGATGACAGCCTTTAATGTCATTAGTAAGGAAAGTAAAGAATAGAGAATTTTATGAAAATGTGTGTTTCAATGAAAACAACACTATAGTACTTAAAGTGGAAATGAGCTATGGATTTTAATGTCTCTTTAATCAAGAATGGAAAGCCAAGTTATATTAAACAATGATGTCGTTATAATTGGATCACATGGCATATGTAAATTATCAGCGAGGAAGGTAAAAACACACACTGAACTCAATCATCACAGGAGAGATTGTGTTTTTTAATAGATTTTTAATATGGTGTGGGCTTAGAAAAATTATAGCTATAAATATTTCATTTTGCCAACAGGGTAAACTTTTTAAATATTATATAAGAATACATAATTAGAACTGTAGCTGACTTTTTAATTTCAGTATTGTTCATTTTATGCTTGTTGTTATATTAATATTTAAAAGTACTATACACGGGAAACAAATAACCTAATATCTTACAATTTTGTATATAGTACTTAGAAGAAAAGGTATAGATTCTATAGACCACGTTTTTTAAACTTATATTGCAGGCTGGGTAAAGCAATTTTCTTTTTGAAATTTTCACACCTGGGCCTCATGAATATTCATAAATTATGTTTTTCACATATGAAAGAATAGTTTGTATAGTTTTGTGAAAAAATATTTGCCAACATCTGAATTTATTCATTGTTACATATTTTTCACACTGAATTTGGTCAGATAATTTTGTGACTTGTAGTAATATATAATTGAGGTCTAAATGAAAGAAGAAATTACAGCAAATCTAACTGAAATTAGTCTATTTAAGTTGAGTTTTCAAGGACACTGGCAGATTAATGCTGCCTGGATAAAAGTTCTTAAAACATATTATTCTATGATCAAAATATATTTTAAAGTGCCTCTGCAGAAAAGTATTGATTAGCCTAGAAAGAATTACACACTCATTTCTGATGTGCCAGGCATTTACTGAACCACATTAGCTATACTAAGCAAATAGTTGTGAATATTCTCAGGAGTAACTATCCTGACAATTCCTCGCATCCAGGAAGTCAAATAGGATGTCAACAAAGTACCCATGAATGACATCCAGAGATATGCAGGACTTAAACTTGAAACAAGCAAGGACATTACTCACAACTATCAGGAAGGCAACAAGCAAACATGAGATTAACAGGAATAGAAGTGTAATATACTGCTTGCAAAATAAAAACATGAGTGCTTGCCTAAGGTATCTGGATGATTTTTTTAAAATTATTATTAAAGGATGCATAGACAATAATCTCAAAAATGATCAGAAGATTGATATTCTTTCTTATTTAAATACAAGAAAATTAGGAATAAAATTTGCATAAAATCTGTATGATTCTTATGTGTTCTGGAACATAGTTCTAAGGACATATCAAATAAAAAGTAACTTTTGGAGCAACATAGACCCACATCATGTCTGACAAATACCAAAAGCACAATGGCACATTAAGTAGCAGCTTGTGGACCAGCTTATAATGATCCAAAACAGATAAG
This sequence comes from Pelodytes ibericus, assembly GCA_036172795.1. Taxonomy (NCBI): domain Eukaryota; kingdom Metazoa; phylum Chordata; class Amphibia; order Anura; family Pelodytidae; genus Pelodytes; species Pelodytes ibericus. The sequence continues at coordinate 136,849,014 of CM069859.1, read as the reverse complement.
CACTATATGAGAGTTAAGGTTTAGGAAAAGCCTAGTCAAAATGTTGTGGTAGAAAGAAGGTAAAAGAAGGTGGAAAACCTGAGCCATAGCAACTGAATAGAGCATCAAATACATTAAACTAGCTAAATGTGAAGGCTGGTTGGTTACAAATTCAAATATATGTGTGGGCACCCTACTGCTTCCTTCCATTATATTTCCTCCATTCCATTGCACCACTTCTTATAATCCCTACTGCCTCTATATTTCGACTGAGCGTTTGGTTTATTATTTGTTGGTTGTGTTGTTTGCTTTTATAATAGAGATCATTCCACAGTGATCACTTTCTCCATAGACATCCAAACATCACCATGTGCTCATGGACAATCATGGACTTTACTACATATCCAAATATATTACATTACCATATATATATTGGGCCAACGATTTACATAGCACTAGGTTAAGCCAGAGTAAAACTTAACACATAAAAGTGTTCACATATAAGCTAAAATATTTCTTTTTCCTGTCTCAACCACAATTCCATGATGAACACAGCCTGTTTGAAAGCAAACATGTGACCCCTATGGAGGTTTAACCGATGGCAAGGTTGAAAAAAATATAAATAATTTGTTTCTTTTACAAATTTAGTTTGCCATCATTAATGTGCCTTTTTGTTGTTTTATGTGAGCTTTTTAAGCCATCAAGTTCCTATGTTATTTGGGAAAACTGCAACTGAGAGACCATTAAAGCATATTTATAGCAATACTGTAGAATGCTTCAGAAAAAAACAACACTTACCAGAACTCTGGCCTTAAATTATAACTAAACAGATATTAAAGCTAAATAAATATTATATACAGGGATACAAGTTGCCAGGCTAATCTATAATGTGAGAAATAGTGCACTGTATAACTCGCATTAATAAAACCAAAATGCCTGTACAATTTCTGCTTATACATTGTATGAAAACACTGTACTCAACTATTTGTGAGTAATTAAAATAGATAGTTGCTAGGTACATTATTAAAACGTATAGAAAGAGTATAATTGTTTTTATAGAAGCTCATGTGAACATTTCTTATTAAAATACTGAATCATTGTGTTGTAGCAAAAATCTTTAGTAATTGCATTACATCAGCATATCTAATGGCAGTTTGCAAGAACAAATCAGTATTCCTGCATATTCTGTAGAAAGGCACTTAGTATTTATTTGAATTTTCAATGCAAATTGTATATTTCATTATAACACTGTACAAGTTTTTTTTTTTTTAAATGTTAACATACACATACATATATAGTGGGTAAAGGATTCATCTTAAACCCTTAAATGGTTCATCTTTGATTAAATATGTTAAATAAAAAAAAGATTATTATTATTATTATTCATTTTAGAATTTGGATAGCGGCTATAGATTAACTTGTAAAATCACAGTCATAAAAAACATAGAAACTTTGTGGCAACGTATGCTAAGCTGTATTAAAACCCTATCATGAACTGCACATCCTTCTCTAAAAGAGGGACTAAAGCCTAAAACCCTAAAGGTCCCTTCTGTCTGATTAAAACTGCCTTTTCCAACATTCAAAAAATAATTCTCGCTATTTGACAATTGCTTCACATCCCAGTTGGCGGTGTGTTTGGCTTATCATATGGCAACACACCAATAGCTGGAGCAGTAACTCCATGACATGCAGCTTGGAAGTCTGTTTTCAGTTTTTAGAAATTAATTTTGACCTGTGATCTCTAGACGCACTATACAAAAGGTGTTTTAATAACAAAGACATTGGCTTCTGCTTAAGAAGAAAAAAAACTTGGTTGGGGGATTTAGTCCCTCTTTAATTAAATTCTCCATTACAATGTGGTTCCCAAGCAGACTTCCACACCACTCTTTAACTCAATAGCATATTAAATCTAGCTTTAAGTGCGCCATTTTTAAATATGCCACCAAAGCCACTAACATTTCTTCTAAGTCTAGCAGGTCATTCTATGCCAGACTTTCATATTTCACTGATACTAGCTCTAAAGCTAACATCATTTTTCCATATTATGATTCACCTGTAGATAACAAGGTGATGGGCAGGATGTATTTAATGATCAGTTTCGGTTTTATGGGAGTTATATTGGGTCTTGTAAGAACGTAGTAATGTAATTAGAGGTAAGGAATGTGTTTAAATAAATGATCATCGTAGTAAAATAGTAATAACATCTAGAATGCTAATGTGAATTTAAAAACCTCTATCAATTAGATAAGGTGAAAATGAATAAGATTTTTTTTACAGTTTATTATAAGTATCAATGTATTCTTACTGGTAAGTAAAAAAAACTGAGCTGCACAATCACAACATAGGGTTTATGTCAAGTTAAAAATTTTATTTTTTTTCTCATTGTTGATTGATGAATGACTGAATACATTTCATTTTTGCTTACCTTGACATAGACATTACAAGGGCGTTCATTTAAGGGTAACAGTATAGGCAGTATAGAGAACAGCAGAATGTTGGTCCCTCATTTAGAATGGTAGTGGTAGCTTTATTCCCAAAATAAAGACAACTTCTGCTTTGCCAATATAATATTTGACATGCCACATCTAGTCAAATAAGATGTAGATCACTTTTTTTAAATAACTAAACTAATTTCAAAGAATACTTCTATCTACATAGTAAAATGTTGATGTTCATATGGGTTATGTATATGTTAAGTAAGCTTATTTTTATGTTAAACTACAATTTTTAATTACAGTATTCTGTAGTATATTAAAAACGATTTTTGTAAAAATATTATCAGCTATGCCTTTGAATAATATAGATATGTACAAAAATGAAGGGGAAAAGTTTGCTGCTTCTACACTTGAGTGATCCCCAATACCTGATAATGAAAAATGTTGAAGGCAGAAATTGTGTGGTTGCATACAAAAAAAGACAAATAGTTGTAAAAAGGGAAATAAAAATGGGGACACTAATACATTCCTACTATTTCCAATATTTAGACCCACCATTATATCCAAAAATAGTATTAATCACTTCCTTACCTCTGAGCAAACCATCAGGCAAAAGGCATCAGATTGTTATCCAGGAATGCAATCTAAGATATTTAATACCATATTTTCTTATCTGGAACGACTTGATCCAGTATCAGATAATCCATGCAAGACAAATGTCATTTAATGTATTTTTTATGTGTGGTGTTGCTTATGTATAATGGCATCATGTTCTTGTATATTATTTATAAACTTTTATTTTTAAACTTTTTTCCTGTGAATATATTTGAACATATTGTTTTTATAGAATCATATCACATTAACTTTATTCTTTTCTTTTCTTCCCCTCACTGACGTATTCTCTCTATAAATATACACGTGCCTCTAAATTGAGTAATTCTGTTTTAATAGATTCTGGCTCGAAATTACAGGCATCATAGGTACCAGTCAATATTGTGCATCAATTTCATGGGAATACTTACCACACATGCCCCTGCACATTAATATTAGACTATAATGGTCATCACTAATATTTGCTAATACAGCACCAGCAAACATTTTTGTCTTCTGCTGAAACTGAAGAAAGGCACACTCTTGACAACTATGCTTGGGATCCTTTTTGTATCTCACTGCTTTTTTCACTAATCTTACTATCTTTTTCTGTAGTTCATTATCCAACTCTCTAACACGTTTTTCTCTTTCAGTCCATCATTCAACTAACTTCCTTTATATCACAATTTGTTTTATTTTTCTAGCTACCTTTGATTCTTTGCTTTATATTACTACACGGGTTTTCTCAGATGATGCCAGCACATTCTCCTACATCACTCTGTCTTTTACTCCTGATAGAACCTTGTTATATAATTAGTATCTCATCCTCACACCTTCTTATTACATCACATATTATCCTGTCTGCCACATAATTGTTATTACACTCCCGTTCTATTGCTAGTTCATTGTGTCAAGGTCATTACAGCCTTTTTGTTACCCATCATTTTGATTTTCCTATTTCTCTCTAAAAATACATAATCTTTATAAACCTTTTTAATCATGTCAGCACTATCCTATATTTTTACCAATAAAAATGACCGTGCAAACAAGGTCAGTCCAAGAGTTGGGTGTGCAACTTTACTCCATTTAGGAAAAATAAACTGCATTTCTCAGTTTATTTAGTAACCCATAAATTCTAGTTTTGTTAAGGGTTCAATGTACAGAGACTAGGTTACAGATATGATAATTCAGCTTATTTATGAGGATGTATGAATGTGTAACAAGCATCCTTTAAGTATCTATCCCTGTTTGTGAATTTCTACTTGGGATCATTGTTTATCTTTGCCGATAATAAGCCACATGTGTATTGTTATTTGGCAGTTATCCTAATATCCTCTAATATCCTCTACAGCTGCATTTGTAATTGTGATTTAGTTACTTCTAAGTAAAATTAATTTTCCATGTGGTATTTATTTTATTTTCCTTTTTTTTTTACCTGTTTTCTAGTTTACACTTAAGCTTAAGAAAAGTTTATATAATTATTACCTTTGCCATGTTATTACATTTACTATTAAATTAATAGGAGGTGACACTGATATTTAACATAAAATTACAAATACATATATGTATTGTTGTTGCTGACGTCGATCTTTGTGTACATGTGTGTGTACTACATAAGTATACGTTCATGCATTTCATGTATTGTCAGGGATACTGAAAAAGTCCATATTATAAATACTTAAAAAAAAGTTTATCTAATTTATGAGTTTCAAAATCTAATAATATATATGAAAATAATAAAAATGTATCTTTTCAGAAACCCTTTATGCATTAACCTAAAAAAGAGAATAGTCCTTATTAATTAATATGTAACTTTTATTAGTTTAGTTAAAACGTAGGGAGTAACAAAGTCTCGTTTGTTATCACCTTATAATTTGAATATATGTACAGTGAAAGTGCCAAAAAGGAAAGAAAAATAAAGAGAAATAAATAATAATCCTTTTCCCATAGAGGGTGATTATTGGTGAGTAGGAAGACCACTTCAATTAGTCTGTGGGGGTAGTTCCTCAATGATTACTCCCCTATCAAGTTGAGGCAATGTCAGTTAAAACTGAAGTTTTGACTGTTTGATAATCTTGCATAGATTGCTATGTTGTACAACCCAATCCACCCTATGTAGTTGTTCACGGGCCAGATAGACTGCCCTTTAATTGTGGCAAGTCTACTCTAAAAGTGTAGTCCTCCTTCTGTTAGTGCATTAAAGCCCCTTTTTAACATTTAGGCGAACAAGGACACTTCTGAAGGTCTAGTTGCCCCAATGGGCTCTAAATGTTCGTAGCCTGCTGTCTTCGGCTACACCTGTAAATACGGTCAGCTAAAAGTGTCCATCTCAATACCTGGTTGATCCTTCTATCAGGATGAACAAGTTAGATTGATATATGATCTGCCCTTTATGTATTAACCCAAAAATGAGAACACCCTGCAACCCCTTATCAGCATTAAAACTAAAATCGATTACATAATAATAGGATACTTTTTGATTTTTTAACTAAAGTTGAATTGCTTATTTCCAAAACTGCTCTTTTTAAAATTGGTCTAGAATATAATACATTTGCTTAGCTTCAATGCTTCTGTTTTGTGCCTTCTAGTTTGCAAATAAGTCAAGGTGTGTGGCTTTGGTTTATGTTCAAGCAAATAATATTTTACTTTAGCGTGCACTCCCCAAATGCTATTGTTTCCATAGGCGTGCGCAGCCTATTGCATTAGGGTGTGCACCCTAAAGCACAAACACACACGCCGTATCTATCTATATATCTATACACACACACACACATACACAAATGCACTCTGCATACTTACATACAGACCCGCATTCATATAGTTATCAATATAAACAAACATTTAAAAACTGTATTAAAACTTTTTTTTTATTAATTAAGCATTTAGCAATGTAAACAAACATTTCACATTTTTTAACTTAAAAAAACACTTACTTAAAGTTTACCAGCCAGCCGGCCGCCCCAGAACCCCTCCTGGGAAAAAACGATGTGCCTGTGCTCCGCTCTGCACCCTCTCCTCTGGCACTGCGGCTGGGCCTCACCCTTGCGTTGCCGTGACTCCGCCTCTGCGTGACGTCACGGAACGCGTGTACGCGAACGCGTACATTACAGGGGAGGTCTGAGGGAGGAGAAAGTCCGTCCTTCACTATGCGGCGCTTCCGCTCGCATAGTGAAGGATCGGATTAGGAGACAAACTCGGGCGGCAGACGGCAGTGCAGCACGGAGGCAGGGCCGTCTTTAATAGTGATTGGACCCTGGGCAAGCATTTGCTTGGGCCCCCTGGATCCTGCCCCCTCCCCTGCATGCAATCCCGCCATCCATCGCGATGTTACCCCCCCCCCCCTCCCACACACACACACACACACACATATGCCATAATTGTTGTGCCATTCAGATGCCAGTAATATTGTAACTTTCGGATGCCAGTAATATTGTGCCAGTCAGAGCCAGTAATATTGTGCCAGTCAGAGCCTAGTAATATTGTGCCAGTCAGATGCCTGCAATATTGTGCCAGTCAGATGCCTGCAATATTGTGCCAGTCAGAGCCCAGTAATAATGTGCCAGTCAGATACCAGTAATATTGTGCCAGTCAGATACCAATAATATTGTGCCAGTCAGATACCAATAATATTGTGCCAGTCAGATACCAGGAATATTGTGCCTGTCAGAGCCCAGGAATATGGTGCCTGTCAGATGCCTGTAATATTATGCCAGTCAGATGCCTGTAATAGTGTGCAGTCAGAGGCCAGGAATATTGTGCCAGTCAGATGCCTGTAATATTGTGCCAGTCAGATGCCTGTAATATTATGCCAGTCAGATGCTTGTAATAGTGTGCCAGTCAGAGCCCAGGAATATAGTGCCAATCAGATGCCCAGTAATATAGTGCTAATCAGATGCCAAGTAATATAGTGCCAGTCAGATACCCAGTAATATAGTGCCAATCAGATACCCAGTAATATAGTGCCAGTCAGATACCCAGTAATATAGTGCCAATCAGATACCCAGTAATATAGTGCCAATCAGATGCCAAGTAATATAGTGCCAATCAGATGCCCAGTAATATAGTGCCAATCAGATGCCAAGTAATATAGTGCCAATCAGATGCCAAGTAATATAGTGCCAATCAGATACCCAGTAATATAGTGCCAGTCAGATACCCAGTAATATAGTGCCAATCATATGCCCAGTAATATAGTGCCAATCAGATGCCCAGTAATATAGTGCCAATCAGATGCCAAGTAATATAGTGCCAATCAGATACCCAGTAATATAGTGCCAGTCAGATACCCAGTAATATAGTGCCAATCAGATACCCAGTAATATAGTGCCAATCAGATGCCCAGTAATATTGTGCCAATCAGATACCCAGTAATATAGTGCCAATCAGATACCCAGTAATATAGTGCCAGTCAGATACCCAGTAATATAGTGCCAATCATATGCCCAGTAATATAGTGCCAATCAGATGCCAAGTAATATAGTGCCAATCAGATACCCAGTAATATAGTGCCAATCAGATGCCCAGTAATATTGTGCCAATCAGATACCCAGTAATATAGTGCCAATCAGATACCCAGTAATATAGTGCCAATCAGATACCCAGTAATATAGTGCCAGTCAGATACCCAGTAATATAGTGCCAATCATATGCCCAGTAATATAGTGCCAATCAGATGCCCAGTAATATAGTGCCAATCAGATGCCAAGTAATATAGTGCCAATCAGATACCCAGTAATATAGTGCCAGTCAGATACCCAGTAATATAGTGCCAATCAGATACCCAGTAATATAGTGCCAATCAGATGCCCAGTAATATTGTGCCAATCAGATACCCAGTAATATAGTGCCAATCAGATACCCAGTAATATAGTGCCAGTCAGATACCCAGTAATATAGTGCCAATCATATGCCCAGTAATATAGTGCCAATCAGATGCCAAGTAATATAGTGCCAATCAGATACCCAGTAATATAGTGCCAATCAGATGCCCAGTAATATTGTGCCAATCAGATACCCAGTAATATAGTGCCAATCAGATACCCAGTAATATAGTGCCAATCAGATGCCAAGTAATATAGTGCCAATCAGATACCCAGTAATATAGTGCCAATCAGATGCCCAGTAATATTGTGCCAATCAGATACCCAGTAATATTGTGCCAATCAGATACCCAGTAATATAGTGCCAATCAGATGCCAAGTAATATAGTGCCAATCAGATACCCAGTAATATAGTGCCAATCAGATGCCCAGTAATATTGTGCCAATCAGATGCCCAGTAATATAGTGCCAGTCAGATACCAGGAATATTGTGCCAGCCAGCCCCCCCCCCCGTACTTACATGAAGCGGCTCCGTGTCCCCCGCCGGATGTCTCCTCCGTGCAGTCTTCCCTCTTGCACGGAGGAGGGAAGCAGACACCGGATGTGACGCGACGTCACATCCGGCGTCAGTTTTTTTTTTTTTTTTTTCCGGCCGTCGCATCCATCGGATGCGGCTTGCCGGAAAAAAGCGTTCACAAGCGCAATGCGCTGTGAACGCGGCAGCAGGGGCTGGGGGCCCACGGGACAGCTGCCTTGGGGCCCCCCAGGAGTAAATGGGCCCAGGGCAGCTGCCCCGTTTGCCCCGCGTTAAAGACGGCCCTGCACGGATTAGGGTGTGCCCAGGCACACCCGGCACACCCCGTGCGCACGCCTATGATTGTTTCAATGCCTCTCAGTTCTGGTGGCAGGAAACCTGTAGTTGCACAATCCCTAACTTAGGTTGTCTCCTCTGACACCTAGATACAAGCTTTCCTAATATAATGAACAGAAACGATCTCTATATTGTGAGATATATTCTCCATAGTCTACTAAACTTCACAACAGTGAAATCAATCCACAATGATTATAATAATTCAGGACAGACCTCTAGATTCCCCAGAAGATAAGTCACAGTAACATAGCTGGAACAAGCTTATCTGTAAATATGGTGCATTGTATGCAGTTATTGGATACCTGTTATTTCTGTTCATCTATTTATCTGGTACCTATGGTCTCTGTTATTCTATTAAAATGACCTTTACCCCGACACTTCTTTTATTGATTTAGATAATTCTTCCATGAGATGTATTTTGGTACCTGGTATTTTGAGACATAATCCAATCCAAATTGCCCAGTTTCTGTTGCTTCTCTTGCAAAGATCAATACTTTAGCAGCATAATTTTATTCCTGATTGTATTTTCACCCTGAAAGTGAGCCATAATCTATGTCGTGGTTTAACATAGTTACGTAGTTAATTAGGTAAAAAAAAAAGACATGTTGAAGTTTATGGACTACAAATCCACACACTTGTATTGTTGAGTCAGAAGAGGGTAAACATGAGTCATTTCTAATGTCCTCTTAAAAAACAACTAAACTTTTTTTAACCCTTGCTTAGTTAGAGAAAGCAAGGTTTAAAAAGAAGTGCCCCTCCCCCATTGTGATGTAAACCTGATGTGTATCTTTGCAGACATTGGGTGCTTGCCCCACACCATCTTATCTGGGTCTGTTGGGGATCACAGTCTCTCTCTGCTATCGCAGAGAACGAGATGATCATTTTTGTATGCCACAAACAGAGGTGACCTAGTTAACCACTTCGCAAAAATGGATGTGTCAGGAACATCTTGAGGTGGAACGAGCGGTCAATGATTGCAAAAACCTCTCTGGGAGTGCTGCTCTATTGCCTCTAAGTTGAGGCATTAGGCAGCACAGAAATTTTCAATCTGGGGCATCCACAATCATTCCACGGAGCGATCGTGGGTACCATATTGGTGAGCAACATGCTCCTCCAATATGGCTGCTGCCCTCTTGTGGGTAGAACATCGGAAATGAAAAAAAATTGACTTCCCTCACTCTGATGCTGTTGCTTGACTGCCCCTAAAATTTAGAGGCAGTCAGCAACATAGCAATTAAAAAAAAAAAAACTTAATTAGCTAAAAATCTAGGGTTAGGGTTAGAATAATTGTTAGGGTTACAATTAAATGAGGGTTTGCATAAGGGATAGGGTTACAATTAAATAAAAAATGATTGTATTTGTGTAAATTATGTTTTAGGTCAAAGTTAGAAATAGTATTTTTTTTACATCATATTTTATGGGGTTTTTTCTTGTAAATTATAAGATATGATGAACATAATAGTATCTTATAAAAGCCCTTCTTATGAAGCTAAAAAAAATTTGAGTGGGTACAGTATTTCTACAGTGAGAAGAAAGTTTCAGCTAAAAAAAAACACCCCAGAAATGTCAAAACAGCGCTTGTCACCAGGTCAAAACGTCATATCACTTAGATGTTAAGGTTTTAATTTTTGAACTGTCGGTGACAGTCGCAGCCCTGATGCTAACTATGGAAGAATCATGGATGCCGGTTAGAGGATAAACTGCCATGTACATTAAAAAGTACGTTATTCATAGTTTCCTATGTGCTTCTATATTAAAAACACAACTGAAAAAAGTTTAGTGGCACTTTAAATGGAAACAAATTCCTTATTTATTAATTTTTTCTCAAAATGAAAGTCCACCTCCAAACTCGAACCCTAGCCAATAGACTCAATCTCGACTAGATTTCGAAAAAAAAAAATTCCAACAATGTTTTAATCATTTTCAAATACGAATTCCTTCTTGACTCCAAAGTCAGTTGGATATCTTCTTGATTTACATAACCCATTCTACTTTTAATTTACATAGACTTGTACATGTTTAATCATGAGAAAGGCATACAGACAGTTGTTTTTAATTTATTTATTAAATCTGTCAAAACAACTCTGGCTCGTTTCTTCCAATCAGAAAGATTACTACTGTATCTAGGAAGTTCAATTGATAATGGGATCTTTGTACTGACATTGAAAAGGTTTTCTTCATTGCAGTAGTGTTCTATTATTTTAATCAATTTTGGCACCCGTCTTTGAACATAACCTAATTCCACTGTGTCCCTCTTTTTGTCCTGTGCCCACATTTGCACTTTAGTATGAAAACATGTCATTGGACATTTACATTTAAAATTAATTTGTCTGACTCATGAAATACACAGTGTTTGATCATTGACAAAAATATTTTAACATCACACATAGATTATCTTAAAAGAATCAGGATTTCACTCCTTTAAATTATATGTCGAATTCAATACTCTTAAAACATTTATTTATTTGTTTGTTTGCGTGACTGTTCTGGTTGTTCCTATCCTCTTACACATTTATAAATATTTTGAAACAGTGATTAGTCTTTCCCTTTATAAGCCTTCCATCATAATATAAATGAGGACTAGTAATATGTGGATTTTAGAAACGTAACCTTCATTGAACTCTGTATTAAAACAACAAGAAAATTATACAATTTTATCATTTACTTGTTGTTTTAATACAGAATTCAGTAAAGTTTAAGTTTTAACAATTAAGAGTTGTAATCACACCAAATAGTTTGTTTTCCCCTATTTTAGTATTATGTGTACCATAACATGTTGGGTGTAGTGGGTGCATGAGGCAAAACTCTACGTAAATACCCAAAACATATGGTAAACCTCAAGCAACCTCTAAAACCTGAGGCAAGGGAAACATCAAATTATTATCTTACTTTGTGGAATAGAAGTATAGCAGTTTATCATGTATATGTGCAGCATGGTAAATAGCTGATTTTCTCTCTATACTTTTCAAAGCTTTTAGAGGTTAGCATCTTCTTCCTTGGAAACTTTTTTTTCGTGGGAGCCAGATGTAAAGCAATAACCTTCTACTATAATTAAAGTTACATGCAACTGTAAAATCCAATTTACCTAACTTCTGTTTTATTAGCCTACTAGTTTTATTTGTAGATTATATCTGATATCTTGGCACAGATATAAGAGGTCACTTTATAAATGTAATGCATTATATACGTAACAAACAAATAACCAAAATAAACCATTGATTTTTGAGTTTTAAGGCCACAAAATGGTCTCATTTTGAATGCCAGTTTTGTCTTAAGCTTGACAGTTGGGTAATGTTTATATTGATGAAATATATTATATCACCTCAGCTTGACATACATATGACTTACGTTTTACCTTAATTCAATGTGATTGCATTCTCTGTTTCTCAATGTATTGCTTCATGCTTTTTTTATATTATTTGGCTGCTAAAAACTCATTCTCATTCACCTTCAAAGGGAATTCTGGTCAAAACTGAATCTATTAGTATTTTATGATCAATATCGCATAAAGATTCCTGAAATTACCTACATATTCTTTACACATTCACAGTGCCTTGGTTGCACAGATCTAAAAGTTGACATGTTGACCTCTTTATTTTTGAAATATATTTCCTTAAAATAGTTTCCTTAAAATATTTCTAAAAATAATAAAAATCGAAAGTGTTTTCCCAAATTTCATTTTAATTCCATTTCCTTCTAGAGGTCATTAAATTCACTTCAAATGCATTACATACATTAAACCTTCCATATTCAACTATGTGTTGGCTTTTAGGGTTTTAACATGTGTTTCTAAAAATACTGGCAAAGCTGTTGCCTCCAAACCTATGTTTAAAGCTGATGCGACCTTATATTTAAAATTAATGTTTTGTGGATCTAAAATTCCTGTTTATTAGTATCTATTTAAGTGTCTTTAAAATATATGTTATTTTAGCTCTTGGTTAACTAATACTCTATTTCGGTATTCAACTCACTTGTGCAAGCAACATGTGTATGTATATGCATATATTTTAAATATTATTTACATGTTTTTTTATTGTGCCAGAGTCCTTATAACTACACAAATATATATGTTGCCTGTGATTTAAATTACTTTTTTATATTTCAGTCAGTTTGCTCCCAGGAAAATCTTTTCATGGAAATCAGGTAAATATATGTGATTACTATTGTATTGTATTTTACAGACATTATCTAATGAATCAAGGCTAATGTCCAATGGTAGACACCAAAATTGTTCACTGTAGATATTTACTAGAATTTGTGACAATTTTATAATATTTTTTGGGCTTTCACAGATCATGTCACGGATATTGGTGGCAAGGTCCTTACCACTGCTAATGCTTTATTTTTCAGCTTTTGATTATTTTGATTACTTGTATGATTGAATAAAGAGTGTGTTCTCAGGAAAGTACATACCTGTATTATTGGAAACACGCCTAGTTTGACAACAAATCATTTTCATGAAACAGAAGACCTGTGAAAAAATCTATTAAAGGCTTAGTTTTAGTTTTCAATTAAAAGTGTCTGGGGAGGAATAAAGGCACAATCGCATGTATAATGGCAGTTGCACTTTTTTTTTTTTACTCCCAACACATTGCAGTACAGGAGAGAAGGACTTCTGACACTTCTTTATACATTGGCTGCACCAGCACAGTGAGTGCCAGCGCAACCAGGAAGTTGTTTTCCGCTGGAGGCAGCGCAGACTCACGAAAGTTGTCGGGAGTCTGCTTTATTCATAGGCGCACAAGTAGATAGCATCATATTTTTGGCACTATCTGTGTGTGCACCATGGTTATATATATCCCCCATTGCCTTGACTTCCTTAAACTACTACAAACCGAAGTTTTAGAGAATTATTCTTAAAATAGTACAAGATTTTGCCCAAGTTTTATTTTGTCTACTATGTAGCCTGAAATGATGGACTCTATATAAGGTTACTGTATTCAGTTCAATCATGTGTATGTTTAGTGGTTCTTTACTAAGAACCAAGGATAGGCAAAATGTTTGTGGTGGTCCATAGAGCTTGATAAAATTGTCTGTAACAAAGTCCACTAAATGTCTACCAAGAACAATAATTATGCCTATTCCTAACATAGGGCATGGGGCTGGATTCTGTTGGTATTGGTAAATGCTACTGAATGTGTTTTAAACTTAAACCTGTAATATTTTCCATAAAGCAACCACAGGATCCACATTAGACATGCTACTGGTTTGAGATACTTTCAGTGTCCATACTGAGATTTGCACTCTAGTATATCCTTAACAAACTCCACATTGTTCTTTCAACATTTACTAATAAATGTACATCTTAGGGGCTTTAATGCTAGGTTATCAATGCTTAAAATTGTGACATTCAGAAGGAGGATAATTCAATGTTAGCTGGATGGCTAAAGCACACCCATCGATCTGCAGTAGACATTTGAAGGTAGTGTTGCCAGATTTTCTTACTAATATGCCGGCTTTGCTATTGCCTCCATCAACATTGGGTGGCTAACTTATATGTAGGTCCAGACGTCACGCCAGACAGGCTCAGAGTCTATCGATGTTCCACAATTAGTTTAGTGGTCGAGGACAGGTAGTTTGTATAAAGCTATCTGTGTATATGTTGGACAATGGGAGTGACATTTGTGTCTTGTTTGATGCATTTTTCTTTTGCTCAAAAATGTATTGATGACTGTATGCATTAATTTACCTTCCGGCAGCAATTTAACTATATTTAAAACGGTAACATCTACGTGAAGATGTGTTATTCCAGTGTTAATTGGTTGACTATAACTTGATGTTGCCTTTAGGGGAGAAATGAATTCATTCAGAATGGTTTACAGCATCTAATATTAGTATTGTATCATAACTGATTTTTTTTTATGAATTATTAAGTTAAAGTATTTCAGTTTGTGTCCATTTTTTATGTGCTAATTATTTAAAAGAAATAAAAGCCATGTTTTAATATTAGCAATAATCTGTATACTGGGTATTTCATGATGATAAAAAAAAATAAAAAGCTTTGGCTATCTAACTGGAAAACATGCTTTGGAAACAATGTTTTTCTCTATTTGCGTGCAATGTTTTTCGTTATGTTTTGCCTAGAACTGATGCCCAAGTTTCTGATCGCAGGCAGTAAAGCTTTTTTAACACCTTTAGGGCATATTGTTAATGATTTATTCAATCTTATAAATCCTTTTTCCCTCCAGGAAATTCTATTACTGAAATATACAGCTCTTTAGGCCAGGCATATCCACCTAAGTAGTTATAATGCTACTTTAGGAAATTTCCCACAGACTACAGCCATCACAATTGCTGGGTCAAAAATGAATTACTTTTAAAAGCTGATGAAGTGCAGGGATATGAAAACCAATGCTCTGTGTTAAATGAAGATGAAACTTGGTTTTACAGGAATAAAATACTAGTGACAAGAAATGTGTAGTTATGTTTTGTTTTTGCATTTATATATCCTAAAGGTTTTCTCACATATAAGTTATCCAAGCAGAGGGATAATTCCTTACACGATAACCCATGCTGTGAGGTTGTAGATAAAATGACTATGATTAAAGACTTACATCCATGTCCATTCAAAATTGCATACATTTGTATTGTAGGGCTACATGATTTTAAAAGCAGAACTGTGAGGGGGGAATACAGGAGGAAGATATTATCATTTTATACTTCCGCTGTGAAAATGCACATCATTTGAATGATATACTATTTGCAAAGTTTTTTTTTTTTTTGCAATGTTGCAATAATTCATTTTATATGATGCTTCTTTCCCTGCATAACCTCTATCGTATAGTTCTTTATGGCATGAGCTGTGCTGTTTTAATAGTCTATCAAGGCAGATATTGCATTACAGTAGGACCCTGCTGCTTGAAAAAAATATTGGAAGGTATAAAAGGGGCTAAGATCTCATTTATAACAGTGAATAGCCCTTTTTAGGAATCTGAACACTTTGTTCTGACTGCTACTATTCAGATTAGATTTTGTCAGAGGCTGTCAGACAACTTTTAGGCAGATATTTGCAAAAGTTTTTTCCTGTTTAGATTGTGCCTGCTTAATCTGGAAGTATGGGTAGAGCACACATAGCACTAACTCCCAACAGAAAACAGGAACTTTGCCACATACAATGCTATTATTATACACTTTTAACTCATGCACCAAATTTTTATCTAGTTAGGATCATGTGCAGGATTTTCTTTTTTTTACCCAAGGGTAAATTAGAATCACACAAGGAAATGTCTTAGTAAGCTTTATATCCTGCAGATTGCAACCAAACAATTTGTCCAGCCAAAACAATTATGCTATGATATTTCTTACAAAGAAAAAGACAAATTTGGTTAAGGATTCCCATTTGTGCTTATCAGGGTGCAATACATCTGGGTCCTTTAAGAGGGTCCATGACAGACATTCTGCCCGGTGTCACAGCCACAGTTAGCCAAATTAGCGGGGCCAAATATCTCACAGGTATCTCACTGGTGCTTATAATTTGTTATCAAACAAATTTATAAAATAAAAAGTTATTAGGGCCCCTAAAAACTAAACAGTGGGTCAAATTAAAACACTAGCCAATAAGCTGTACACCCAGTTTTACTAGTTGTGTGTTTAATCAAACTTGGTACCTATGCTTTGGAATACAACAGTGAGTTCCAGTAAAACATACCTAGTAATATATTATAAATAGAACATTTCAATAGTATCAGTTGATTTGTTTACTTCAATGCCGAATATTAATCAGTGCCTTGATCACTTCTCTTTCTCTCCTATAAACTTACTAGACTTGTTGATGATGCCAACATATGTAACGATATTCAAAAGAAGCGGCAACTATTTAGGTTTGTATAATGAATGAAATGAATGTGGGTTGGCATGTTATTGTTCTTGTAATTATTTATTGGCAATTGATTACTAAAACAAAATAATGTTTTTTTTTTAAATTGTCATAGAGCATGTCACTTTTATTAATTTCAAAATCTCTATTTTATATGTATTATTTATTTTATATAAATGGGAGATATTGTGGATTAGCATTAGTTGTAAATAATTGAATTGTGAAATCTGGTTGAATAATTGTATATAGAGCAGATTAGCAGAAACAATACTAACATGAATTACTAATATTAATTATTTACATTACAGTCAGTATCCTTTTTATTTAGGAGTGTATATATCCTGTATGCCTTACATACTTTATTTCATTTTTTTATTTAACTTTAATGTTAAAAATATCTTAAACTGATGTAAACATATTTTCAATCAATGTTGATGTCACATGTTTTTAAGTTCCTATATTTGACAATATTGCATCCAAATATTGAATTAATTTAAAATACACCTGCAGGCAAAATTAGCTTAGGTTTAATTGAAAGATTGCATCTAAGACGAGGGTCGAGGGCATTGCAGATCGTCTTAGGACATGCAAGAGTATTTTTTTACAGGGCAACCTTTACGAGTCAGTGAGGTGGGCAATGATTTTCACTGTCCACCCTCCTATAACTCAAAGGGTGGGTTTTTTTATTTCTAAGATGTCACACCTCCTACCTGGAAAACTTTGAGGTGGGTGGGGTGGTAGATGCGGCACTATATTAATTATAATTTATTAAGGGGGGGCCACCGACCCTATGGCTAATGTGGCAGGTGGGGGCACTTGGGCACTTTGACCACCATAAGACTACTTCAGTTTTCTGTGAATAGCCCCAATGTGGCATGTAACAAAATAAAGTAGTAGTAAAAAAAAAAAATCAGTAATAAACCTTTCAGTTTTCAGAGACACTTTTCCCTTTTGATTATATTAGTGTAACAAATAGACTTGTGATAAACAGTAGCATCCTTGCAGAAATAGCCTGTATAAAATATATCAAACTTTTATTAAATGTGCATTGAAAATATCTACAGAAGCAAAACCATAACATTAGATTATGCTTTTATCAGATACATGTGTATTTTATAAACTCAGATTTTGCTGCCTTCTGTAAATTTAAAATATCTTCATTTTGAAGCTGTTGGTGGGAGGGACATGAACGTGAAAATAATTTTTCAGACGTAAACAAAATCTTTTAGAAGTATTACGTGAAACCTCGAAAGAGATGTATATTTAATTCTGTCATTCTGTGTGTGTAACTTATATACTTAGGCCACCGTTATGCTCTTCTTCATTTTAGGGGTAATAGAGATGGTTCTGGAAAAGCCTCTGGAAGTAGACAAAGCAGTACTGAGAATGATCAAAGATGGGCAGACCAAAGGCCATGGAGCAGCACTGATTCTGATAGTTCAAATCGTAATCTAAAGCCAGCTATAACAAAGACTGCCAGCTTTGGTGGAATAACTGTGCTGACAAGAGGCGATAGCTCGAGCAGCAGCAGGAGCACAGGCAAATTGTCCAAAACAGGTAGTCAGTACTTATTAGGTTTATTATATACACTGTTATTGTTAGTATTTCAAAATTGAAATTCATTATTATTCATGTGATTCATTATTTTGTTTAGTAAAGTATGAAGGATTTGTATTTAGTTAAAGGACTATTAAGACTTCAAAACACCCTAACTTTTATACATGATATTACAATTAATATATAAAATGTATGTATTCGTCAAAAGTGTATTCTAAATTCAATTATTTCACTCACAAATATCAGATTTGCTTCTACCAACCCTCCCACTCAGATTTGGTGTTTGCTTTTGAAAGAAAAGCAAATTGAGTCTTTTAAAATAACATCAAATGGATCAGAAATACAGTGTAGACACTGTTTTTGTTGGAAATTGATGATTTTTAATGTAATATCTTCATAGGTGCACAGAGGCCAATTTTCAGCTTGGAACAAGTTTATAATTTTAAGAAGCTAATTGATCATTAGAAACCCCTTTTGCAATTATGTTAGAACAGCTAAAAACTGGCCTTCTTTAGACTAGTTATGTAACAGGTTTGAGCATAGGCTCAGAATGACCAGAAACAAAGAATGTTCTTCTGAAACTCATTTGTCTACTCCTGTTCTGAGAAATGAAGGCTATATTCCATGCAAGAAATTGCAAGAAACTGAAGCTCTCGTACAACGCTCTGTACTACTCCCTGCACAGAACATATCCAACCTGTCTCTAACCAGAATAGAAACAGGAGGGGGGCCCCAAAGCAAAACTGAGCAATAGGACAAGTACATTTGTGTGTCTAGTTTGAGAAACAGATGCCTCACAGGTCCTCAACTGACAGCTTTAATAATTAGTACCCACAAAACACTGGTCTCAATGCCAACAGTGAACAACTTTGGGATGATGGCTTTCTAGACAGAGCTGCAAAGAAATAAACACATCTCAGATTGGCCAATAAAAAGAAAAATATTAAGATGGGCAAAACAACACAGTTTTGGTGTTTGGATCACAAAGAAGAACATTCTTGAGATGCAGATAAAATGAAAAGATGCTGGAAGGGTGCATGAAGTCATCTGTCATGCATGGTGGAGGCAATGCGATGATCTGGGGGTACTTTGGTAGTGGTAAAGTGGGATAGAAGGGATCTTGAAGAAGGAAGACTATCGCTCCATTCCATACCCTGAGGATGAGCGAGTTTACTTATACAGCATCACAATGAGAATAGCTATAAACAATGCAAGAGCTATTTAGGGAAGAAGCTGTCAGCTTAATCTGTCTATAGTGGAGTGGCCAGCACAGTCACTGCATCTCAGCCCTATCAAACATTTGTGGCAGCAGAGAGCAGATTGGCATAAGACAATCCAACTTGTGGTAGGTGCTCCAGGAAGTATGGTGTGAAATCTCTTAAAATTACCTCAATAAATTGATGACTAGAATTCCAATGGTCTGCAAGGCTGCAATTTCTGCAAATGGATCATTCTTTGACAAAAACAAAGTCTCAAGAACTTAATTATAATTTAATTTAAAAATCATTATTTCTAACCTTGTCAATTTCTTGACTCTATTTTCTATTCATTTTGCAACTCATGTGATATATACGTTTTTATGGAAAACAAGGACATTTCTAAGTTACCCCCAACCTCTGAACGATAGTGTATATTGCACACAAGCCTGTTCAGAGCACATATGCATACCTCCCAATATTTCAGAAAGCCAAAGCACTGTGTTTTTTTTTTATGGGAGTGGCTGAAGGTGTGGCTATGGGTGGTGCCTTTTAAAAATAAAGTATTTTCCTTCCAAATTATAATATACACGAAAACATTAGCAATTCAGAACATGCAACAGAGAGAAATAGGGGTAAAAGTAGTAAAACTGTGGAAATGTTTGCTTGGAGGAAGCCTTTTTAAAGAGTTTCAAATGTTAATTTTGCTCCACATTATCTTATCCTGCTTTTAATGGAATATTATGCTATTTCACTGTACCCTCTATTTCCTCTTTATAACATACTTGTCAACTTTCTGACTAAAATGTGCGGAGCTAAAAAGAGGTGGGACTCCGGCTTCTCTAGTACAGATACTTGGTGACTGGAGCACAATGTTCTCTTTTAGTCTGTGTATGTCTCGCAGACATACACAGTTTAAGCACAATGTGTACACATACACTATAATGCTGAGACAGACCCAAATTTGATGTGACAGGAACCAAGAAAACTAGACTGTTCGGGCAAATTCAGGACTTTTGGAAACTATGTTTATAAGGGTTTTGCATGCTTCCCCTTTCCTCAAGCATACGGAGGGCTTCATTCATTAAAGAGGGAGTATACAAAGGAAATTGATACTTAACCCCTTGACGACAAAGGACGTGCCAGGCACGTCCTGGGAGAAACTCCCTTAATGACAAAGGACGTGCCTGGCACGTCCTGCATTGAATGAAGCGGTTTTCGCGATCAACGATCGCGAAAACCGCTTTAACAGTACTGGTCTATTGCCTCGACATCGAGGTAATAGCCAGCACCGAAATTTCTATTTCGGGACCCCCACGATCGCCCCACGGAGCGATCGTGGGGAGCCATATTGACGGAGCATGCTGCTCCGTCAATATGGCTAAGTCCTCTGCCGGTCTGAGCTTCGGAAGTGAAAGTAACTTCACTTCCGTCGCTCTGAATATGCTGCTTGACTACCCCTAGTGGTAGTTTAGGAGCATTGCAATGGGAAATAATTAAAATAAATATTTAATTAATTAAAAACAGGTTATTTAGCTATCTTAGCCTATAGGGTTAAAATTAAATATTTTTTAGCATAAGGGATAGGGTTAAAATTCAATTAAAGTAAAAAAATATTAAGGGATATAATAAGGATTAGAGTTGGGGTTAAATTTAGTGTTAGGGTTAAATTTTGGGTTCGGGTTGGGGTCAAAAGATCAATATAGGAAAAAACCAAAAAACACTATTTTTGGTTTTTGCCCCATAACTCGCAAAAAAATACCGAAAAATATGGAAACATGCATATTTTTGAACTCGGGAGAACATTTAGAAACTATTTAGACGGGGTCTTTTTTAATGATTTTATTTGTGTAAATTATATTTTAGGTCAAAGTTAGAAAAAGTGTGTTTTTTAAAAATTTTCATCATATTTTATGATTTTTTTTTGTAGTAAATTATAAGATATGATGAACATAATGGTATCTAATGAAAGCCCTTCTTATGACGATAAAAACAACATATAATTTGTGTGTGTACTGTATGTGAGAAAGAAAAAAATTACAGCTAAACACAAACACCCTAGAAATGTCAAAACAGCCATTGTCACCAAGGGAAAGTCAAGGTGAAAATGTCTTGTCACTAAGGGGTTAAGGTACGACTAGCCACGTTGGAAAGCTTTGCCAATTTAGCTGAATTTTTCCTACTCACTTACATTGGGATTCAGTTTAACATTTTTTGCAATTCCCTTTCGTGAATAAAGCCCAAACTTTATATTTAAGGGATTAATCTTTATTAAAGCTGGCATTTAAAAAATACACAATTGTCTTTGTTTTTCCACTTTGCAATGTGCTTTTGGAGATCCGAGATCCAAAATCCATTTCTAGGGGTCCACAAGGGTATTGCCATATAGATGTATGGGAACTTCTAATATTCATTGTATTTCTCTGTGTTTCTCTGTGGAGAGGGATGGGCGAGGAGTGAATGCACCACGCATGTGTTCAATACCACCTTTACACACCTTTAAGCACTCTCATTGTCTCCTCCACTGTTATCAAAGTGAAGCCACAGAGTGAGACATGCAAATACTATACATTTTTGAACATTTAAAATATAAGCATCTAAAAATCTAATATTATCCATACCTTGGGTGGACTGCAAGCAAAAGCATGAATTAAGAGAAAAAAATGATTGACCTGTGTCTTTTGTGTCTTCTCTTCATGACATCACCTGGGGCTTGATATGTAAATGAACTACTTTTTAAATGTAACTTGCATATCAAGCCACAAGGTGATGTCATAAACAGGAGACACTTATAAAACACATATTTGTATTTATTTATACATTTGCACGTAATATTGCTAACACAATGTATAGATCACTTTTGGTATTTCCTACATTGACAGTATACTGTTTAGCGATGCAGGCGCTTTAATATGTGTGAAATACACTTATTTTGCACTGTAAAACATATTTACAGTTCTCCTATAGTTTTAAATTGAAAATTACTTCCTTACTTTACATAGTGCAGTATATTTTTGGGACTCTATAGATTCATTTGCATTAAAAAAATTGATTGCTGTTGTTTCGTCAATAAAATTTGACTCTACTGGTACATACAGTACAGAAAGTAGTTATACAACAGACACAGTAGTTAAGGTTGAAAAAAGACTGGCATCTATCAAGTTCAACCCTTTTCCTATTCTTGTTCACTACTGTTGATCCAAAAGAAGGTCAACAACTTTTTTTTAGTAATTTCAAATCTGCTTTCAGTGGGGAAAATGTCCTTTTTGACTTCAAATAGCAACCAGATTTCCCATTGGATCAACAAGCACTAAAAAAATATGAATCCCCATACTAACATGCATAGCCCTCTATGTTCTGACTCATTAAAAAAGTATCCAGGCCCTTTTTAAAAGCATCTAATATATTCAATAACACCACTTCTCCAGGCAGTGAATTCATGTGGGCATCCTCCACATCTCTCCCTATTTCTGCCCTACCAATAAGCTTACATTAACTCATTTGTTGATGGAACCATGCTGAGATAAGTTAATTAATTTTAAAGTCAAATATTTTGCTACCAGCAATGTTAATGCAAATGTTCTGAGTCACTAAACGACAGTGGAGTATTAAGTTTCTTCTCCCACAATCCCCATAAAAGGTTCATTTATCAGGATATAGCCAAAAAGGTCTCTTTGGGTGAGTCACTGGATCATAGGAAAAAAAAGGCCATTGCATGCAGTTAAGATTATTATTCCCTGTTTAGAAATTAGTTTGTACTAATCTAATTAGTTTGTACTAATCTAATTAGATGTAAGCAATTTTTTATATCCCTTGGGACAGTTGCATGTCCTATTTACAGATTGTGGATTTCTGGGTAAAACGCTTAGTACATTGTTGCAAGGCAGATGCTCCTGATATTTTCTGAAATGAGAAACAAGTTACCGTGTGTAACTTGGAAATTGTACATATGGATTTTTGTAATGTTCAAAAGGATTATTAGAACTTTACACAAGTCATCAGGTTTTAATACTAACAAAAAACATGTTTTACAGAGAAAGATACATCAGGTTTTAATACTAATAAACAACATGTTTTACAGAGAAAGATACATTGAGATTGCTTATAGTTGGCTAAATTTGTGTATTCATTTTAAAGTTGCAATGCATACTAATTATGTTGTGTTTCTTTAGGCTCAGAGTCTTCCAGCAGTTCTGGTTCCTCAGGATCTCTGTCACGACTACATCAGCCTATTCAGAATCCACCTGTCAGCACTACAGGCAGCATATCATTTCCTGAAAGTGGAATAGCCCCTAGTAACACCAGCTATATATTACTGCCTCTTGAAGCTACTGGAATTCCTCCTGGTAGCATCCTCCTCAACCCACATACAGGTAAATTCCATTTGCTGCAGGGACATTTCACAGTATAAAATCTAGGACATATATTTGTTATATTTCCTATGTTTTTTTTTATATAATTTTAAATTAAAAATAAAGACTTTACAATAAAAGTCAATAAAATCTAAGACAAGTAATAGTGCTCTTTCATTTTCATACATAATTTCATCACAGTAAATGAAATTATGTCATTGGGTAACACTTCCAGTCAGGTAGCATCATTTGTCAACCATTTTGCATAGAGCTTAGCTGGATTACATTTTCCCAAAAAC
Organism: Pelodytes ibericus; assembly: GCA_036172795.1. Lineage (NCBI taxonomy): Eukaryota > Metazoa > Chordata > Amphibia > Anura > Pelodytidae > Pelodytes > Pelodytes ibericus. The sequence continues at coordinate 136,825,098 of CM069859.1, read as the reverse complement.
CCAATTTAGCTGAGCTTTAAAGTGAGCACGGAGTAAGCGTTAGAGAATGCAATTTTTTTTCCATTCTCTTTGGATGCACTGCTACTATGCTATTTAGTCTTGTGACAGTTAATTCTTTATTACATTCCAAAGTCTTATTAGGTTCTATATTGTTTTATTGTTAAAAATGATGTTCATTAAATAATTTATGATCAGAGGACTCAGTAAACTTTATATAAAATATGAATTATAGATCTTCCGTGAAAATCAGGTTCAGTTTCATTCTTATGTGTAAAATGTAAAAAAATATATAAAAAAAAAAATAAAATATATATATATATATATATATATATATATATATATATCCCACATTTGGGAGTGTTTGTATAAACAGCAGAAAGAAAGGTATTAAGTGATCATTTTTGGTGAAATAGTTATTACAAACCCTCTTATAAAACATTGTTAGCTAAATAATACTAATTTCAAATGTTGGCTTATGTTTTAAGAGCTTTGATGCAACATAAAAGTGATACTTGGATGGGCTTGTAGCAGATAATTGTCTTAGAAGCTTCATTTTCCTTCAGTTTAATTGTTTTTCTCATTATAGCCTGAACACATCATCTGTAAGATAAACTATTGTTTTTTAATCTAACATTTGACAACTAAATTAACAATTAAAATGTTGGCTGTTTTCTAAAACATACTGTATAGTTCTGTTGTTATGAATGTTCAGATTTACTTTCATGTCACTTGTAAAAAGTCTTAATTAGAAAAATGTAAATAATTCATAAGGCATGTTTATCATAAATATAATATGTGGAAGCACTGGTAGCATATTATACTTAAATAAGTCAGTTTTTCTAGTTATTTTTTTTAAATAGACAGACTAATGAATAATTTGGCTATAAGCTATTTGAGAATTTACTCTCCCTAGACCCCACTTTGCAGATAGCAGGTTTCGAAAAGGTACTCAATGACTTTCAGCATGCAATAAAAAATATGATCAAGATTGGGGCAGCATATGCCACTTCTACCAGTCAATAAAACATATGTCTGGCATAGGCATAGTATTCTATTATTTTCAAAATCCAATGTTGACTATTACAGTTCATTTACAGAATTGTGGTTGTAGTGATAATACAAAAGAAGGGAAAACTGGATTTAGTCACCGATGTTCTAATTATGATAAATGTACATAGAGAGGGAACAAATAGGACACAGCCAGCAATATCAATATAAGCTTCACGTACCTTGAGTTACATGATTATTTTTCCTTAATCATTCTCCTTGAAACAGAAAAACTTGAAAAAAAATGGTAAACATTATTTACTGTTCTGCCTATGCTATAAATTAATTTGCACACCAGTCACAGTTTAGTTATATTTATTGAAATAACATATGCAGATATTTGGTAACAATGTTTAATATTCTTTACATTTTTAATATTTGTCCTAAATTCAAATCACATTTATCAGACACAAAAAACAAGTAACTATTACGTCATATTTTGTAAATATTTAGACATATTCCATAGTAGTTAAAGATAAGGATAACCTTGCTTTAAAAGCTTTAAAAAAAAGGATAGATTTATAAGAGACATATATTGTTTATTTGTTTACCCATTTTTCATTGATGTTAAGATTCAGTCATTAAATGTACGAAAATTACTTTTTCTCTATACAAGGGACATATAAATGACAATTAGGGAAATTATTAAATGTTTTTGGAAAATCCTTATATTTATAAAACTCCATATATCATAGTAACAAAGGAATGTAGGTTGAAAAAATTACCTCAGTAGTTCCTCAAGTTCAACCCTTTTACCTATACTTCCTGCTGTTTATCCAAAGGAAGGTAAAAAGCCCTAATTAAGGAATTCCAAATTTTGCTACCAAAGGGGAACATTCCTTCCTCACTCCAAAAGCCAGTCCGATTTCTCCTTAGGTCAACAAGATCTAAATATTATTGTTGATTATTTTATTTGTAGCCTTTAATGTTCTGTTTTGCTGCAAAAAATTAGTTAAAAATTAATTTTAAAAAATTTGTTAAATTTACAGAACCTTTACTTGTCAGTGAGTTCCATATCTTTATTGTCCTTCCCGTAAAATATCTCTACCTCTGTTGTCCTTGAAATCTTCACTCTTCATAATTAAGATTTTCCATTCCCCCTATTCATTTTATAGCCCTTCCTTACACGTTTCCTAGTTCTATAATTAAGGATCGGTGCCCATATTTAACACTGTATATTTAAGGTTTACCATTGACATGTAAAGAGGCAAGAGGATATAATCCTCCCATGAAGCCATACCATTTTTTAAACATCCTCATTCTAACTTTAATATCCTTGTTTAACCAGTACGTGTGTTAAAAAAGATCAACCCTTTATTCAACATAACAAAGCTTCTACCCACAAAATAAAACATATTTTCGAAGGTGTGACGGATGATTTACACTTAGATTCCAATCACTGTTAAGTTTATAGCATGCTGAATTAATGTATTTTATTTATAAAATGCAGAGTAAATTTGAAATTGCGACTAAAACAGCTTAAGGGACTTCAAAATACATGATTCCTTAGTATAACTTCCTCTTTCCATCTCTTCTCCCTCTATCCTGGGACTATCATTAAAGTTCTCTAATTACTTTGTTTTATTAAGGTCAGCCATTTGTAAACCCAGATGGCACTCCAGCGATATACAATCCTCCCAATGGGCAACAAGCATTAAGAGCCCAAATTGTTGGGCAAAATCAACAGCAGACTTCACCACATCAGCAACAAACCCAGCAACAAATACAAGGACACCTTCCTACACAGGTATTTTTTTTGGGACATAACTGTAGCCACAAATGCCCGTGATAATTGAACATAAGTCACTGTTTATTAAAAAGGCTGCACAGAATCATATAGCAGAGTTTTTGAATGTTCCCATGATTTTGCCATTTGAATAGAAACATAGAAACATAGAAACATAGAATGTGTCGGCAGATAAGAACCATTCGGTCCATCTAGTCTGCCCAATTTTTTTTTTTTGAGTACTTTTATTAGTCCCCCGTTCCCGGTCTTATAGCTAGGATAGCCTTGTGTCTATCCCACGCATGCTTAAAATCCTTGACTGTGTTTACCTCTACCACTTCTGCTGGCAGGCTATTCCATACATCCACTACCCTCTCAGTAAAGTAATACTTCCTGATATTACTTTTAAATCGTTGCCCCTCTAATTTAAGACTATGTCCTCTAGTTGTGGTAGTTTTTCTTCTTTTAAATATACTCTCTTCCTTTACTGTGTTGATTCCCTTTATGTATTTAAATGTTTCTATCATATCCCCCCTGTTACGTCTTTCCTCCAAGCTATACATGTTAAGATGCTTTAACCTTTCCTGGTAAGTTTTATCCTTCAACCCATGAACCAGTTTAGTAGCCCTTCTCTGAACTCTCTCCAAAGTATCAATATCCTTCTGGAGATAAGGTCTCCAGTACTGCGTACAATACTCCAAGTGAGGTCTCACCAGTGCTCTGTACAATGGCATGAGCACTTCCCTCTTCCTACTGCTAATACCTCTCCCTATGCAACCAAGCATTCTGCTAGCATTTCCTGCTGCTCTATTGCATTGCCTACCTACCTTCAAGTCCTCTGAAATTATTACTCCTAAATCCCTTTCCTCAGATGTTGAGGTTAGGACTGTACCAAATAGTCTATATTCTGCTTTTGGGTGTATAGAATACTCTCAGACTAATAATGATAATAATAATCCGATTGCCGATTGTGCTGAAAGTCAATGCACTCGTATAATACCTTGAGTTTTAAGTGTAAGATGGTGGGTGTATACCATTATACATTAAGGTGATTGAATGATATTGTGCTATAAGATTTGCTTGCACTAATGAATACCAGGCTGTAATTTTCTTAGATGGAAAATGAATAAAGTACATTTTATGAATAAATGCATTTGCAGATTTTATAGCAGTTTACTTTACATTCATTATATTCAGATTGCAAACCCCAGACTCTTATAAATGCATTCAAATATATTATTCTATTCTTTTCTGACATTTACATTTTTATAAAAAAAAAATGCTAAGATGTAACGGTTAATAGTGTGCTTCAGTGTCTTTGTTCAATAAATAAGAGAGGCAACTTTTATCTGTTATGCTAATGCATTTTTGCAATACAGCAACATATGGTATATTTACATTTCATTGGCCTTTTAATTTCATATGGCATATAACTTGTGTGATCATTTAGATTTTTGCAAGATAGGATAAATCTGTTCTCATGCCATCTGTAATCTGTAATGCAGAATTTCTGCAATGACATCTAAATTACCATGAACTTATTTTAATCTATATATAATTTCTTTAGACATGGTTCTTTGCTCAAGGTGAGCTGATGGATTAATATAGTAATTACATGTTTCCTAGAATGATAATTAGTACTTTCTTTTTAACCTGCCCAGGCTATGCAGACCTCATCTCAGACTGTGCAGTACCCTATTGTTTCTTATCCTACTTCACAACATGTTCTTCCTGTCTCTTCAACACAACAATACCCAGTGGTAAGTTTGCAATGTACTTAAATGACCAAGGCAGTGTCGTTCAACATTATAACATGCTGAAACTTAGAGTAGGAGGTTTGCCATGATTATTTTCAGCCATAGGGGCCCACACACAAAATCCTGAAGGCATTAAACATAAGTGAACATGCCTCTATGAAAGTACTAAACAAATATGTACTATTCATGGGTGAAGTACTTATACAGAATATGTGAGTCAACAGCACTGTTTACTTCACTTTTAGACACAAAATTGCATTCATAAATATAAAATGCTAATTTAATATCTGGCGTAACATAATTCTTTTTTCCACACAGCAGCCATGAGTAGAAAAACATTCATATTAAAAGGTAAATTCAATTAATATTGAAAGACAGAGTTATCCAAGGCTCCCTGTCTAAATATACACGGAACTTTCAGGCCTGCTGTGAATAGACGAACTGGTGTATTGTAAATACCAGTACAATTATATTTCCAAAGTCACGCTTCTGCCAAAAGTCAACTTTACTAAGTTTACTTAAGTATATTGTGGTTTGAGCTGTGTCAAATAAAATGGTGTTTGTATTATAAACTGTTTATTACATTATGTCCAAAGTCACACTTCTGCCAAAATGGATGAAGTGTCCCCAATCTTTGTGAAGAAATATGGAATAAAGTCAATTTTACTAAGTTAACTTAAGTATTTTCTGGTTTGAGCTGTGTCAAATAAATTGTGTTTGTATTATACACTGTATTTTAATGTATTTATACATGTAATTGTATTACAGAGAGATGACATAACAACACAGTTTAATCAGATAAACTTGAGTCGCCAGTCATCGGTTGAGACACCTGAGCCAGCCTCTGGCCATGTCTTTTCATCAGGAGTTTTAACACAGCCATCTCAGCAGCAAAGCTATGTGTTACCATCCACCACTCAGCATATTACACCGGGAAATTTTACAGGCCCGAGTCAATCAGTCACACAACAAGTATTGCAGTCTCAACCCCCACAAGGATATGTCCAACAATCTCAAGTAAGTTAATAAGATAGATATTTTATTGACTCCTTGATTGACTGCAAGGCCTGATTCCCCACAAACCATGCAATATACTTGTCCATTTTAAGGGAAAAAAACAGGAACAATGTCAAAGTGGATAAACATTAGCATTTCCTGTTTCATTGTATCCTCTTCATTTTACTCTGTCCATTTTTACTATGTCCTTATCATTTTGACCATGCCTTAGTTTATTACATCTGTGTCACCCCCAATATACTTTATTCTGTTTTTTATTTGTTTATGTTGGTAGTGGGACAATTTGATTACTTTAAATTTAAAATATGTTTCTTTTTGAAATGTAGGAGACATTCCCATGTCTCATACATTTTATATGCACGCAGCTTAGCTCATGTTCCTTTCATATTCTGTTATAAATGGTGTCATTATGCACACACATCATACAACAGAGAACTGTGTGGGAAAATACAGCCTAAATGATCTCATGCTGTGTTGTGAAATATAATGTGACAGTTGGGGAAGACTATGGTTCACTATAGGTTATGTAACTTGTATAATAAACCTGTCATTTATACAGAACTACTCAGCAATACTAATAGATTAAAATGTTATTTTACCAGTTTATTTCAATGTTTAAAAATATCTGGTTTGATAGATCCAGTATGTGTTTTATAAATGGTGCACAAACATGTTTCATACCATGAACAACAATTACTGTTGTTGTTTTACATGCTACCATAAGTGTTTTCACAAAAAAGGCAATGCCACCAGGGGCAATCTGTTCAACCTTACTAAAATGTGCAATGTATTGCCTAAAAAGGTAAGTACTAAACTTGAACTGCCTCTAAAAAAATCTACCTTTAAGTGGCACTAAAGGATACTTAAAATGTGTGCACTAATATAAGCAAAAATGAAAGATCCTGTGGCCCTGTTCTGAAGTAAATCCGACTTGCCTCTTTGTTGATAGACACGGGTTTACTCTGATTTCTGCCTCTAAGCTGAGGCAGTGCTCAGCTGGATGCTAGTGCACGCTAATTCTTGACTCCAAAAAAGCACCATATTTACCTTTAGAACAACAAACTCTAAATGTTAATTTTAATTATAACACTCTATGGTCCTTTTTTCTAAAAAAAACCCCAAAAAATAAATAAATATATATATACAGACCCTCTCTTGACAGTGAATTTTATACCTCTATTGTCCTTACTGTAAAGAATCTTCATCTCTAGTTAACTCTTACAGTCCCAAAGGATGACTTATTGTCCTTTATTCATTACTTTTTATGAAAAGAGCTCACTGGAGAGCTATTTATATTGTCCCTAATTATGTAACGTTATTGGATTTGTCACTGCACCCATATTGCACCCACAGTGACTTCCCACTGCAACCCTTTTTGTACCCACAAGAATTGCCACTGCACCCATGTTGCATTCACATGGACTTTTCATGCACCCAGTTTGCATCCACTTGGACTTGTCAGGCACCCATATTGCGCCCACATGGAATTGCCACTGTACTTATATTGCACGCACATGGACTTGCACTGCACCTATTTGCACACACATGGACTTGCCACTGTGCCCATAAGGACTTTCAACTACACCCAAAATGACTTGCCACTACACCCAAATTGGAACCACAGGGCTTGTCATGTACCCATATTTCACCCACAAGGACTTGCCAGTGCACCAGTATTGCACCCATAAGGACTTGTCACTGTATCTATTTTACACCCACACACAACCAGAACTGCCACTGCATGCATATTGCACCCACTAGGACTTGCCACTGCATCACGAGGACTTGCCATGTTCCCATATTGCACCCATTAGGGTCTGATATATCTAGTGGGGATGCCTGTGCACTGCCCAGGTGCACAGACATCCTCTCTGGCAGCCTCATACCACTTTTTCTTTCATAGTTAAAAAGGATACAAAATCCAAAGAGGAAAGCACTCACCTGGATACACAGGGATCCGTGCACAAACATTTAACAGGTTACAAACTCTTAAAGCTATAGTTTTAATTAAGGCTACTTAAAACACATTTCTAAGATATACATATTCTGATGTATACATTTAAATATATATATACATATATATGTATACTCACAGCAATATGTCTCTCACAGGTCTTTACCCTTAACTGGTTGTTACCCATGTATTTGTATACTGGTTTGAGATATAGACGATTTAGATGCATAAAACATTTGTACAAAGCTAAGTGCAGAATTTTGGAAATATACTTTTGAGTGAGAGATTGGCCATTTAATTATATGTTGTTGTTTATTTGTAGTTAGTTGTTAGGACATTGGTATGTTGGTCTAGCAATATTTGTTGTAACTTGTTTAGATTGGAATACTGATATGCAATTTAGCATTGTTTAAATACATAAGATAAACGATGGTGTAAAAGGATTACAACAGTATGACCATGTGTGCTCAAATCAAAATACTGTTAAAATTTTAAACACAAAACTAATTGGGATTTGTTTTGTTTATAAAGTGTCTGATTCACTGCTAAGCTCCTTCACAGTGAAGGAGTTTCAGCATGCGTTTCATAGGCACAAGGCTATTATAGCTATAAGATAGGGAACTAGGGACTAATAAAAGGTTCTTATCTGCCGACACATTCTATGTTTCTATAAATTCATGCAAGCAAAACGTTTTTGTGTTAGATTGCTAGCCAGCAAACCCTTTTCTACAAGACCCATTTCCCAAGAGATAAAACAGTATTATATGATGTATGACAGACAGAACTGTACATACTTGGAATACACAAATTCTATAGCTATCAGCTGTATCAGAAAAGAGTTAAGAATAAATATTACATGCACATCACAACCATTATAAACAAAACACATTTTTATAATCTATATGTAAAATATAATTAAAAAAAACACTAAAATATAAGATGTAAAATATAATAAAAAAACACAAAATGTTAATTTTTATTCTAAATAATAACCAAAATGTTGTTCATTTGAGTACTTTAAGGCACCCTGTTGACATCATTCATCTCCTTTGGTAATGGTAAACAAGAGCATGAAACACCAATCAATATCTCAACTATTCAAATAAAGTGGATTTTTTTATGTAACCATTTTTACAGATCAACTCGACTGATATGCTGGGGTATCTTAAAGGCCAGGCTTGTACCCACCCCCAGATGCAATTCCTATTTTATAATGCCCTTTTACAAATTCCAAAATACAGAGTTCTAAACAGACTGCTTCTGAAAATCACTATTACATATAACCGTTCTTAGGATTTCGTTTTTTTAAAATATGAGCATATTAAATTCTCATGACTTCCAAAGCGATTCTAGTGTTCTCCCTTAATTAAGGTTATTTGTTATATGCATCCTAATGTTCTGTAATGAAGACACTGAATTAAAAATAAAGCTTCACAGCAGGATCAGAGAGGACAATGAAGAGTTAGCATCCCTACTGCTACTTTAATAACCTGTTCATGGCATTTTTCATTGAAATGAATGCCCCTAACATGTTTATGATGTTAAAACCTTGATTGTCCCAAGTCTTAGCAAAAAAAATGTACTTTATTTTTGAGGTATATCTGCTTTTTGTGTGACTTCTGTCATTTGCCATTGGATTACTAGCAGCATCTAAAGTTTACAGTGTTCTTCCCTGTTGTCTGTGGAAATGTAGTTATAGATTTCAGAAGCATATGTTGTTTTGATATTGCTGCTAACCTCTGTCATTACTCATGGAAAATGACAAGATTTTCGAACGGCTATGGGCATGTTTCAAAATGATAGATACATTTTGTGAAAATGGAATGAATGATCTTTTAGAAATGGCATTCACTTACACTTTATATTTCTATCCAGCTATAACCCATACTTGTGTGCATGTTTTGCCAAAGAAAATATATCAAACCAAATGCTCTCCGTTAACAAACCATACATATTGTATATGTTGCCACAGCTATTAGAATATATTCAAAGGCATCCCCGATTATGATAAATGAGCCAGTATGCTGGTGTAAATTGAAATTGCATAAAAAATCTATATTTAACATTTTTGCATGGAAAACATACTGTGTGATTTTTATCTGCACCAGCTAAGTGCTGCACTTAAGTTGATCATCAGGTTGGGGTCAAAAGGTCACTTTAGGGGAAAATTGTTAGGAACAAAAGCTACTTTAGGTTATTGCCCTATAACTTGCAAAAAACATGCAAACATTGGCTATTCATGAAATCAGGAAAATATTAGAAACTATTTTGGTGGAGTATTTTTTACTGTTTGTGTAAAATGTTGTTCAGGTAAAAGTTAGAACATTTTTAAAACTTTTTTTTTTTAATAACAAATTATTAGATATTATGGAAATAATGGTATCTTAAAAAAAAGGCCATTTTATGGTAATAAAAACAGTATAAAATATGTGAGGTTACATTGAACGAGAAAGATGAAATTATTGATTTGTTTTATTTACAGTATATCACTAATTAAGTAGGGGATAAACTAATCACCAACAGATTTACTTTCTGAAATTGGTGCTAACGTGCATGGTCTATGTCCGTATGGCATGCTCCCTATTGGTCTGCCAAATGTTCAGAACAAAGGTGCATTTGCCAGGCTAGTAGTTTGACAGACCAATAGAAAAGACCAATAAGAGAGCCTCTCTTGTGACCATGCCTCTGGAGAAGGGGATTGGACCGTTTATTGCGGCTGCATGAACACAGACTCTTCACCATCCCCTCTCGCGCAAGAGGTCATGGCAGGGTCGCTGAAGGTGAGTATTATTCGTGTTTAATGGGGGTTAATTTTAGTATTAGGGTTGGGGGGTTAGGTATTAGTATTAGGGTTCGGGGGGTTAATGTTAGTATTAGGGTTCGGGGGTTAATGCTGTTAGTATTAGTGTTTGTGTTGGGGGTTAGTATAGGGGTTTGGGGGTCACTTTTAAGGGGGATTGATTTATTAGGGGGGTGATGAAGCAGCCGCGTTGATCTTCCAGCTGACAGTTCAGCGTTCAAACTGCCACACTGAACAGTAGGCGGTGAAGCTGCCGCAAAGAACTTTCCTAGACCCTCTGGAGAAAGTAACATCTCAGCACAACAGGGTCAACATATTGAAATAGTTTGGCATTGGTTCATATTTCAATGTTTACCATCTAGTGAGTTTCCTCCTATATTTGTCTATAAATCCTATGGAATCATCTCTCTGTTATAATTGTTATTATTTGTATTTTACCATAGTGATACAGTGATATGTTTACTATTTTTATAATATCTACCTCAAAATATCAAGTGCATCAGAGCTAAGACTCAAGAATCAATGATGAATTATACAAAATGCTAGTATTTGTGAACAGGTAATGAAATGAGATATAAATGGCTACTTTTTTACTACCATGAAATGAAATGTAGATTTTTTAAATATTAAAACACAATTTCTCATGTTTACTCTTTTTAGCAGTACTGTATGCATTCGAAGGAGCAGCTATTTTACCCCCCTCCCCTCCCCTTCTGTCAGACCAATACAGATCAGACCGAAGGCAGATGCAGCCCTGCAGGGTGTCTTACCAATTTAAGCACGGGCTTAGTGGTACTTTTTAACACATTTGGAAAATGTCTCAGCTGCAATGACAAGTATGTTGTGTGATGTCACTAGATACACAGTTTAAGCTTAATGCTGGTAATGCACAGTGCTAAGCAGTGAATACTGACAGCAGAACTGCCCCAAGAAACAAGATTGTCCTGGCATTTCCAGGACTATGGCACATTGCCAAACTGCAAGTAGGGTTGCCACCTGTTCTTCAAAAAATTCTGGTCATGCTATTTCTTGCTTAGACTTTATATTGCCCCTAAACCATTTTTTTTTAATAGCCAGTAAAACTTGCCTGCAGGACACCATCTTCCATCGGTTTGATCATTAGATGATATTGTATCCTTCCCAATACCATTGCAGTTATCCTTAAAATGTATGTATAGGGTTGCCACCTTTTCTTCAACATTCAAAAAATACCGTCCTTGCTACTGTCTGTCTCCATTGATTAAACATTGGCTTCAAGACAATTTTTTGTTACTGGCCAGCTGGTAAATGCTGGCTTTGTGGCAATAATACAGGAATACGATAAATCCATCACTGAAAGTCCATATACTGAGCAAATGGCTGTTTGATACAGCATCATCACAAATACATACAAAAACTGACTGACAGAAATGTATTAACGTGTAAATGTATAAATTGTTGCTAGATTAATTTATTATACTGTATAATGGCAGGTATTGTTTTTATCAGGAAGAAAACTTGAACTGCTCCAACTCACATTTATTAACACAACATAATTAATACATAGCTTTTTTAATGGTTTCCACAGATGCCTGTATATTACTACACATCTGGACAGTACCCTACCTCAGCAAATCAGGCTTACAGATCTGTTGCCTCCGTTCAATATAATGCACAAAGAAGTCCACAGATCCCTCTTCAGCAAGCAGGTATTTAAATCTTACAATCCATATCTGTCATATAATGATAACACAGAAATTACCATTATCCAAACAATGTATTTAAATAATGAAATATTTTACAAGGTTTCTTGCTTAAATGTAAGCTAATCTCTTGACATGCTTCTAGAACTGGCATATGGAATGACAGTTACCTTATTTTCCCTCATACATATTTTATGACAGATGTTTCTACTATTTTTGAAAATCTAATAATATTTTAGTAATTTCATTACTAAATTCTCATGTCAGTGGATAGTTATCCCAAAAGGCAGCATTGTCTTCCTGGTATTTTAGTCAGTAGCATGTTGGATTTGAAATACATAAGAAATGTTATTCGGATACTTCTGTCAGTTTAACAGTACCATTTAAATTCCAGTAAGATAAATTGAGAAAATTGCATTTACACATTGCTGTAACCTTAGAAGTTGTTTTCTGATTAGACAGCATAAATGTTGCCTTTAAATGTGTTTTCACCTTTGAAAGTTGTGCTGTGAACTGTGGTATTTTGCAACAAAGCCGAAACTTCATAAAATAGTTCAAAAGAAATAATAATACAACAAAAAAAAAACATGTTGTGTCTTCTAAAACCGTTTTGCCCAAATGTCACTCCGCACTGTTTTTGTTGCTGTATTTGAAAAAGCATGATAAGAAATTGGGGGGGAAAAAATAAACATTGTTTCCTCAGTTGTTGCAGCGTTAAAAGGACAAAAAGTAGAAATCTTAATCATCACTACTCTCCCTGCACTGCAAAGCTTGAATGGCGCAGCAAAAATAAAGTGATATACTGCTGATTATCTTTTTGTTCCTCTCAAGTGGTTAAAACATTCTATTTACAATTTCCCAAACACAGCTGGTGCTGCTGAGATGGGCTAGAGACAGGTCGCAATGATAGCCTTTCTACACTGCAGTCATGTGCAGCTGGAAGGGGGGCCGTTACACTGTAAGAGAGTGAGTAGTAGGTCTCACAGTGAACCGGTCTCTTTTCTTACTGTTTCGTGTCTCTTCGGGGTGGGGTGGGAAACCCCTTAGCTTTTTGTTACTACGAGTACATCCTTGCAATGAATTACTAATTTGTAAAATAGAATACATAAGAGCATTTTGGTAAAACAATTATTTTAACTTGTTTTGTTATGCCGGAAAAATCCTATGTGTTTTTTTGTACACAAATAGTACAATATTTGTGTATATGCTGTGTGAGTTGTGTAAATGTTTTATTTTATCTTGTCCATTATGTTCTGTAATGAAGCCAATCTTAGTTTTACTGCCTACTGATACCATAATATAAAGGTAGTATGTTAAGGATGTTTGTACCATCATTTCTACTCTGCATTTATGTTCATTTTTTGGTTGTGCTACATGCATTAGAATTACTTTTTTTCTGTGCCCAGACTAGCTGTTGACTATACAGGATAATTATGTGGATAATCTTCTTCTTTTACACTGCTGATTGCTTTTTCCGAACTTGCACAGAGTTAGTTGACAGGTGGGAGTAGTGCAAAAATATTCTAAAACCAATGCAACTTTACTTTACTAAGAAATGCCTGAGAGGATAACAAAACCAAGCTGAAACCCCCCTATATAAAGGTCAGCAGTTAGGCTCCCCCATGGTTCAAAGGGATTGCTTTCTTTCTGTACTATGACACGTCTCTTACTGGCCTGTTACTAATAGAATGTGCAACTAGTTTTTTTATGTTGTTGTTGCTTTGACAGCCTAGACCAGGGGTCCTCAAACTTTTTAAACAGGGGGCCAGTTCACTGTCCCTCAGACCGTTGAAGGGCCGGACTATAGTAAAAATAAAAACTATGAAGAAATTCCTATGCACACTGCATATATCTTATTTTGAACAAAACGAGAACAAATACAATATTTAAAGTAAAGTTAAATCAACAAACTTACCAGTATTTCAATGGGAATAGTGTGCCAGTCAGAGCCCAGGAATATTATGCCAGTCAGATGCCCAGGAATATTATGCCAGTCAGATGCCCAGGAATATGATGCCAGTCAGATGCCCAGGAATATTATGCCAGTCAGATGGCCAGGAATATTATGCCATTCAGATGCCAAGGAATATTATGCCAGTCAGATGCCCAGGAATATTATGCCAGTCAGATGCCCAGGAATATGATGCCAGTCAGATGCACAGGAATATGATGCCATTCAGATGCCCAGGAATATGATGCCATTCAGATGCCCAGGAATATGATGCCAGTCAGATGGCCAGGAATATGATGCCAGTCAGATGCCCAGGAATATGATGCTAGTCAGATGCCCAGGAATATGATGCTAGTCAGATGCCCAGGAATATGATGCCAGTCAGATGCCCAGGAATATGATGCCAGTCAGATGCCTAGGAATATGATGCCAGTCAGATGGCCAGGAATATTATGCCAGTCAGATGGCCAGGAATATTATGCCATTCAGATGCCCAGGAATATTATGCCATTCAGATGCCCAGGAATATGATGCCAGTCAGATGGCCAGGAATATTATGCCATTCAGATGCCCAGGAATATTATGCCATTCAGATGCCCAGGAATATGATGCCAGTCAGATGGCCAGGAATATTATGCCATTCAGATGCCCAGGAATATTATGCCATTCAGATGCCCAGGAATATGATGCCAGTCAGATGGCCAGGAATATTATGCCATTCAGATGCCCAGGAATATGATGCCATTCAGATGCCCAGGGATATTATGCCAGTCAGATGCCCAGGAATATTATGCCAGTCAGATGCCCAGGAATAATATGCCAGTCAGATGCCCAGGAATAATATGCCAGTCAGATGCCCAGGAATATGATGCCAGTCAGATGCCCAGGAATATGATGCCAGTCAGATGCCCAGGAATATGATGCCAGTCAGATGCCCAGGAATATGATGCCAGTCAGATGCCCAGGAATATTATGCCATTCAGAAGCCCAGGAATATTTTGCCAGTCAGAGGCCAGGAATAGTGCTCGTTATCCCTCCCTCCTCCCCCGCTTCCCCATCACTTACCTCCAGCTGCTGTGTCCCCGGACGTCTCGCGGTGTCCTCCTGTGGAGGAGGGAAACAGTTACCGGATCCGGATGTGACGTAACGTCACATCCGGTCGCGGTGAATTTTTTTTTTTTTTTTCCTGCAGCCGCATCCTTTGCGGCTGCCAGAAAGAAAAAAAAAAGTAAACGGGGTGGGTGCCGGCAGCACCCCCCGCGGGCCACATAAATGTCCTCGGCGGGCCGCATGTGGCCCGCGGGCGGTAGTTTGAGGACCCCTGGCCTAGACATCTACTGATCCCAATTCTTTGGTAGACCACAGCTCTCTCTGAGGTTCACCCAATTTCTCAGTGTGGTAGGTTCTTTCTGACAAACGTTTTCTACTGGTAGCCTAACTGCCTCTATGGTGCAGATTTTAATGGACGTCAGGAAGTATTCATATCACTGTTCTTGGCAATCAGTCAAGATAACAAAACAGATGGTACTTTATGAGGATTAAAAGTTGCTGATGAGATCCTGGAGCGGGTCCTGGAATCCCACACCTGAGAATAACTGTTCAGGGCTGAATGGAGACATGAAGGTCTTGTCTTACTACAGAGGTTGAAAATGAAGAAACACAGGCGGCTCAGCACAAATCAGGTTAATGGAAGTTAAGTCCAAACAGGTGGCAACGTTTCAAAACCACTGGTTCTTTATCAAGCCATTGATGACATCTTATTTAACCCTCCCAATGCTAAACCAATTTATGTCTTTATATCCTGAGTTTTCTACTGCCTCAAAAGAAATTAAAAAGCTTCATACTTTACATAAACTGAGAGTTTCCAGCAAATATAGTTTTCTTGGACACAATTTATAAAGCACATGTTTTGGTTTAGGGTTCTCAACTTTAAATATACAAATTAGCTACCAAGAGGTTCACACTTACCTAAACAAGCAAATATAAAAAGGGAAGTTGCTGAAATTACCAAAAGTCATATGACAGATTCAAAGCAATTAGCACACACTCAAAATAGATTACAAACTTTTTTTTAAATCTACAGTTTTTCCTGAAGGGTCTAGTGCCCAAAATGCATCCTCCTAGATTAAACTGTGAAATTGCAGCAGTTTGCAAGAAACCAGGACTGCCCACACTGACTGAGTAAAAGTAATTTTCCTTTTTTGCTGCAGTGAGAATAATTTCAATCAAATGAATGGAATTTCCTGTCTCATCAGACAATGTTTTGCAGATCCTACTGTGTTCCAAGTGCCCCTGGCATGATACATGAATAATAAATTCCCCCTACTACTCCATATGTGCTGGCAAAGTGCCTCGTACATGACAAATAAATCATTAATCCCGCCTCTATCCCATATGTGCCAGGGGCTGGACAAGTACCCTATCACCAGGGAAGCGGGGCCTGATCTGCACTTTGTAGATCAATTGCAGTCCTCTTTCATATTCAAGGAACACCCTATGTTGTAAGCATAATACTTAATCCAGTGATATCCATGAATCCATATTTAAGAGATACAGGCCCTATCTTTGCCCCCCAAGTATCCCTCACCCACCCACCCCTTTTCTGGTGTCCCTATTTTCTAGGATCTCAGCATTTTAGAGGTGTATGAAAGTTTAACAGAGCTCGTCATTTAGTGTGTTTAGAATGGAGTAGATTTGTTCATACATTAATTTTTGTAAAATGCATTATTCTTATTCTAAATGGCTTGAAAATTGCAATTACATAAATAGTGCTCAGTGTGCCATAAAGTCACCTGAAAATGCCCAGCCCAGCGCCTCACCCTGAACTACTCCCCATGAAAACAAAAGTGTTTTGGCCATTTAAAATGTTGAGATATATGTCATTTATTTCCTCATTTTAAATACCATTAATCACTTTAGTATGGCATTTATTTATTTAGCCGACCTCATAAAAACACATTAAAAAAGACCCTCACCCATTACTTATTACTTTGTTAAATGTCAGCTCTATATTAAAATTATGATACCAAATACTTTCACTTGCCAGAAACCAATATAAGATGTCAAAAAAAGTGATTTATGCCCCATGGCTCTTGCACTAAAGAAATTGAGATTGTAACCATGTATTCCTGTGCTGAATATAGCAACAGCACTGTAATCAGTAGGAATCTGTAGACCGATAGAAATAAGTGTTTTAAGGTTTGGATAAAGTAAATAATATACCGTATTTGGATGTTACTTCATCCAGTAGTATTAATCATTTAGTAATTTAGATTTCTTGTTTGTAAGAAATGTATTTATAAATTTTATTTGCAGTTCTAGGGAACTGACAGTTTTTTTTTTTTCCAAGTGACTCACTTGTTTCATTTAAATATTGTTGGTCACAAGATCACATTAAAGGTGAACTAAAGCTATGACATGATCTGTTTTGATTTCAGTCATTTTACAACAAAAACTATATATGGAAATTAAAGGGTGCATAGACCTCTGGTGTCCATTGTATATTTTGTTAAAGTTAATAGTTATTAAACTTATTACATCGTATTACATCTTCCTCATGATGTCACTCTATAGTCACACCATGTAGATTGATCTTAACATTGAAGCTCCAATAAAGAAAGGGCATTCACATTAACACAGAAATGAAAAAGAAGAATTATAAAACCATTATAACTTCCTGATAAAAGTTTGGTCACATCTTTTAACATAAGACAAGTGACAATCCATTCTACATTCTGTTCTGCGCCATGTCATGTTGTTGCTTAATGTGGAGATGGATAGTTTTAGAACTAGTTCAATTTAAAAAAATTAGATTGAGCGGATTAAATTCGAAATATTTTCCAGTAACCGATAGCGATGCTTGGAATACTAGCAAATGATTCGTTGAGGATGGACAAACTACTATAAAACACATTGTAGCTGCTATTTTACAAATGATGCTGGTATAACATGGTGCTTGGGATTCACAGTCACACATTGCGAAACTACCAGAAACGCAACGTCGCTAAACTTCCATACTTTAATGTGGAAGGGAGATCCGGCTCTGCATAGGAGCTATCTGAGCTCTGTGTTCTAACAGGAACCATGCCATAATGCACAGCATTATAACTGGTTACCTGCATTATTACCAAGAAATGTATTTTCAAATCTACACAATCTATGGCTACCATGAATGTATATGCTACATTATTATATTACCTAATAATTATATGAATGTGAACATTTTTAGGGGGGGATTAAGGATTATCACAGATCTTACATCCAAATCAGTTTTTTCATCTTTAAAATCCAGTGTATCCAATACACATATTTATCTACGTGTTATCCAGTATGTTTTTAAAAAAAAAATATTGTATGAGGAAAGTGGTTCCGGCATCCCCGCAGCAAATCGCTGCTCAACTTTTTTTCTTGGCAGAAAAAAAATCTTTGCCACTGGATATGAAAGTACTTCATATCCAGTAACTGTATTTCCCTCCTCCGTGCAGGAGGGAAGACTGCACGGAGGAGACGACCAGGGACATGGAGTAGCCAAGGGGGGAGGGGAAGGGGGGAGGAGGGTGTTATATTATTGGGCAAATTTGATGTGGCTTATTAAATGGCAAAATAACAATGGCATATTAATGGCAAAAGTAATACTGGCATATTAATGGCAGAATAATACTGGCATACTAATTGGCAAATTGGCTGTGGCATATTAATGGCACAACAATACTGGCACATTAATGGCAAAATGGCTGAGGCATAATAATGCAAAATAACACTGGCATTTTAATGGGCAAGCTATGGCATATTTAATGGACAAACGGTGGCATATTTTAATAGGCAACTGACTGTTGCATATGTTAATGACAAAGTGACTGTGGCATGTTAATTGGTACCTGACAGTGGCTTATTTTAATTGGTAAAGTGACACTGTGGCATGTTCTGCAGGGGCAGTTCTGTGGGACAAGGTGACATTGTGGTATATTCTATGGGGAAAATTGACGCTGTGGCATGCCAAAATGTGTGGTTGCAATATAAATGCAAGCCAAGTGCTGTGGGTGAATATAGGTGCATGGCAAGTGCTGTGGGTACTGTATGGTGCAATGTGGCTGCAGAAAAGGGAATTAAAAACAAGGAATGCAATTTTTCAATAACATTTTTATTCCATATACAAATAGTTGAAAATGATATGAATATACTTGCATATAATATTAAAAAGTTTACATTTAGATACAGTTTTTTACAATAGGAATTTAGAAAAATTGGGTCGAGGGGGGCCCACTGCTAAAGACTTTGCCCAGGGCCCACTAGGGTGTTAAAGTAGCCCTGGTTGTAGGCAAAAAATTAACAATGTTTAATTGAATGTTTGTATCAAGTGCAGATGTTCTGGCAAAAAAGTTAGTATGTAGTGTAATGCTCTCCAATGCCCCAGTCTACAGTTAGCTACAGTTCCCATGATGTTCAGCCAGAATCATATCTGCCTTTCATGTGAGTTGCAGTCAACAAAGGTTAGTGTGTAGTGCTCCCCTTCTACTCTACTTTAACCTCCAATTTTTTCTAGGTTCCCTGGTGATTTAGTGGCAGTAAAGGGTGAATTAGTGGAGCATTTTTGGGATGTTCTTGGTAATTTCCTAAGCTGTACAAGGCACAGACTGTGCACCGTCTCTGGTGTTTATTTCTCTGGGGGATGAGATAATACCCCAGAGATCTAACTTCAGAGGCATTGCAATGGAAGTGCACTGTACTGTGGCATAGTTGCCAACATCGCCCATGTATCCAGGGACACAAATTTGTTCCATATGCTGCAGAAAGAGCATGCAAAGTGTAGCCTGGCAGTATGTAGGATGTATATATGCACAGACAGAATCCAATTAATCATGGTATGTTCTATGAGATCTCCCCCTGATTAATTAATTGGATTGTGTCTGTGCGTATATGCATCCTACATACTGCCGGGCTGCACTTTGCATGGTCTGTCTGCAGCATGTGGAACAAACATGTGTCCCTGGAGACATGGCCGATGTTGGCAACTATGCTGTGGAGGTGACACTAACCTTGTGCACCACCTCCCTGTGCTTCAAAAGTAGCTAGACTAGACCAGACTAGAGCTGCTCTCTAGAAGAATTTGATCTGCCGGCTGATGGGAGCATAGGGTGCAGAGGAGGGGACGATTGTTGTGGGGAAAAAGTGGGCAAGTACAGAGGGTCTCAGAGGAGATACCTTGATATACTTAATAAATATAATGTACATGTAGAATCCTGTAACTTTATTATGTATTCGAAAGTTGTAACTGCAGACATCAATAGGCTCATGTGAAGAGAATGTACTTAGTTTAGTTATGCAATAATGACCAATTTATTTTCGGATATGATTTTTAATTTAAGTATATTGCATTTGCATATTTTATTTTCACAAACATTTTAGGCACATACTGCTCAATTTCTCCATTAAATTAGCGTGTCTATTTATTGTGATGTTAAATTGCAGATGTTATTCTTTGTACATTAGAATTGACACAAATTTGAGAATGGAAAAATAATTAGCTTTCAAATGTTCTCTTGTGCACTGAAGACTTTGATGAATTCACCCCCTGTGTCCATTTTAATCAGGCACATTGATGATTTTACAAGATTCAGAAAATAATGCATCTTTGTCAGGCATTTCTCCAGAAACAGTACAAATGACATATAATCTCCTCAAATACAAAATGGAACAAAAATGCTATTTTATAATTTTTTGAATATACCATTGTTCAATATTTATTATGCTGTATAATACATGTTCTCTTACTGCAGTATTTAAACATATGATTATGAAAATTTTGGACAGCTAAATGTCTAAATTGCACATTATTGTTTGTGATTTTACTTTTTATTTTGTTACCGTATTGTTTAGGTACCACATGTATATGTAACAAGGGAAATTCATCAGTTTGCATAATCATGTGTCAGCACAGAGTAACCTGTTGTTAATTCATTGGAGAGATGTCTGCCTGCCTCTAAGTCCTCCTTATAATTGTTTTGAAAAGTGGCAGATGCTATTTCCTCTGTGAAGAATTGTGGTGATGCATTAGAAGTTTCGAACTTCCTTGTTTGCATTAGAAAAATTACAAAGTGAATCGGGGATAGCCATCAGGCACTAAGACAACAGCTAAAATAAAGCTGTGGGGTAATTTTCTATTGGAGAACTTGGCAAGGAATTTGGACTTGTTCCAGCTAAGTTCCTTAAGGGGGTTTCATTCATTTAGATGTCACACCATTTAGATTTCCACATTAGTTTACAGAGATTTGTTTTGATTGATACTATTGCTTCCTCCAAAGTCAGTTCAAACGAGCGTTCAGCAATAAAGGCAGGAACATAAAACCTTCTGAGGATGGTATTATAGTACAGTGCCATCTCCACTATTCCAGCAATTCCCAGAATGCCATTCATTCTTCAAAGATGCTTAATAATATTGTTTAATGACAGACTATATCCAGTTTTATTTGATAAAATCATGATGCATTATGCAGAATAACTGATTAAAATGGATTTGACATCTGCCACATTTTAGCTAAAGCTGATTTGTTTATGTACATATGATTATTTTATTTTTATCATTAGGATTAACAATTTATAGAAGGTTATTCAGTATTACTGTATAGGTAAAAAAAAAAAATCTTTTTTGGATATATGGAAACTGGTTCTCTTAAAAAAAGGAAATTGAATATAATGAATAGTATACATTATAACATTTTATTATGTATCATTGATTAATCAGTGATTTCCCCAGTAAATATTACCTACCATTTATATGATCGCATACCAATGTGGTTGTTTCCAGTCACTCTATGTCTTTATTTTAAGATTTTAAAAGTGTATACATTATAAAATGTATTTGCTGGCTCTTTCACAAATGAATACTTGCGTATTTGAAATGTGTAAAATGTTTAACGATAATTTACTTGGAATTATTTTGTTTTCTATTCTTCAGGCATAATTACATAACCTGCCTTCAAAATACTGTCTACTAATGGTATTAAAATATTTAATGTAGCTTTATTTTTTTATGCTGCACACAATATAAAATCCATGAGAAAATAATAATGCCTTCACAATCCTATGAAAACAAAGAATGTTGCTCTAATTTGTTTCCATCAGTGTTGGGAAAGTGAGATATTATCATAAAAAGCATATTATCTGGATAATTTGGGGCCTTTGGGCATGTGATGTGCCAATTGTCTTCACTTGGTGCTAGTATGTCATTTATCATGGAAGTGGTCTACCCTGTTAAAACGTGCCCTTTGTGGGCAGAGGCGAAGCTAATATACTTTCCAAGTGCATTTGAATTGCTTCAATAAATCACAGCTGTCACTGTGAGCAATTTTGTCATTTGCCAGAACAATACATTATCTTCATGCTGTATGGATTGGGCACTGTCTGATGCTATTATTTTTGGAAATTGTAATGCATCATCACCTATTTTGTACAATCAAATTACTCACTGCATAATGTGTTTACTGGAGAGCAAAAAAAAAAAAAAATTCTTAAAACCAGTCAGTTTTTGATAAGCTTGCAATGTTTCTCTTCCAAGTTATAGAAAAAAAATCCTTGTACTAAACAGTTTAAATTGAGAAATGTAAATGTCCCTACAAATATGATACTGAAAACAGCGACACATTCGTTTTCCATTTCTTTTTTAAATGAATAACTCAAGAGGATATGCCACTTGTATAAGCTACTTCCTGGGGGCATTTCACTGCAGTCATAGGCCAGGCTGTATAATAACAAGGTTTAGCATTCTTTACATTTTTTATACATTCTCATAATTATTGTCTCATTATTATTATTTTTTATCAAAACATTTCTGCTACATTCATTTCTAGGTACAATTTCCACTTTACTCCAAAAAAGATTAGGGCCTTACATTACAGTGATTATGAATTGAGGTAATAAATGACATAAAAAACTATATATGAGGCCTAGTACTCACATCCTTTCTAATCTTTTTATATGATGAAGAAAATGATGTAGTAAGTTCCCACTACTAGGTCTCTAGCAACCCTCTCCAAATGTGACATGTTGCATCTTTATTTTAAACTTTTGTTTTTTTGTTCCTTACTGTCTACTTTAGAAATCAACAGCTGCGCATTCTTTTTCAAGAATAAAGTAGTCTTACTAAAACCACTTGACTGACATTACTATATCAGCTGTTTTACCATAATTAACCTACTGAAGAGTGGCCTGTTGATACTGTTCCACAATTATTTTATACTCATAGCAGTGCTTCCCCTTCTTTTGTTTGCTTAAAATAAAAATATGTGTTGTTGTTTTTTTTTTTTGAAGACTACTTGTCCTCTTTTATAGTCATTTTATCATTGATTGGGAAAAGAAGCCAACATATGTGATTGATGGTTCGGTATTGCGGAACTTTGGGTGCTCCTGCCACCACATATTCCCCCAATCACTTGTCTTCCTTCTATATGTCAATATCTGAAATGCAGCCATCATTAGCAGAGCTGTAACTAACTCTCTCTACCCAAGGCAAGATGGGAAAATATGCCGCCCCTCAATATAGTTATGTAACAGTTTTTTGATGAAAATATATCTCCTTTTTGAGGTGATCAGGTGGTTGGAAGGCTCATTTCCTCATTGTTGGTCTCTGTGTGCTCTTCCCTAGTGATCAGAGAATTGGCTCTGTCCATGCAGTCACATATTGCACCATGGTGGGGCTCGGGCACCATGACATGGCTTTATCTCCCCTGCTCTGCTTGGACTGACACGCTAGAGTAGGTCAAAAGGGGAGGGATTGCATGAGAGGGCATTAGTCAGGGCTATTTTAACGTGCCTACAGGCACATTCATTCAGTTCAAAATTAAATCTATGTAGTCACTGATGTGCATTTAACCCCTTAGTGACAAGACATTTTTACCTTGACTTTCCCTTGGTGACAATGGCTGTTTTGACATTTCTGGGGTGTTTGTGGTTAGCTGTAATTTTGTAATTTTCTTCTCTCTCACATATTGTACCCACACAAATTATATGTTGTTTTTATCTTCATAAGAAGGGCTTTCATTGGATACCATTATGTTCATCATATCTTATAATTTACTACAAACAAAATCTATGATGACATTTAAAAAAAAAAACACTTTTTCTAACTTTGACCTAAAAAATAATTTACACAAATACAATCATTAAAAAAGACCCCGTCTACATAGTTTCTAAATGTTGTCCCGAGTTCAGAAATATGCATGTTTCCATATTTTTCGGTATTTTTTTTTGTGAGTTAGGAGGAAAAAAACAAAAATAGTGTTTTTGGTTTTTTCCTATATTGACCTTTTGACCCCAACCCAAACCCTAAATTTAACCCTAAAACTAAATTTAACCCTAACTCTAACCCTTATGTATCCCTTAATATATTTTAATTTAATTTTAACCCTATAGGCTAATCTAACCATATAACTAGTTTTAAGCAAATTAAATCTTTTTTGTTACAATAGGCCCTGACATCGATCTAGCTGTGCCCCCTCAATTCGGTGCACCTGGGGCTTGTGCCTAGGTCGCCTCACTCTTCTTACTTCTCTGGTTTGTAGTAATAGGAGCCACAGTTGGGTTAAATGATGTCAGTGGCAATGAAATGGCAATTACTGCCTAAAAAAGTCAGGGAGCACTTTTGGAGAATTTCATTGTAATACTGATTAAAGGATGTTTAAATAAAATATTTTATTAAATTATTCAGTTTTATCTAAATAAAATGAAACATTGGTAATTGTGTTGGATGAACCAGATGAAATGTTTTCAACTGAAAATGGCAACTTCAATGGCAAAGTGTGTATGATTAAAAAAAAAAAATTCTGTACTCATTTTAGTATTTCCTTTACACATATTAGATTTAAATCTCTCACTTTTTCTTTAATTTTTTTTTGTGTGGCTGTGAAAAAAATGGATCTCTAATTGGTTTAAATTCAGTGTAATAATGACCAGCTGAGCATTGCTTTGTCCCTTTGTAGCTAAGCAGACTTCATCATATTTTCATACATAGTGCTCCACTTCAGAACACTTTAACTCTAGGGAAAAAGATGTAGGATGTACTTCAAAAAACCTATTATAACAGTAGCAAGAAAGTGATGTTCATGTTCATTCATTTTTCCAACTAACAATTCTGAATATAAAAAGAACTATTATACAGGTCTGGATTGAAAGTATGGAGAAAGAGGGCCAGATCTGACATTTAAGTGAAGATGCTTACAAAAATACTGCAGTGCAGAAATTACTTAATATAATAGTGTGAGATACACTTTAACAGTCCTACTCTGAATAAAATATAGTAATACATGGAACACAATAACTATTCACAGATTGATCCAACACTTTCGTTAACATTTTTTGAATAATTAATTGCACCTTTTTTACCTGTCTTGTGCACATTCTGATCTCCTCTTTTTGATTGGTTGCTTAGTATTTTTAATAGAAATAAACATTTTTGTAAATGGAAAAGCAAAGCAGAGGAGTGGGCATTGGTAAACAGTAGTGCGTGCATGATTGAACTCCAAATGCATTTATCTATGGTGGCTGAGTTCAGCGATGAACACTGTGCCAACAACATAAAAACCTATGTGACAGGCTTATGGTTGCCACTCAGCCAATATTTCACCAGCAGGCCAGTAAATAACTGGCTTGGTGATGATGTCTATGGAGGCAGTAGCATGGCCAGTATTATTTGGAAGAATAGGTGGCAACCCACGTTAAGCTATTTGCCTGTATCATAGAATGAGGAGGACTTGATGATTATCTGACTCCTTTTAGTAATTTGTTTTACTCATTAATGCCAGATATTATCCCATCATTAGGTATAAATATAAATAGCATGTTATGTTCCTTTAAAGTGTGTTCTTTTAAAGGGGCAGTTCCACCTGTGTATTATTATTATTATTATTATATTCTGTGTGTTGTAGATGTGTTGGTATATGTTAAGTATGCTTATTTTTACTTTAAAACAATTCTACTGCACTGTAAACTGAAAATTTATATTGTGTTAGCAAAATTATTATTATTATTATTAAAAATGTGTTTGTGGTGTCTCCTGGGAAATAATTAATTTGCATATCAAGCTGCAGGTGATGTAATAAGCAATGTTTACGTTGACAGAGTCCCTTTAACTTAAAAAGTTGAGTTGTTTAATAGGATATAAATCAAAAGCTGTGTTCATTGTTAAATCACCTATTGATGTGAATAGAATTTGGCAGGTATGAACAGAATTTGGCATCCAACTTACACTTAGTGGTCAAATCAGCAGCTACGTTTACCAGGTTAGTTGCCAAATGCACTCTACATGAGAATATATATTCATCTAATAAACAGTGTCACCAAGTTTACTAAAAATTGCTAGTTTGGGAATCTGACACATTTGGCAATTAAAAACAAATTCAATGCCCATTACTGTTAAATAATGAAATTACATCCAAAGATAGATATGTGCACACATATTGAATTTGTGGATTCAGTAGATATATTTAACTTATTTCCAAAACTTTTTCAAAGTAAAAAGTCTGATGAAAAATAAAATGCTATGAATAGCTTTCACATTAAAGTTAATATGTAAAAATGTAAAAAAAAAAAAAAAAAAGTGCACTATTGTAGCATTGTCTACACACAATGTATTATAAACAATATTGAACTAAATGCTAAAAAGGCACCCATGAAACTGTTGGAATGTCTCAATTTATAATGTCTTGGAGCATTATACGCAGTACTGGAGATCGTAACTTCAGAAGGATATAGATACTTTGGAGAGAGTTCAGAGGATTAAAAGATAAAACTTACCAGGAAAGGTTAAAGGATCTTAACATGTATAGCATGGAGGAAAGACGAGACAAGGGAGATATTATAAAAACTTTAAATACACAAAAGGAATCAAAACAGTAAAGAAGGAGAGTATATTTAAAAGGAAAAAAAATACCACAACAAGAAAACATAGCCTTAAATTAGAGGGGCTGTTTAAAAGTAATATCTGGAAGTATTACTTTATTGAGAGGGTAGTGGATGCACAGAACAGCCTTCAAGTGGAAGTGGTAACGGTTAACATGGTGAAAGAGTTTAAGCATGCGTGAGAAAGGCAGAAGACTGTCCTAGATAAGAAAATAAGGCCAGAGACTAATAAAAGTATTTAGACAATTGAGCAGACTAGATGGGCCAAATGGTTCTTGCTGACACATTCTATGTTTCTGTCTCAAAATACATTTTCTGTGCAAAGAACCACAATGAAAGTTGCGGCTCGCCATGGGAAAGCACTCCAGAACCAGCTCCAGTGGCATCCACTGCCAATAGAGGACACAGTGATAGTGAAGTTCCTCAGATGATTGTAGAATGACTAGATTTGGTGGTTAAAACAACACTGCCCTAGGTGTTTCATCAGTCTAATCTGACTGGTTTATTGACTAAAGGGAGCACTAAGAACCTTATTTCAGGTAAACAGTAATCTGCCAAACAACATTATCTCTTTAAGATAACTTCACACAATGTGTAGAATTAGAAGGAGAAAATAGCAATATAAATTTGAATTTATTTATTTATTGTGAAACTCACAGGTTTATATACAAACAAAAGAGGACACTTAACACTTAATAACTGGATATGCAACCAAGTACCCTTTCCAACAGTAACATAAAATAACATTCATTGAGGGTAATAGGGGCCAACAAGCACAAAATAAAGTATGTACATACTTACCTTTGTTATATTAAAATGTGTTATTTGTGCGCCTGGGAAGCTTTTTAGCAAACCCCGTGCCCACAGTATATTGTACCCCTTGCCAGGACATGCCATGGTCTTTGGGAAGTAGGCTGGCACTCACTTATGGAGACCGCAGTCCCATATACTTCACCCGAGAAAACCTCTGTCACTGCTTGCAGAGAGGACCCACATACCCTGGAGTCTCTCCTGGAGACTCCAGCTGTTATGGAGAGAAACTGCTCTGTTTCTCCCAAAGATACTCACACAGCCACCGGGGAGAGCTTCTGCTTGCACCCTCTCCGTGCTGAATACGTTACCGTTGGGGATGGAACCCAGCTGTGTCTCCTCCTGGAGCAATATCCTTTGATGTGAAATTTGAAAAAATGTTTAATTCTAGGTTCAGTTTTAGAGTTTATGATGTACACAAACAAACTCTGAGCAGTCATTGCTTACCTATCTTCAGCAGAGAAACTATAAAAATTACATTTGGTGGTGCTATTTTTGCACAGTTTATTTACATTTATAGTTTTTAAAAAATCTTTTTTTTCACATTTAGTTTGTTTCATCTTGTCTTAGAAGTATGCAACTTAGATTTTGCATCTTACAGTTGCATTGACGTAAAAATACTCTCACACACTAAAGTGTTGAGAATGGAAAAAAAAAGTTAAGTTGCTTTTGATTATTAATAAAGGAGATTCTGCATATATATATATATATATATATATATATATATATATATATATATACATCTCAACATGTCAATCTGTGGCAATAGAAAATCCACCAAACTTTTTTAGCACTTAGTTTTTTATACATATATTGTTTGTGCGCAAATGACAGACAACTCACATTTGTTGGTACACACAAGGATAGTGCCAGTATTAATAATAACCCACAATGTGTTTTCTATTTCATGATGCACTGGGAAATATTCTTCATGCATAATACTAATCACTATCACCATTATTTAGGGATTAATACCGATATTAGAATAATATAGCATCTTATTAACGAGGCAAACAGTGTAAACAGAACAGATACTTAGAATTTTTATTGTTCAAGTGTGAGGATGAAAGTCCCTTGAAGTTGTACATATTCAAGCAGAGTTTGCAATTTGTTAGGAAATGAATATGGAGAATCTCACAATCTGTATGGAGTTTTAGGGAAAAAAGAAAGGGTGTTTTCAGGCGCTATCACAATTCCTGATATTACTTTTAAATCTTTGCACCTCTAATTTAAGACTATGTCCTCTAGTTGTGGTAGTTCATTCAATCATAGTTGTAATAATTTAAATATCAAACTTACTTCCAATTTTAGCAAGGAAAGGGTTCAGTTCTTGGACCCAGATATTTTTTTTTTTATAAAGAAGGGTCTTTTTAAAATTAAGAACTTTAAAAAAAAAACAAAAAAAAGTAACAGATATATAGCACAAGGTAGGTGCCATTAGTCTGAATGGTTGCAAAGTGTATCCAAGAGAAAATGTATAAGATATTTATACTCCAAAAACCAAAATACTGTTGTAGAACAAACTGACATACTAAAAATCTAATTCCTAGAGAAGGACTATTCTGGGATAAAATTAATTAAAATATAAAAATAGGTAAGGTTATGAATAGAGAGAGACTTAATTGATATATAAAAATAAAAAAGAGACCTTTGAACCTCAAATCCCAGACGCTATGGATTATAGTATTAAATCAAATACGTTTGATAAAAATCATTCATAAGTATTGGAAAATATTATTAAAGATGACCTATTAAATTCCATCCTTGCGGACAATTGAAGTCTTGTTTTCAGGGGGGCTCCGAACCTTAAACAAAATTTAAAGATAGAAAAGGAAATCAATCAACGTACCCATGTAAGATGTGAATTGGATGACAACATCATTAATCTTAGAAATGATTTTATTGCTACCACTGCTGGAGAAAAAAACAATTAATGATTTCCTTACCTGTGAAATAAAAAATGTAATCTATTTGGTTGAGTGTTGATACCTACAGTATCTGGATCACACTATCCGTCACTTTAAAAAAAGAGTAGCAGAACATGTTTGGAATATTAAAAGGGTCAAAAGCAATATTCCTTACCTCAACATGTTTTAGATTATCATCAAAAGAATCCCAAAGGATTGGAATTGTGGGTTATTGCAAAAGTCAGACATTATTGAGAAGTGGGGATAACATTAAAAATATTGGACAAAAAGAAATGAAATGGTTATTCAGCCTTAAGACTTTACGGCCCACTGGTGTGAACTCTGATTTTGGTGTCAAGTGAATGTCAAATTGTGTAATATATACATTTTCATACTAGTTCATTTCTTAACTTTTTAATCATCTAATCCTTACTAATACTTATTTTGTTTTATATCGTCCTGCTTTTTATTTGAGATCTGGCTGAGAATATTACATACCCCATTTTTTATTTGATTTTAACACGTTTTGATTGTATTTCCTTTCTTGTTGGTTAATATTATAGCACATTAAGGGCAATTTAGTTATATGAGACTCATTGGAGGATAGCGAGAAATACACTCAATTGTGCAACCCGGAAGAGACATCACACAACATACCAGAAGTGTATCATGACTGAAACAAAAAGCAAAAGGACGCCATTTTGGACATACAGAATCAACTGTTTTTTATATATATTGAGAAATGTCTCTATGTATTGAACCATTCACTATACTGCCTGAAGAAAGCCCTTATGTGGGTGAAATGCATTGCAGAGGGTAATGCCCTCTGAAGGAAGCTCTTGGACTCCATTTTGGACTCCTATAATCGTGTTTCATGAATTATTTACCATAGCAAAATACTTGTCCTTAGCAATCAGATGATTAACTGATTACAGTTACAAACTGTTCTCTGGTTAACTGTTAATTAACAAAAAAAAAAAAGTATAGAGGCCTCACAAACCTTTATAACTCGATAGTAGTACTCCTCCCCATCTACTCCTACAAGGATCATCTGTTATCAATTAAAACATTGGGAATGGGAATTTCAGCTATAAAAATAAAAAATAAAATATTGAATTTACTACTTAGAAATATTGTGCTGTCAAATACAATAGATGCATTGTCTTTTATGTCATTTGGGGTGCAAAGCAAATTCACATCCATTTGTTCTACCTTTGACTAGATGCCACCATGTTCCTTTGCTACTTGAACCATGCCCTATATGTTTGGAATATAGTTATGTTTGATAGAAAACCAATAAATATGAATGGCCCACTTGAGTCCACAAATGTTACACTTGGCCTCAACCTTATTTGATCTGTCCAAGGAATCCAGTAATTGGCAAATATGGCAGAAATGCCCTAAATAAATATAATAATATAAATAATTCACATTCTGCTTAACAAGGCACACTATTTAAAACTTGCACTTTAGAGATAACATTGTCAGTTGACTTAGTGAGATCACTGCATTGTGTGTATCATTTGTGAACTATATAGCCCTTGACTCATGTTTGCTCTGTTTAAAAATCTGCTCTTTTGCAGCAAAGATAACATAGAATTAAATGACATATTTGAGGTAAAGAGGGCCCACGAGCTGGCAGCACATCTGATGAGTAGTGTCATTATAAGATGTAAACATGCATGCACACACATACAACTGCTCTCTAGGGATGATAAAAAGGCCTTTACAGATTACAGAGAATGTACTGTGAAAACTAATGAGATAAAAATCCTTATAAATGCACTGACTAGTTGTTTCATGTCATTCGGTTTTTATACTGACCTTCCAGACTACAAAGATTTACAGAGAAATTGTTTCCAGAACAATTAAAGTATGGTCTACGTCTATTATATAAATAAATGGTTCACATACCTTTATTTTGAGAAAAAAAACAGTTGAACCATTTTTTTCCCTGTAAACCAGCATAATGGGATATCAAATGGTTTCTATTTTCAGAGAAAGTGCCAAAAGTCCACCTTTTCATATTTGCAGTTACGTGCTGTTTTTTTCTTGGTATTATATCTTGACTGACTTTAATCCATTCAATCTGATTGTTGCATGGTTTGTATCAATTTCTCATTTCCCTTACTTTAAAAAATTAAATCCCCCCCCCCCCCCCCTGCCCCCACTGATTAAGTAGCTAATCAGTTTCAACACCAGGATGTGAGCTGATAAAATCACAGGCATCAAACTTCTGCTCAAAAAGTATCAATAATATGTAGGATATGCTAATGTATAATGATGAGAGAAAAATGCACCACAGTCTCTCTCTAATGTCCCTTTAATTACACTTTAAAAACAATGTATCATGTTACAAATGTGCTGTATTGCTTTTTGATGCAGATTTCAATATGCCCTGTGTATACAGACACCTGCTGTGCTGACATCTGGCAGAGCAGACTGTCAAGATTTATCTCATATACAACCTGCCAGTTTGATTGCAGTGTGGAGAATTAACCCCGCTGTTGAGGTGTATTGTAAGGAAACTTCTATCTTGTAGACCAATAATGAATAGCATTATAGATCTTCACTCTAACTTCAACACCTTCAATCAAATACATAATAATGATGTCCTTTTGAGGCTACTGGAATGCTTATGCTATTATATTGCTGTGTTGCTATACTGCTATGTTATAGGCAGTGGACTGTCATTATATTTGCTGTATATTATTCAGACCAATTTATTGTAGCTTTCAGAAATAGAGCCTATGGTTGCTTTCATAACTAAGTTGAGATATAACCTAGTTAATGAGAGTTAATGAGAGGTCCTTATAAAAATAGTTTTTATAATGCTCTTTATATACAGCTCCAACACCGCTTAGATCTCTTCTTCACGCATGTTAAAAACATCTCTTTTAAATACAAATAAGCATTACAAGTTGTTCTAATTAATAAATATTATAGTACAATTAGAAGAGCATCGTAGTATGTATTTACTATGTCTCAATATCTGTTTAAAATGTTATACTACAATATACATTGTTATAAGTAATGAATAAGAAAGTATAGTGCTAATTATTATAATTAATAAGTATAATAGCACTAAGATTATGGTAACATTTGTGTATTATGTCTCACTATCTGCAAACTAAGGGGTCTACTCAATAATCCCTGATCCGTTGCGAATTGGTTTTGGATTGGGTATAATAACCAAATTTGCCACTCTCCGAAATGCTGCTACTTGATATGCCTGAATTCAGTTCCAAATCAACTGTTTGGGCAGTTCTGAAACGGAAGCACCAGAGGTCTTTGTATCGGGACAGTTTCACATTGAAAACCATAGGTTTTTGGCTACCCAATATGTGACGATCACCCAAGAATACAAATCAGATTCGGGGATGATAGTCGCATTTTGGCCATTTCAATTCTCCAGATCTAACTATAGAATGCAAGTGTGTCCAGTCGGAACCAGTTAATTGATCGAGGAGTGGAATGGAAACAACCTTGATTAAATAATGGATTTTTATCTGAACACAAATACATTGTGCAGGGCAGCATGTGACATTGTGTTGTGCCATAATGGGGAACTCTGCATTTGATTGTGTTTATAAGCAATATTTACAAATGTAGATCATCTTTATTTTTGGGACAATAATGCCACATTCCGTTGATTGAACAGTAAATAACAACAACAAAGAAATACATTTCTGTACTGAAAATTAGAAAGATACTGCTAGCTCAGTATTATACGACTGGGAAATCCATCAGTAAAAAGTAGAAAAGAAGACTACAGAGGATTATATATATAGATGAGAAAAATATAACAGTGATTTATATAAAATGTTATACATATTTTCTTGGTTTAATACTTTGTTTTTTAATCTAATTTAGGTTTTCAGCCTGTCTTGCCTAATCAACAGCAAGGGTTCCAGGGTCTCATAGGAATGCAGCAGCCTCCACAAAGCCAGAATCTGATGAACAATCAACAGGGAAGTCAGGTGCAGGGCATGATGGTTCAATACCCATCCATGTCTTCATATCAGGTAACTAACAACGTTGTGCACAATAGATTAACTTTTGATATGCTTCCTACCTGTGATAATATATCATTACTGCTACCAGTGGAGTAGAAAATAGGTTTAGTGTTTTGCTTGCATTCTGGATGCACTAATAAATTAACAGTAGTGCCATGGGCTAAACCAGTATGTTTCTATTCTTTTTAATCATGTTTAACTACATAAAACAAATGGAGAAAAAAATAGTGAGTAAATACTTAGTGTTGAGAAAGTAATAACTTAAATATACTGTAATATTGCTTTTATTGCTGTAATAAGCATGTGTGATTTTAACATAATATCGTCATGTATATACAAAGGTTTATACACCAAAATGTGAACTGACAGGTCATCAGGTCATCTGTAAAACTCAGGCATTAATAACTGAGTTGGAAAAACAATCAAGAAAATGATTCCAACTCTGCTATTAATGGCTGATTTTTGCAGATCACTCATCTGCACTTGAACCAACAGTTTTTTAGTGTTTAGACCGAATGGGCATGTGGTTATCAGGATTGTCCTCTTACAGTGGACTGTGAGCTACAGAATAAAATGTCAAAACAGGAGTCTAATAACATAGTTTCAAACTATGTCCCTCCAGCTGCTTCTGAACTAGACCTACAATAATTCTCAGGAATCCTAAAGGGCTGTTCAGCGGATTATGGGATTTGTAGTTCATAAGCAGCTGGAGGGCTACAGATCTATAGTCCTTTTGTTGTCTCAAATGTCCAAAACACTTTTGTTTATATCTAGAGACTGTCTGCAGGACTATTGGACTTATGTGTATATACACCGATTTGCTATAACATTATGATCACTGATAGGTGGCAAGCCGATAGAGGCAATGTCATGCTTTAGGCAAAGTTCTGCTAGGAAACCTTGGGTCCTGCTATTCATGTGGATGTTACTTTGACACTTTGATACCTAAGCATTGTTGCAGACCATGTACACCCTTCCATAGAAATGGTACTGCTTGATGACATTGGCCTCTTTCAGTAGAATATTGTTTCCTGCCACAAATCAAAAAAGGTTCAGGAATGATTTGAGGGACACAACAATAAGTTCAAGGTGTAGACTTGACCTCTAAATTCCCCCAATGTTAATCCAATTGAGCACCTTACAGAACTTGAAGGATCTGCTCCTAACGTCTTGGTACCAGGTACCACAGCACACCTTCAGAGGTCTAGTGGAGCCCATGCCTTGAGGGGTTACAAATGTTTTGGCGGAAAAAGGCGACCTACACAAGGGGCTATGAGGCTGATTGGTGTGTGTATCTGATGGTCTTCAAACCTCAGACTTTTGGTTTTTGGAACTGGGGTCTTGATTAAAAAGGATAGCCATGGGCATTCATATTTTGCCACCAAAGGTGACATTTTTGGATGGATGTAAGATGAACCAAAGAAAAAGTTTGAAGTTTGAAGATGATCAGATACCATTGTAGTTCTTACCATAAACGATGCTGACTAGTGATTATTGGCTGATATTGGCTTATATGGCGGCATTATTCCCATGCTGGTTTTATGCAACCACTATCAATAAATTCAGTTACATTTTTTTGTATGAGAGTGCAGCTTTTTCCTATGGACTACAATTTATTTTGATGTCAGTAGCACCCAAGCACTAAGATTGCTTTTTAGATACCGTTTGAGCTGACTGCAGGTAGATATATAGATATAGGTATAAATATATAGATAAATGTAAATATTGGTATAAATATATAGATAGATATATATTTTTAAATTATGTACCTTTGCTTAAATACTCTTTAATGGCTTGAGCTTTGATAAAAAATATATAATAGAAATTATGTTATGCAAAACCCTGTACTAACTATAACACTGTAAATATGTATACTAACATACTATTGTCTCCATGTTATTTTACTTTAGGTGCCAGCATCCCAAAATTCTCAAGGAATACCACAACAAACATACCAACAACAAGTAATGCTGCCTAATATGTCAGGTCAAGGAACTATGCCCAGCACTGGCATGCCTGTTTATTGCAATGTTATACCTCCAACTCAACAGAGTAACCTAAGGCTGATTGCACCACATTGCCCTAACAATAATGTTCCAGTTATCTCGGCAAACTGCAGGACAAACTGCTCAAGCATTAGTAACACAGGCTGGCAAGTAAAATACTAAAAAACAAAACAAATGGGAGGACATCGGAGGATTACACTGTGTATATAACAGAGTATTTCTTCAACGTCACCTACTGTATGGCCTTCAAATAAATGTAGAAGAAAGAAGACATAAACGATGAGAACGTAATGAAACATCTAAAAAAATTGCTGCCTGTAATTTATTAAAAAGAAACATGTCTGCTTTCTAATGGTGCATATTTTTTCATATTTGCTTAGTATGACTTTAAGGCTTAGCTCGTGACATGAATTCAAAGAGGTAAGATTTCTATTCCTACCAATAAACACCACTGTGTAGATTGTAATATCCCTAACCCAGATTAGTTTTGTACTTTGTGTTGATTTTGTGAACCTAAAATATTTATCTTGGATATATTATATATATATATATATATATATATGTAAATATATATTTAAAAAAAATCACTGTACCAAAGCTGTATGGGGAAAAAAAAATAGATTGATGGAATGAAGGAATAATTTATACACACTATTACATTTTTTATGGAGATTTGCTGTATTGTATTGTTTATCCACAATAAAACAAATTGACCTCACTGATAAAGGTCACCTTTCTACAAGTTGTATTGACTCTTTGTATTATTTAAGAATAACATATTTAGTAAGTGACTTAAGGGACTATTCAATACGGACCATTCTGGTCCGAAATGGGTCCAGATCAGTCAAAATAGCCAGAAATTCAGCTAAACAATATAGCCAATTTCGGGCCGGCTTTTGTCAATATTAGCTTCAGGAATCTCGACCCTGGTAATCGTGTTGATTTGCCCTACTCAGTATGATCTGAAATTCCCAAAAAGGGAAGCAAAATTGGTTAACCCAAATATCGAGTATTTCAGTTTTCCTGTTGAAGAATTGAAATAAAAATCATAAAAAAAATCAATAAAAACATTGAAAGAATTTCCCTGGCCCCGATTATAATCATAGGGGGGGGGGGGGGGGGGGCAGGGAAAGTAGATCTAAGATTAACTCCCCCTACTTCTGATTCCATGCATATGTTTGTTCGGCCATCATTTAGGGAGACATATAATTTTTATATGCTGATTAAGCATTTATTTTCCCATTTGAATAAATGTATAAATTTTTATAAATAATTAACTTTAATATGCAGCATTAAGGTAGTCATTTTCATGTCAGAGTAGTCTCTTAAGAATATTTATCATACATGCATTATCTGTGCTCAATGACTGCGTGTAAAAATAACTTTATTGAATAATTTCATAGGTACAAAATTAATTGGGGTGATCTGTATATTTATATTTAGTAAAAGTTTTCATGATGATACACTGCTATGGCAGAAATGAGAGTTTAGTTAATAAGCACACAGCAGGATCCACAGTCTATAGATAATTTAATCCTACATTTGGGACAAAGTGACTGTGTGTGCACCAGGAGTTTAAATGGGTGCCACATTAGTAAGTATCTCACAGGGAGTTAAAACTTTAATTTAATTTAATCTGGATTTAATTTGGTTTTCAGCCAAGTACTGAAGGACATCATGCAGACAAAATCTTTACAACATCTGCATTCTGTTCATCTCGTGACAAGTACATGTATTTCCCACTGACCTACTTCTGTCTGTTGCACCAGTTTCACTGATATTGCTTTAATGCATCAAGGGCTTCGTTAATAGTCGTCCTTTAGTGGACCACAGTGTCTCTACACGTATAGCACTCCACTTAAAACCTACAAGTGGTGGTAAACTTCCATAAATACACAACTGCTCCCAATAACATACATATCATGTAAAAAAGTGGGGGCATAGCTTGGGAGGTTACGTGTTCGCTGTTATGCTGTCACTCAAACAGTCTCACCAAGCAATATCTCTGTCCCAGAAAGTAGGACAGAGCTTGGCAGAACAGTCTTGAAATATTGAGACTGTCCCAAGCAAAGCATGTTATGGGTTGGAAAAACAAAAAAGCATTGATGTCTCCACTTAGTAAGTTGGGCTGCCACATGGCCCAGATTGCCCAGTGCTACAATAGGACTTTTTGTCCCGAACAGCCTTGTTCAGGGACAAAGCAGAACCCGGACTGAGAGCTCTCAGTGAAGAAGGTCTCAATCAGAATAGCCTGCATGCAGTCAGCATCAGGTAAAAAAAAAAAATACTGTGTGTGTTTGTGACACTGTGCGCATGTGGTCCAAAATTTTTATCCACCAGTTCTCTTTATATGAATATGAAGTCAATCTGAGGCAGTATAGACATACTCTTTGTATATAAACAAAATGTTTTACATAAAGCCAATATGGAGCAGTATAGAGATAAACAAAGAATTGGGAGCCTCACCAAGAATGGTCAAAATCTAAAATAGCCAGCCCTATAGGACAATAAACGGAAACCTATTAAAATATGCCTTAAGTAGGTAAATGTGCTCTAAGCCATGAGTATGTAGTAGCGATGAATAGTGGGGATAAATCTAATATATCAATAATTTCATAGTATGTCTCTATATTTTTTTTTTTTAGAAATACAGTAGGGTTTTGTTATTAAAGATTTTGGTTTCTTTTACTATTCTCCTTGGCAGAGATTTAGAAAAAAATCACACCAGAAATAACTGCATTCACAATAGCAAACAATTCTATTTTTGAGCTTGGTTCCGAAAGTGGAGCACTGACTATGAAAGCGAGTGGAATGTATCTATGGATTGCTTCACTTTTACAGTGTTGACCTAGAATGGTTTCTTCATCTGTTACTTGAAGATGGTGTTTTTAATTACTTACAGATTGTTTTATTTTCTTACACTGAACATGCAATTTAGGAATCGATGTTCAAGATGGCAGTGCAGTCAAGGTGAAATGATCAGAATAACATGCAGTTAACACAAATAATTGACATTGATTGAGCTGCAATGTCATGAAATAATGCTCCATGAAGGTTACTGGTAAGGTCTTCTATAAGGTGTCAAAACACTAGAGATGTTTCCATGCTTGTACAAAAGAGGTGGGCAAAGGCGGGAGAGTGATTGGTGGGCAAACAAGGCATGCAGGACTTGGTACATTAAAGGAAAGGGGTGAGAGAATTCATTGCAATGTGCCAAAAGGTCTGTGATCCTCCTGCCTGTCGAGTCTGGGATTTAAATAACTCTCTTGCAGTCAATTCATTGACATCAGGTCATTTAAGAAGTGATAACAAAGGGTCAAGGGATAGCTCTGATCTGGCCTGAAATTGGCCAGATCGGATCTTCATGCAAATTGTGGATATTTCTGAAATTCAGCTACTCAGTATGGCGAATTTTGGTCCAAATCAGCTATTTCTGCAAATTTCTGGCCAATCTTTGGCCATATTCAGTTTGGGGAAAATGGCCTTGGAAACAATGGATGCTCCGAAATGGCCCCAAACTTGGTTCATTTAGCCATATACCGTAATAGCGGGAGAACTGAATGGAAAAGTGTAGAAGAGTTAAAGTAGCATATTTATGATAAATTATAATATATTAATTCTATATATTATAATAGTATATACAGTATAATAATATATGATTTTTTTCAAAGTTTTAATAAAAAAATGTTTTATATTAATTTAAGTTAATTTACTTTATTTGTCATTGTATTTTGTTATTTTTTCTGTTATTAATTTTAATCATTTTTATTTTATTAAACGTATGACCATTTTGGAGCCATTTCAGCAGGAGATGATCTATTTCGGCCATAGCCAAGGTCCTCCTATTGACTTCTATTTCTGTAATAGTCAAGGTCCTCCTTAAATAAGCCAAAGTCCTCGCCATAGAAGTATGTGGGAAGGACCAAGGCTGCCATTTTGGTTAGTCAAACCCCAGATTTTTTTTTCGTTCTTATTCAGGATCTCATCAGCGCTCTGAGCGTAGCCTGAATCATTACAAAAATCAGTGCTACTTAAATAGACCCTCAATTTATTATTAGAGGTGTAAGTAAAGAGGTTATGAACCCTGTGATTCATGAAGCTTTGGGACTTGTTCCATTGCTCCTCAGCCATACCTTTTGTCTCTAGGCACCTACCTGTCCACATGACATCCAAAGTACCGTATTTGCTCGATTATAAGACGACCCTGATTATAAGACGACCCCCCAAACTTTGGATATTCCTTTAGGAAAAAAACTAAAAGCCTGAATATAAGACTACCCTATAGGAAAAAAGTTAAACTTGTATATCTTCACATGTAAATTGCTTTTTTAATAAAAAATTATGATATCAAAAAATGTATTTCTAGTTTTTATTTCTTTTTATGTGCCAATGCTGCCTTTCTCTTTCCCTTGCCCCCATTTTTCTCTCTCTCCCCCCTCCCCTTGTCTGTCTCTTAACCCCCTCACTCCCCTTGTCTCTGTCTCTTAACCCCTTCCCTCCCCTTGTCTGTCTCTTAACCCCTTCCCTCCCCTTGTCTCTGTCTCTTAACCCCCTCCCTCCCCTTGACTCTGTCTCTGCCCCCCTCCCTCCCCCCTGTCTCTCTGTCCCCCCTGTCTCTCTGTCCCCCTCCCTCCCCCTGTCTCTCTGTCCCCCTCCCTCCCCCTGTCTCTCTGTCCCCCCTGTCTCTCTGTCCCCCTCCCTCCCTCCCCCTGTCTCTCTGCCCCCCTCCCTCCCTTCCCCTTACCTTGATCCCTGGTGGCTAGTGGGGGCAGCCGGGGGATGTCTGCACGATACGTGCAGATATCCTCCATGCTGCCCGACACGGCAGTCTATTATGACGGACAGCTTTCCGTCATAATAGTCTGCCGTGTCGGGCAGCATGGAGGATATCTGCACGTATAGTGCAGACATCCCCCAGCTGCCCGATTGTCCCTGGTGCCTAGTGGGGCAGCAGAGGAAGTCTGCGCGATGAGCGCAGACCTCCCCTGCTGCCGCCCGGCACGCTCGCCGGGACTTCTGTGACGAAAGCGGAAGTACCCGGCTTCTTCACAGGAGCCCCGGCGGTCGTGCCGGGCGGAAGCAGGGGAGTCTGCGCTCGTTGCGCAGACATCCCCTGCTGCTAGAGAGGGGGATCCAGGTCCCCTGCAGCTCTGCTGGGGACCTGGATCCATGTCTTATAATCTGACCTCAATTTGAGGTCAGATTATAAGAAGACCTCGATTATAAGACGAGGGGGATTTTTCAGAGCATTTGCTCTGAAAAAAACCTCGTCTTATAATCGAGCAAATACGGTATATCTTGAATCAAGTAGAAGGACACACTCGCTGCTCCACAGCACCCACTCTACTTTGTGTCTTGTTGCTGTATTCAGTCTCTCCATGGTATGGGACTATTCACCCAAAAACTTTTGTACAATACTACGAAGAAATTCCTATGTGTGTAATATCATCCCTTGAACAGGCAGAAAAAAACAATTAACAATATACAGCAATCAGCATGCAGCGTGACACCTTTCACCATAAAATCAGAGGTTATGAGGGGGAACGTCTGTCAGCGGTGTCCAGCCCCCAAAAACAATATGTGCCAGATATTTGACAGCTGATTCTTATTCTTAATATAAAAAAAATAGATAATTGAGAAAATGTTTTTCATGATCAGCAATTTGCAGCAGGAAAACCAGAACAATAACCAGTGTTGTGAATCGCCTTACATGTTTCCAGCTTTAACTATGAATATCTTCTCCTTGTGCCTTCATCTTAGCACTCTTCGCCATGCTGTGCTCTCCTTCAGACAATACTGATTCTTGCAGTCTCAGACTAGGAATCCCAAAATCCCTTGTATCTCAGGGCCAGATAGAATGAAAACTAAATGAAAATTTTAGTTTTTCCCAACTCTAGTTTCAACCCTATTGGGTCTTTGTCATCCTACTGGGATGTTCCCCCAGAGTACCAATGCCTGAAATTAAGAGGCATCCAGGAGGGTTCAAAAGGGATTTGTACAATTTAGGAATTAAGTAGAATGTGACTACTACAGGATTTTTATTAAAGAGAAACTCCAGTTACTTAGTTGTAAATAGACATTGGTCTTCCATTTCTCTAATGGTTTCAGTCCAATAATATGTTGTAGCCATCATGACTACTTTCCCCCCTTTGTCTGATTGTTTGGATTGTTGAAATGAAAACAAATAATCTGTCAGGTATAAATTCAGACTGTGATTTTAATAATTTATTAAGATACTTAAGGAGCCAGATTGGGCAAAATAACAGGATTTCCAAAATAACCAAAATGCAGGTGTGATGGAACCCCCTCCGTCAGAGTCTGCTTCCTTGGTGCAGTGATTTTATATCTCCAGACGCTCAAACCACTAGTTGAAATGTAGTGTAGAGATCAAGCATAATAACTCACTTATTGAGATTTTACATTGACTTTTATAAAGACAAAATATGACCTCAACTAGGGGAAGGCACAAGGGGAAACGAATTAGTACATGGTAAGTCTCAAACAGAGAGCCTTATTTTAAACCGGTAATTATATACAATAGGACATAACAATCTTAACCTGGGGAAAACATGATAGGACAATGGTTTGGCCCACCCAGGCTACACACACTGGCTGT
This sequence comes from Pelodytes ibericus, assembly GCA_036172795.1. Taxonomy (NCBI): domain Eukaryota; kingdom Metazoa; phylum Chordata; class Amphibia; order Anura; family Pelodytidae; genus Pelodytes; species Pelodytes ibericus. Next base: position 136,782,918 of record CM069859.1, on the reverse strand, counting down.
CATCCTGAGTGACCTTGTCCTGGGCACCCTGTGCTAGAAGTCAAGTTGTAATGAAAACAGGAATATCTGGCAAGTACTGGCTGTGTGGTACATGTGACAACAATCTCCCGTATTCTTCATATGTCTGGGCTATGGGGTAGAGTGGCAAGACGAAAGCCTTTTCTTACGAAGAAAAACATCCAAGCCAGGCTACATTTTGCAAAAACACATCTGAAGTCTCCCAAAAGCATGTGGGAAAAGGTGTTATGGTCTGATGAAACCAAGGTTGAACTTTTTGGCCATAATTCCAAAAGATATGTTTGGCGCAAAAACAACACTGCATATCACCAAAAGAACACCATACCCACAGTGAAGCATGGTTTGGGGCTGTTGTTCTTCAGCTGGAACTGGGGCCTTAGTTAAGATAGAGGGAATTATTAACAGTTCCAAATACCAGTCAATATTGGCACAAAACCTTCAGGCTTCTGCTAGAAAGCTGAACATGAACAGGAACTTCATCTTTCAGCATGACAACGACCCAAAGCATACATCCAAATCAACAAAAGAATGGCTTCACCAGAAGAAGATTAAAGTTTTGGAATGGCCCAGCCAGAGCCCAGACCTGAATCCGATGGAAAATCTGTGGGGTGATCTGAAGAGGGCTGTGCACAGGAGATGCCCTCGCAATCTGACAGATTTGGAGTGTTTTTGCAAAGAAGAGTGGGCAAATCTTGCCAAGTCAAAATGTGCCATGCTGATAGACTCATACCCAAAAAGACTGAGTGCTGTAATAAAATCAAAAGGTGCTTCAACAAAGTATTAGTTTAAGGGTGTGCACACTTATGCAACCACATTATTTTATTTTTATATTTTTTCTTCCCTCTACTTAAAAGATTTCAGTTTGTTTTTGAATTGAGTTGTACAGTTTATAGGTCACATTAAAGGTGGAAAAAGTTCTGAAATGATTTATCTTTGTCTCATTTTTTTACAGCACAGAAACCTGACATTTTAACAGGGGTGTGTAGACTTTTTATATCCACTGTATGTGCCCTAATATTATATCAAATACAAATATTCATTTTACAATATCTGTTCAAAGGATGATATTTGGGCATATATGAAACAATGCTAAGTGAAAAAAACACCAGCAAAAGAACATTTAGCATATACACCAATAAGTAACCACAATGAAAGGAAAGGATTATTAATGTACTAAGATGTTTATATATCTGTAGTCACTGTTATACATAATCACAAACCATCACCTCTGGTATTACAAGGGAAATATATGAAAATATAATTGAAATAGGTACATGGACAGGGAAATTGCTGCAAATACGCATTAATAACATATATTACATGGTAATGGATGAACTGATTAGTATTCCTTAACATAGGCCAGCGTGACCTGAATTCTGCAACACACACACACAATCCACCTGTGAGATCCCAGCAATCAGATCAAAATACACATGATTCACAGAACCCAATTAGGGACGATTCAAAATCTGGGCTGGTGAGATTGTCAGCAATACTGCATGATTTGTTTTAACATGACTTCAAACGGATTCTGGGAGTAAGATCTTGAATTGTTATCAATTCTTTTCTAGAGCTAGAGGCCCTGGCCTCCAGTGTTAAGAAGTATATCCACTTTCCTACCTAGGAAGCTGAGAGGTGCAAGGTCATGTTAGCCTTTTACAGAGTCTCAGGTGCCTAAGGTTCATTGGGACCATAGACTGCTCTGATGTTCTGCTGTAGACCATTTCACGCAGAGAGGAATTATATTGAAACTGGAAGTTTCAATATAATTCCACATTATATTGGAAAGCACATCATGGGTGTAAAGTCATGTCATGGTGTAGCCATTTTGAGGCAACATCATGAGTCATTCATCAGCCCTAAGTTTGGCAATGGTGAAATGTCTTATACATGGTATGATACCTAATAACCTTGCATCTCAGCAAGTTCAGTGTAAAGTGCATTGACCATTGACCAAAACAATATATACATTTAACTTAAAAGTATCGTAACACCCAGGGGCGTCGCTAGGTCTCCAAAAGATCCGAAGCTGGAGCCCATGATAGATTTGATAGAAGTGGATTAAATAAGATCACATGCTTAGGTGGCATACAGACTGATATAATTGACGCCAATGAACAATAGGTATATATGGGTATATATCGGGGCTCAACAAATCCCGGGCACCAGGAAATTATACCTGGCGCCCAGTTTTTGTTGTCCCTGCATGGTGCCCTCGCCGCTGGGTTCATTTTATTTATCCAGCGGAGCGTGGGGGAGCAGTGTGTGCACCGGCTGCACAGTCTTCCTGCTCCATCCCCACATGCACCGTACTATAGTGTCCGAGTGTGCTCAGCAGGGCTAGAAACAACAGCAGGGCACAGACCAGGCTAAAATGAGGTATAGCAGCCAGGAGGGGGACATATTGATAGATGCACTTTTTTTTATCATAAACAACAACAAAATTGCTGACTTGTGTGTAAGTGTATGTGACTGACAGAGTGTGTGTGTGTGTGTGTATGACTGACTGCATGTGTTTATGTGACCCACTGTATGTGTGTGTGACAGACTGTATGTCTGACTGTGACCGAATGTATGTGTGTGTCGGTGACTGACTGTATGTGTGTGTCTGTCTGTGACTGACTGTGTGTGTGACTGACTGTGTGTCTGTCTGTGACCGACTGTATGTGTGTATCTGTCTGTATGTGTGTGTGTATGTGTCTACCTCCACAGCAATAAAAGTCACAGTAATGTACAATGTGTGAATTTAACACAGACTCCACAGCACATTACTGTACCACAATACACAATAAGACTCGCAGTACACAAAAAACTCACATTACTCAAAGATACACTTATACACAAAAATACACAGCCACAAATAGACACACACATGCAGCCACACATACACACACATTCACACTTGCACAGTCACACATACATACACACACCCTTACACACAGAGTCACACAATCCCACTTACACACACCAACTTACATCACACACACACACACTTGTATGTGAGCAAATTCCCATGATTTAAAAATAACTGAGCATACAAAAAGTTGTGTACGTTGCATACAACATTTACTAGTCTCATAATATGCCATAATATAGGGGATATCACACACACAGACAACCACCCTGACCCCCCCCCCCCCCCCCCCCCCTACATAGACATGTGTGTAAACCTGCAACTCTCACATGCACATCACAAATATTTATTTTTTATCTTTTAATAAAAAGGTGTCAAAAACCTGGGGAGAATAGGCTGAGGTTTGAAGGTATGCTCCTTCTACGAACCTCATAAAAGAGAGAGGTGCAGGGAATTGAGAGGGGAATTCAACTGAATGGGAGTATTTTTCCAACTCTGCTACTTTAGCCTTTAGTTTGAAATTCTCATCTCACTTCCCTGCAATTCTCTCTTTCATGAATAAAGCCTATAATATAATGAGCAGCACATTCATTCATAATCTATGGGTTTAATACTATAACCAGGTAATTGGAATGTCTAATGCCATGTGTATGGACTTCTACTGCCATCAATATAAAGACTATAAATATAAAGATGAATCACTACTATGCATATTGAAAGTGATAATCAGGTGTGAAAATAAAAATGGTATGAGCACTGTTTCACACTTGATTATCACATTCAATATGAATAATTGTAATTAATCACATTTTCTCCTAGTAATCTCACTGCCACTCACACACTCTCATAACTCTGCCACTCACGCTTTCACTCTCGCACACTTACACTCTGCCACTCACACACACTCATAACTCTGCTGCTCACGCTTACACTCACACACTCTGCTACTCACACACATACACACGCACATTCATAACTCTGCCACTCACGCTTACACTCACTCACACGCACTCTCGTATCTCTACTGCTCACACTTATACTCTCCAATACTCTGCCACTCACACACACTTACACTATGCCACACACATACACTCATAACTCACGCTTACACTCTTCCAAACACTCACACTCTGCCACACTCACTTATACACTCACACTATGCCACTTACATTCTGCCTCTCACACACACACACACTTATAACTCTTCCACTCATGCTTACACTCACTCACACACACTCTCTTCCAAACACACTCACACACATACACTTACTTACACTCTGCCACACTCACACACTTATTTACACTCTGCCACTCACACCCACTTACACTCTGCCACTTACATTCTGCCACTCACATACATACACATGCACACTAATAACTCTGCCACTCACACTCTGCTACTTACATACATACACACTCATAACTCTGCCACTCACACTCTGACAAACACTCACGTGCAAAGCTTGAGGGGGAGGAGTTAAGCACGAGGGGCGGAGCCGATCATGAGGTGGCAGAGTCTGGTGCTGTTCAGCATACATACTGCAGCATGCAGGAGACTGGGTCGACCACGAGGGGGCGGAGCCGAGCGCGAGGGGCGTGGCTACAGTCTCCATTCGGGGCTATGGAGGGGAGATCCGGGGCTTCAGCCCCAGTATCTCCCCCCCCTAGCGCTGCCTCTGGTAACACCAATCTATTCTTCTATACTAAGAAAGTATGAATGTATGCGTGCTCTTACATTATACTCACATTATTACCATACTTGGAATCTAATTTAGAAAATTACCCCTAAAGGGTCTAAGAGTAATTTTCATGTAGCATTATTTATAGTGCTGCATGCAGCATTGTGTACAGTGATGCATGTTGATAAATTAATCTTAAGGGAATTATTTGGGAATTATTTAAGCATTTTGCCCCATGTTTATATTGAATCGGACACTTGTGTTAACAACTGCTAGAATGCAATTCATTTATTTTCCTCTTTTCTCTTTTCTATATATGTCTTATAGCTTTGCACTTTTATTACAACTGCATATGTGGTAAATCCATAATGTTACATGTGTTACTATCTGCCACAATACAACCAATTTGTTCTCCTTCTCTCTCTCCTCTAAACATGTTTGTACAGCATCATATTCTGAGGATAACTGCACATATGGAATACTCATATACATCTTATAGCTCAGTTCTCCCTCATGTTAGACTTAATGTTACTCCGCTCTTACAGCCCAAGACCTTGCCTCTCACTTAAAAAACAAAATCGACGCTATCAGGTATAACTTCACCTCCCGTGACTTGCTTCAACTACCTCCTGCCTCGTTCCCATCCCCCAAACCCACTCTGAATATCTTCTCCCCTGTAGCTGAGAAAGAGGTTGACGATCTGCTCTCCTGCTCGAAATCTACTACTTGTGCGCTTGATCCCATCCCGTCTCACCTTGTATCCTCTCTTTCCCCTCTACTTTGTCCAACTCTAACCCATCTCATCAACCTCTCCCTGTCCTCTGGAATAGTACCGTCAACCTTCAAGCAAGCCCAAATCGTACCTGTATTGAAAAAATCTTCCCTCGACCCTACTCTTCCATCTAACTACCGTCCTATATCCCTTCTCCCCTTCGTGTCCAAGTTGCTGGAGAAAACTGTGCACTCATGACAGACAGACTTTCTGACTCACAATGACCTACTTGACCCTTTTCAATCTGGCTTTAGACCCTTACACTCTACTGAAACAGCCCTTACTAGAGTATCAAATGACCTCCTTGCTGCCAAATCTAAAGGCCACTTCTCGGTGATGATCCTCTTAGATCTCTCTGCTGCCTTTGACACCGTTGACCACCGCCTCCTTCTTAATAGATTATCCTCACTTGGCTTAGGTGGTTTGGCACTCTTTTGGATCAAGTCATACTTATCTGAGCGCTCCTTTTCAGTGCCTGTTCCGCTCTCTGTTGGTGTTCCGCAAGGATCGGTCCTTGGCCCGCTGTTGTTTTCCCTCTACACTACCGCTCTGGGAGAACTCATCCACTCTTTTGGCTTTCACTACCACTTGTACGCGGATGATACTCAGCTCTACCTCTCCTTCCCTGACCTCACTCCCTCTCTAGTGTCACGTGTAGCTGAGTGTCTGTCAGCCATCTCCGCTTGGATGTCTGATCGCTACCTGAAACTTAACCTCTCCAAAACATAACTGATTATCTTCCCTCCCTCAACTGCTGTCCCTACACATGGGTTCACAGTCACCGTTGATAATGCCACAATCGTACCGGCTGACCTTGTTCGATGTCTTGGTGTCACTTTTGACTCTGCTCTCTCCTTCGTTCCCCAAATTCAGTCCTTGGCCAAATCCTGTCGGCTGCACACATTCGCCCGTTCCTCAGCGAAGAGACCGCCAAAATTCTAGTGCACTCGCTTGTGATCTCTCACCTGGACTTCTGTAACAATCTTCTGACTGGAATACCTCTGGCTCATCTGGCTCCCCTACAGTCTATCCAAAATGCGGCTGCCAGACTCATCTTTCTTGCACGTAGGTCTGATTCGGCTGCTCCTCTCTGCAACGCCCTCCACTGGCTTCCCGTCTGCTTGAGGATAAAATTTAAAATTCTGTCTTTAACCTATAAAGCCCTCCACTCCTCTGCTCCTACATACATTTCCTCCCTTGTTAAGCGTTATCTCCCTGCACGACCTTTCTGCTCCTCAAAGGGGTTAACACTCTCTTCTAATCTCATCACCACTTCTCACTCGCATCTCCAAGATTTCGCCCGAGCTGCGCCCTCTCTCTGGAACTCCCTTCCCCGGAGCATCCAGCTCTCTCCCTCCTTTTCAAACTTTAAAAAGTCCCTCAAAACTCATCTCTTCAGAGACTCACTACCCAACCCACTAGATTACCAGTCCCTTTGCCTCTAGCCGATCCCACCTAGCTGGAACCCACACTCCCTCTTTGACTTATCCCACCTAGTGCCTCCCATCCACTCTACTGTTACTACAACTTAAATCCCTCTGTCAGGAACTGACCGTGCCTGGACTTGAACACTGACTTCCATGTTCCTAGCTCTCTTCTTTACCGGTTCGCTAGCCTGTCTTTTACATTTTAGCCTATGTTCTAGTTACAATGAATATACCAAGCCTTGTTATTATCATCAACTCTCCTCACCTGTGTCAAGTCATGTGCTCACTCTAAGCCTATAAAAGCCCCTTCCTGTGAATCTACCTTTGCCAGATTATTGTGGTTCCTGCCTGCAGTATATCAAGCTTTCTATTGATTGTTATTTACCTGTTACCGATTTTGGACCGTCTCACTACTCTGCCTTCTCCTACCCACTGACCTTGGCTTGCCTGACTACGTTTATACTCTTTGTTCCAGCCTCACAGCTCTGCTAAAAGACCAGATTGTCACTCAAAGCTCAGGGGCTCAACCACCTGGGTAACGAGTGGCTACTTCTGGCAGAAGACCTTGCTGATCTGGCTGCTGGACTCCAAACCTGCTAACATCAGTATCATTACACCCTCTGACCTCTTCAATCCCTTAATTGTCTCATGGACCCCATTCCTTTTAGATTGTAAGCTTACGAGCAGGGTTCTCTACCTCATGTACCAGTCTGTACTAGTTTGTCTAACTTAGTATGTAGTTCCCTTCTATGCTCTGTACCAAGCGCTACAAGAATTGGTGGCGCTGTACAAATAAATGTTAATGTAATGTAATGTAATGGATGTACAGAAATTTTACATCTAAGCGACACTTATACTGATCACACCTAATTGGGTATGTTATCTAGTTTTAATTACATTGCTGATATTATCTTGCTTCTTCCTTCCTTTACTTTAGGACATATAGTTATATTCCTCCTTTACATCCAACTTCTCCTTTTTCTCCTTTTAAACATCGTGTATATCTATTTATATCAACATCTGTTAGCCACGTCTTTTATTATCATATCCGTTTTCACAATACCTTCAATATACATAGTCCATCTTTGTTTTTAAGTCACGTTTTTATTATATATGTATTAATATTATATGAAGTTTTGTATTATCTTTTATGATTGTCGATTAACAATGATCCATATTCACCATTTTTCACATATGAAACTCCTTTGCCCGCCCCCTTCCCTATCCTTCACGTCCATTCAGAGAAATACACATACTAGGGGGTGTGTCATTGCCTACGAGCTTGGGCACGCCCCTCTGTACGCTCACTCACTATAAGACACAGATTAAAAGCTGATTGGGGGGCATGTCCTAAGCCTGATTGGCTGTTTAAGTACACGTGATGACTTTTGGCACCATATTTAAAAACCCTTATTTACACCACAAAGTTAGCTTATGATTAAGCGCTAAATAGCGCGAAACGCGTCAAGCGACTCAGGCTTACCTGTCTCTGCCACTTTTTGCCCACTGTTTTGCTGTGCTGTATCACTTTCTTCTTTGGAAAATAAACACCTACCTTTTTTACCGCATTCATCGACTCCCAGAGTGCCATTTCTACATACTTACCTGTTTGTGACTTTGAAGGTGCGAACCAGGCACCTGTAGAGGCACCGGAGCCGTGGTCGTGGGACGTTGGTGAGCCTGTTTGTTCTATTACTATAACTGCATTGACAAGTTCCCATGAATTAGTCAAACTATCAAACCTACTGATCAATTTCTATCAAGTTGAGTTTTAGAAACAAATTCCCATTGAAGAGCCTAGTGTTGGAGGACGTTATTATGCATTGTGCAGCTCCAAGGGTTGTTCTCATGTAAGTGCCCATTGATTTCCACTGGTCCTTTGCTCAGACACTCAAGCTGGGAGTACTCACTATGTTCACAGTTCATTTGTATCTGAGTTGGCTTGAATTAGAGCAGTTGGACAAAGAACAAATAAATATTAAGAGGCAGTGAGACAATGAAAAAAGGCAGATAAAAGCCATGGAATAACTTTAGAGCTTATAGCTATAAGGATATGACTGATGTACCTGATTCCGCTTTTGACACCTTTCAGACCGTCCGTGTCATCTGCTGTGCACAACCCACAGAACATGGCAGGAGTGTAATATACTCCTCACATGTAGTAGGTATGTGGTTATCTCACAACTTCTGCTCTGTTTTTGTCACTTATTGGCTGTGTAGTTTTCAACCTGAGCATTTCTGAATTTTCTTTTGGTTTTGATTTGTTAATAATTTGGTAATTTCAGGCTATTTTCGGTGTGCTAAAGCTCCTATAGGATATAATGGCTGTTTGAGGCTACCACTTTGGTTTAGTGCAGTTTGGCTGCTTTCATTTTCAGAACATATTGGTGTGAGATCCCCTAAGATCTCCGAATTGTGAACAATGAGGCACATTGGAGCTACCTGAGCAGCACAAAATTCTCTTCCCACCAATGGGCTCTGGATACATCCAGACTTCGGGGACATAAATTTGGCTTTAAAAATTGGGCCTACCATTAAATATCTCTGGGTGTTGGTTTATATCATGTTGTTCAAGGATCTATTTGTCTACTATTTATTAAGGAGAGGAACTGTCTGTCAAATTCCCTTGTACTTTTTGGTACATTCTGCTATTAAGCCAGCAGCTGCTTGCAATGTTTCATCACATCCCCTGTGCTTTCGGGTGGAGAGGTAAAAGATACTAATATCTGCCAAAGTCACTGGACCATTAATGAGGTCCTTTAAAAGTATCATACACTATAAAGCCCTTCGATTATATTTGTTACAATCAACTCCCATGATGCTAAGGCAGTCAGTTAAACAATAACTAATATATTTTAACCCTTGCTCCCTGAAGGAAATGTGCCATTTACAACTACACTTTGTAAGCTGTTTTTCACCTAGTTCTCTATCCAAGTTCAAATATTTGTTTTTTTCCAATTTGAAAAAGTTTACATAATTATAAAAAATGCTATGTAATAATTAGTATGTTTTAAACAGTTTGTATGGGATGTTTTTTTTATTTATTTATGAGGCTTAGAATGTTAAGCTGATTAAATACATCTCAAATCTCCTTTATGTGTGTGCATCCCTCTTAATCTTCATGGCTGTAAATTAATCAAGGATGCTTATGCGCCTGACATAAATCCTTCAACCCAACTACTTTTTTCGAAATGAAAACAAAAGACAAAATCAAGTTACGCATTTTCATTCAGTTACATTTGAGTAGCAATATAGCCTGAACAATGTAAACAAAAGCTCACTGGTATTTACCTACATGATACCATATTTGACTGAATTCAAGGCGACCATGATTATAAGGCAACCCCCCTAACTTTCATCATGTGAAAAAAGAAAAATACCTAAATATTAGATGACCAGATAGGGGAAAAGGTGTGCTTGTAAATACTACTTCACATGTAAGCATTTTCATAAAAATGATATTGGGAAAAGTAAATGTATTGTTTTTCTTTCCTTATTTCACAATATTACTGACATCTGAATGGCACAATATTACTGGTATCTAGCACAATATTATAGGCATCTGACTGGCACAATATTATTGGTATCTGGTATCTGATTGGCACAATATTACTGGCATCTGAATGGCACAATATTACTGGCATCAGAATGGCACAATATTACTGGCATCAGAATGGCACAATAATATTGACATATTAATGGAAAAATGTCTGTGGCATGTTAATGGCAAAATAATACTGCATATTAATGGAAAAATAATACTGGCATATTGATGGGCACATTGACTGTGGCATATTTAATGGACAAACAGTGTCATATTTTAACAGGCAAACTGTCTGTTGCATATGCAATGTCAAAGTGACTGTGGCATGTTCTGTGGGGAAAAATAGCATGTACTATGGGAGAAAGTGACAATGTGGCTTTTTTTCTGCATGGGCAGTTCAGTGGAACAAAGTGAAACTGTGGTATGTTCTCTGGGGCAAATTTACACTGTAGCATGCAAAAATGTGTGGGTTCAATATGAGTGCAAGCCATGTGCTGTTGGTGCAATATAGGTGCATGACAAATGCTGTTGGTGCAATATAGGTGCATGACAAGTGCTGTGGGAGCAATATAGGTGCACGACAAGTGCTGTGGCTACTCTACAGGGGCGGGCTGGGCCGGGGGGCAGGGAGGCAATTGCCCCCCAGGCCGCCCTAAGGTTTGTAAAACACGGTCACTGGGCCAGTGTTAAAAAAATAAAAAAACGCGCTTGCAGGCAGAGACGGAGGTGAGAGGGATCGGAAGATCCCCTCTCACCTCCGCTCTGCTTGCAAAACTGCACGGGGAGCCGAACAGGCAGCACAGAGAAACCTCCGTGCTGCCTGTTCGGCTCCCCGTGCAGTGTGCCGACACGGAAGTGCCGACAGTCACGTGATCGGCGCTCTGACGTCAGACGCGCGCCGATCACGTGACCTGTCGGCACAACCGCCGGGAGGCCGAACAGGCAGCATGGAGGGACCATGCTGCCTGCCACCAGGGAAGTCCTTCTGCCACTAGCCACCAGGGAAGTCCTGCCACTAGCCACCAGGGAAAAAGGTAAGAGATGGGGGGGGGGGGCAAAAAACACTGGCATATTATTGGGCAAATTGGCTGGGGAATATTGCATGGCAAATAACACTGGAATATTATTGGGAAAATTGGCTGGGGAATATTACATGGCAAATAAGACTGGCATATTATTGGGCAAATTGGCTGGGGCATATTACATGGCTAATAACACTGGCATATTATTGGGCAAATTGGCTGGGGAATATTACATGGCAAATAACACTGGCATATTATTGGGCAAATGGGCTGGGGAATATTACATGAAAAATAACACTGGCATATTATTGGGCAAATTGGCTGGGGAATATTACATGGAAAATAACACTGGCATATTATTGGGCAAATTGGCTGGGGAATATTACATGGCTAATAACACTGGAATATTATTGGGCAAATTGGCTGGGGAATATTACATGGCAAATAAGACTGGCATATTATTGGGCAAATTGGCTGGGGAACATTACATGACTAATAACACTGGCATATTATTGGGCAAATTGGCTGGGGCATATTACATGGCTAATAACACTGGCATATTATTGTGCAAATTGGCTGGGGAATATTACATGGCAAATAACACTGGCATATTATTGGGCAAATTGGCTGGGGAATATTACATGGCAAATAACACTGGCATATTATTGGGCAAATTGGCTGGGGAATATTACATGGAAAATAAGACTGGCATATTATTGGGCAAATTGGCTGGGGAATATTACATGGCAAATAACACTGGAATATTATTGGGCAAATTGGCTGGGGAATATTACATGGCAAATAAGACTGGCATATTATTGGGCAAATTGGCTGGGGAATATTACATGGCAATTAACACTGGCATATTATTGGGCAAATTGGCTGGGGCATATTACATGGCTAATAACACTGGCATATTATTGGGCAAATTGGCTGGGGAATATTACATGGCAAATAACACTGGCATATTATTGGGCAAATTGGCTGGGGAATATTACATGGAAAATAACACTGGCATATTATTGGGCAAATTGGCTGGGGAATATTACATGGAAAATAACACTGGCATATTATTGGGCAAATTGGCTGGGGAATATTACATGGCTAATAACACTGGAATATTATTGGGCAAATTGGCTGGGGAATATTACATGGCAAATAAGACTGGCATATTATTGGGCAAATTGGCTGGGGAACATTACATGCCTAATAACACTGGCATATTATTGGGCAAATTGGCTGGGGCATATTACATGGCTAATAACACTGGCATATTATTGTGCAAATTGGCTGGGGAATATTACATGGCAAATAACACTGGCATATTATTGGGCAAATTGGCTGGGGAATATTACATGGAAAATAACACTGGCATATTATTGGGCAAATTGACTGGGGAATATTACATGGCTAATAACACTGGCATATTATTGGGCAAATTGGCTGGGGAATATTACATGGCAAATAACACTGGCATATTATTGGGCAAATTGGCTGGGGAATATTACATGGCTAATAACACTGGAATATTATTGGGCAAATTTACTGGGACATATTAAATGGCAGAATAACACTGGCATGTCATTGGACAAATCGTCTGGGGAATATTAAATGGCAGAATAAGACTGGCATATTATTGGGCAAAATGGCTGGGGAATATTAAATGGCAATTAACACTGGCATATTGGGCAAATTAGCAGGGGCATATTAAATGGCAGATAACCTTGGAATATTATTGGCCAAATTTACTGAGTCATATTAAATTGCAGAATAACACTGGCATATTATGGGACAAATTGGCTGGGGAATATTAATGGCAAATAATATTGGAAATGTGTATGTAATGGGGTGATGGAGGTATGTAAATGTGGTGATGGGGCATGTCCTGGTGTGCAACGTGAGTTATGGGTCATGTCGTAGGTGTGCAACGTGGGTAGGGGGGGGGTGCCCAAATTTTGGGATATTGGGTGTCTAAATCCTGGCATATTGAGGGGCATAATCCTGGCATATTGAGGGGCATAATCCTGGCATATTTAGGGGAAAATCCTGGCATATTGAGGGGGCATCATCTTGGCATATTGAGGGGAAAATCCTGGCATATTGGGTGTCTAAATCCTGGCATATTGAGGGGCATAATCCTGGCATATTGAGGGGCATAATCCTGGCATATTGAGGGGCATAATCCTGGCATACTAAGGGGCATAATCCTGGCATTTTGTAAGGGAAAATTCTAGCATATTAAAAGGCAAATCCTGGCATATTGTGGGGGAAAATCCTGGCAATATTCGTTATAAAACAAGGAAAAGATGGCCGTGGATGGGGAGGCGATTCGATGGTGCAATGGGCCACTTGACTGGATTTGCCCCCAGGCCTAAGGCTGCCAGCCCTCCCCTGCTACTCTACGTTGGCTGTGTTATGTCCTTTAGGTGCAATGTGGGTGCAGAAAAAGGGAATACAAACAAGAAATGCAACTCTTCAATAACCTTTTTATTACATATGAAAATAGTTGAATATAATATTAAGAAGTCCATATAAGTATAAATGCAACTAGTGAGAGAGAGTGAGATGTGTATAGATATTTATAAATATATATGAACATATGTAAGTGCTCTCTAATATCTGTGTATATTTTTGTCATTTAGGTAATGAGTAGTTGTAGTGCAGTGTTGCATAGTAAGATGGTATACATATTGCAGCCATATATACACATTTTGTATCCAAATATACAGTTTATACACTGCAATTATACACGTAATATACACATTTTATACAATGCAATAAAAATACTCACTGCAAGAAATGTCCAATTATGTGTGTGCGCCTATTTTTATGTTTTTGTGTGTGTGGGGGGGGGGGGGAGGTAACATTGCGATGGATGGAGTTATTGCATGCAGGGGAGGGGGCAGAGTCCAGGGGGCCCAAGCAAATGCTTGCCAGGGTCCAATCACTATTAAAGATGGCCCTGAGAGACATCATTTGACACTCTGTGCTGTTTGTCATGCATGTGTTACCAGACTGTAGATTTCTTGTTAGTCTCTCTTGGCAATCCAGCACTTGTGAACTACTGAGCATAATAAAACCAGTAGTCCACAAGAGTGCCAGAGGTCAGGAGTCACTGCTTTAGGTGGAGTGTGGAACATGGAAATACATGACCCAAGCACTGATAAATGTATAATCTTATACTCACGTGACAAGGAAGTAAGACTCCAGGAGTCTGGAGCTGGATTTTTTAAAGGCCACAACATGTATTAAGAAAACACTGTGACAAACATTAATATTAATTTAGTCAAACATTTAATTAACAGATTAAACATAAAATAACATGGTTATCAGCATTTTTGGCAGGTTAAATCTGGGCCCTTTGCAGAAGCATACACTATTCCATCTGGAATAGAGTGCTATTCAACTACAATAGGGACCATAAATATCCAGTGCTTTCCCTTACCACTGATATTGTGGTAAGGGAATAATGACAGTTAGCATAAAACTCAGTTATTTCCTATTTCTCTGTTAAAAATAAGCTTGGTGACCGGCATTGTAATAACCAACATCATTGCCACCCCCAAGTACTCTATGTGCCAGGGCTGGCCAAATGCCTCTGGCACATTAAATAAATAGATTTATTAAATGAAAGAAAATATCTACCTAGCCTCCCTTAACTCTACATTGCCCAGCTAAGGGGACAATTTAAAATGGCCTATTAATCTGAAAATCCTTAGAATTTGTGAATCTGCAGAGAATAACCCAATGACAATGCAGGACGACAGTGTTGAATTTCTAACAAATAATGCTTGTTTTTTTTCTTAAAATTAATCATCTTGAACTTTGAATCTGTTTAAATAAAATACATATTTAATTTCTATAAAATTAGACAGAATGAATTTATATTAGAAGAGGCAGGCATCTAAGTTCTATTTTTAACAAGGGTAATAAAGTACAAGCTACCATAGCAGTTTTTCTTTGATCAGTGCCTGAGCATTAATTAGTTGTGGTGCTTTGATACCATTTTATGCCTTCCATTTGAATACAGTGGAGGCACCCATTCTGTTTGCATGCAACAGTACAATGTTGGTTTAATTATAACAACTTTAGGAATATATTAAAATGTAATACACCAACTCTTAATTAAGGTTAACATATTTACCATAATAAAGCTGTGTTTGTTTTTATTTGCAAAGTAAGTAAATGGAATCATGATTTACATTTCTTTTAGAGCATGTGTTCCCAGCCACTCTCACTAGTGTTACAAGCTTGTCATCAATTTGTCAGTGAGCCTATTAATGGAACAATAAAGCATATCCAGATACTTTTGCCTATATTACTCATTCCCCCTCCTCCCAAAGACATCCCACAACTTCCAGGGGGCATGCCTTCCCAGGTTTGGAAGCACTCTTATAAAGAGCAGTGCAGCTTTCCGTATGGAATTGTTACCAGATCTGCTTTGCTTCTTTAAGTTCCAGACGCATGCAAACGTACACCTACAACAGGAACAGGTATGAATGAGCTCCTTATGTGTTGTTTAAGACAGCACGGTTCATGCCTGCCATGGCAGAGAAGCATGTTAGGCACACTATTGTATCTACATCCAGTGGCGTCCCGAGGGGGGGGGGGCGGGGGGGACACCCGTGCTGCCGGCACCCCCCACCACCGGGAGCCGGTCCGGGAGCAGAGAGCAGCATCGGTAAGTAATGGGGAAGGGGGGGGAGGAGGGTGGTTTAAAACGAGCAGGGCTCTGACTGGCACTATTTTACTGGGCTCTGGCTGGCACAATATTACAGGCATCTGGCTGGCACTATATTACTGAGCTCTGACTGGCACTATATTACTGGGCATCTGGCTGGCACTATATTACTGGGCTCTGACTGGCACTATATTACTGGGCTCTGACTGGCACAATATTACTGGCATCTGACTGGCACTATATTACTGGGCTCTGACGGGCACTATATTACTGGGCTCTGACGGGCACTATATTACTGGGCATCTGGCTGGCACTATATTACTGGGCTCTGACTGGCACTATATTACTGGCCATCTGGCTGGCACTATATTACTGGGCATCTGGCTGGCACTATATTACTGGGCTCTGACTGGCACAATATTACTGGGCTCTGACTGGCACTATATTACTGGGCTCTGACTGGCACTATATTACTGGGCATCTGGCTGGCACTATATTACTGGGCTCTGACTGGCACTATATTACTGGGCTCTGGCTGGCACATATTACTGGTATCTGACTGGCACAATATTACAGGCATCTGGCTGGCACTATATTACTGGGCTTTGGCTGGCACTATATTACTGGGCTCTGACTGGCACTATATTACAGGCATCTGACTGGCACAATATTACTGGGCTCTGGCTGGAACAATATTACAGGCATCTGACTGACACAATATTACTGGGCATCTGGCTGGCACTATATTACTGGGCTCTGGCTGGCACAATATTACAGGCATCTGGCTGGCACTATATTACTGGGCATCTGGCTGGCACTATATAACTGGGCATCTGGCTGGCACAATATTACTGGGGATCTGGCTGGCACAATATTACTGGGCATCTGGCTCGCACTATTACTGGGCTCTGAGTGGCACAATATTACTGGTATCTGACTAGCACAATATTACTGGTATCTGACTGGCACAATATTACTGGGCTCTGTGTGGCACAATATTACTGGTATCTGACTGGCACAATATTACTGGTATCTGACTGGCACACTATTAATGGGCTCTGAATGGCACACTATTCCTGGTATCTATAATTGTACAATTTTCAAACATTGAAAAAATTGTGGGTGTTTTCTTACATTTTTATTATGGGGGGGGGCCACACTCAGGGTCCGCCCCGGGTGCCAAATGCTCTAGGTACGCCCCTGTCTACATCACTGAAGGGAAGGGCATGCATTAAAAATGTCAGCCTTCATTATTTCTTTAAACAGTATTCCTTGAGTTCCTTTTAGGCTGCAATGTAATCATGGAAACATTTGCTTTCTTAAATTATCACACCATCATAAGAGCACAAACAATACTTGGACAAATAAATAATTAAATTGGCCCTTTAAAAATAAATATGCATTGGTTCAGAAACTCTGAAATATGCTGTGTCTACACACGGGAATTTGATTCTGTATTTGTAGATAATGATAGTTGCATTTCACAAATGGAATGCAATGCATTGTGCAGGGAATTTTCTCAAGTTTGTCGTGTTATGCACGTTTCTTTATTGTTAATAAAAACAAATTGTTAGTTTGTTTTTTGTATGTCGAGATGACATTGGACCAGGTATTGCCATCTGAAATAATTTTTTAATCAGTACTGTTTTTTGAGCAATGAATATAATCTTACAGTGGTCCAGTGAATGCTTTGTACGAATTGATTCTCTGTTTATGTCTTTGATATTATATTTATTATATTTGTATTATACTATCAAAATGTTTCTATTTTTTTTTATACATTTAAAAAGCAATAACGATTTATAAATTAAAATAAATAAATATGCATTAATTTGTTCCTGTTTTTTTTTATTATTTTATTATTATGTAATGTTCAACTTGAAAACATACTGTTTGTAAACTTTCACTGGAGATGGATCTAGCCCTCTAAAGCATTAGTAGTTCTATGAGTGTCTTGGAGTCAATCAGTAGACATCACAATACTGTTTTGCCCATCCAAACATCACTGTAGAAAAACAAAAGGCAAAGAGTTTCTATCTTCTGATTGGAGTGGTTACTTCACATAAACTGATGTCCCGGGGGGGGCGTGGTTTGCCTTGCTCGAAGATGGCTGCGTGTTGAGAGAGCTGCCGCCAACTCCCCACCATAAGAGCCTCCAGAACACATTATGATGGGTAAAGCAAGACGCACCAACGAGGAGAAAGAAACCCAGAGGCAACGGTTGAAGTCCCCAACTTCTTCCCTACGGGAATACTTCGCTATACCTGCCTTCCTGGCGTCCCAACTGAATGAGGCCTCCGAACCGGACTCCCGCAGCTCACAAATGGAGGATCCTCCGGACGGCCCTTCCTCGCAGACTCAGTCCGGCCTGATTACAGCCTTTAAAGAGGACTTAAAGGAGCTGTCTCTGACGACAAAAGCTGATTTCAGCTCATTCATTGAGGAGGTCCGCAAATCCATAACAGACGAACTGGCACAAACCAGGGAGACGGTTTCTCACAGACAGAGAGATGAGATGATGGAGGATATGGATAACCAGGGCCGGAGGCAGAACATCCGAGGTATTAAGGAAGGTGAAGACCCCGCTGATCTAAGCAACATACTTACCTCTCTGTTCAACATGGTGCTCGACCGCCCAAGAGACACTGAGATCGAAATTGACCAGGCGCACAGAGCCCTGTGGCCCAGAGGCCCAGAAGATAGCCCACCATGCGATGTGGACCATAGGACTCAGAGTCCCCCTAGGCTGTTAATACTCAGAGACATTTTTTAGGCTCACTAATGTGTGAGTGAATTTCTATTGGGGGGACACATTACTCTATCTTATATTATTGTTACTATACTACACATTATGTTTTTTTTGTTATGTGTTTCTTTTATATGTACTTTCTTTGAGATACACTGTATTTCAGATAAATATTTATATATAGATACACTCTATAATTTTTCTGCGCAACACTTTTTCACCTGTTTTTTCACTGTTTGCTGTGTTTTGTTTTGGAGGAACTGCACTAGTGTATGCTGCATTATTTAGTTTTTTTAAATTGAGTAGCGCCGATCACTCTTTCACTGTTACAAAAGGGAACTAGATCCGGCCACCCTTACTGACCTGATCGGGGCCCGGAGAGAACTCTCCACTATTCTCAATGCGAGGATCCAAAGGGAATTCTTGACCACAATTTCTATTTCAGAAGAAAGGCAGCAAATGCGGCCGCCTACTAGCTCGTACTCTACGTAAAAGGAAGCAAAAAGCTTATATCACTAAACTACACAATGCAGGATGTAAGCCGCATTTTCTCCCTGATGAGATAGCAAATGTTTTCCATAACTATTACAGCACCCTATACAATATCCCACGCACGGCTCAGGGCATCTATCCCGACTCCCCAGCTACCCAATTGGATGAGTATTTAAAAAAAGCAGTTACACAAACACTTTCCTCAGAACAATCCAACTCCCTAGAAGTACCGATTACTATTGACGAACTCTTACATGCGCTAAAGTCCTCTGCCTCTGGCAAATGCCTGGGGCCAGACAGTTTTCCACTACAAACATCAAAACATCCTTCTTCCCAGACTAGTTGACATGTTTAACGACTTGCAACAGGGGGCATCTCTTGACCGTCATTCCCTCTCAGCCACCATAACAGTGATTCCAAAAGAAGGGAAGGATAGTGGACACCCGCAACATTACAGACCCATTTCATTGTTGAACGCTGACGTCAAGCTATTAGCAAAAAACGTAGCGACACAAGATGCTTCTGCTGTCTGCGGACGCGGAAAAGGCATTTGATAGGGTGTCGTGGCCCTTCTTGTGGGGGACCTTGGAAAATACAGGAGTTGGACCAGGCATGCTCAAATAGATTAAGGCCTTATACACCTCACCAACAGCGAGGGTCCGGGTGAATGGGACCTTATCCGAGCCACTGCAGATTACTAATGGTTCCAGGCAGGGTTGCCCCGCTTTCACCAATGCTTTTTGCTCTGTCCCTAGAGCCTTTCTTGGAACTCATACGCAAGAATCACGATATTACAGGACTAAAAGGATAAGGTAGCTGCATACGCAGATGATTTTCTGTTCATGGTCACACACCCCGAGGTTCCTTACCAGTACTTATGGAAGAGTTCAGGGTGTACGGCGCCTTGTCAAATTTAAAAATCAATGTACAGAAATCAGAAATTTTGGCCATGAACTTACCCAGGCCTCGGTATTTAGCATTAAGGGATAGATTCCCTTTTAAATGGAATACTAACAAACTTAGATACCTAGGGGTGTAGGTGACAACTGACCTGACTAACCTGCGGGAATCTATATATATATATATAGCCATAGTCCAGTCCATCAAGGAAGATCTGAGGAAATGGGAGTCGACTTTTCTAACATGGCATGGCAGTATTAATGCGGTCAAAATGAATGTTTTACCCAGACTTTTATACTTGTTCCAAACCTTCCCGGTCTGGCTTCTCTTTTTAAGACCCCGCTAGCCCTACTTCCCTGGCTACCACCACAATATGCAAAGGCCCAAACTAAAAAGCATCCCCTGACTAGGGCGACAATGCACATTTGGCACACACATGGTCTGAAACATAACCTTACAAAACATCCCTCACCACTCACTCCGATCATTCACAATCCGGTTTTCCCTCCTGGGATAGACAGAGGCATTGGAACGGTATTCAACCTGTCCCCCAAAGGACATTTGCGAGAAGTTATGGGGGCAGCCTCCATCAAACCATTTTCCTCTTTCATCCCAGATACACCACACCACTTTCTCACCACTCTCTGATGTACCCAACTCAAACATTTTATACAATGTTTCCACAACAACATGATCTAACCCGAAACCTCACGAACAGCATCTATGCTCTCGAACTGACCCACTCAGACATGGGGTCTCCATGCTTTACAGGGAGATGCTCCCTCCAGCTGATGCACCCCCACTG
The DNA here is from genome assembly GCA_036172795.1 of Pelodytes ibericus. Taxonomy (NCBI): domain Eukaryota; kingdom Metazoa; phylum Chordata; class Amphibia; order Anura; family Pelodytidae; genus Pelodytes; species Pelodytes ibericus. Next base: position 136,761,978 of record CM069859.1, on the reverse strand, counting down.
GCCTTTACTCACACATGGGAGGCAGCCCTTAATATTCACCTGACAACTGGCCAGTGGGAAAAGATCTTTCTACTTATTAAAAAATGCTCCATGTTCAATGTTGTACAGGAAAATGCGTATAAAATACTCACTTTCTGGTACAAGACACCTTATCTCTTACACAAGATAAATCCTGACATACCAGATGTCTGCTGGCGCTGTGGAGCAGATGTCGGTACTATGATACACATCTGGTGGGACTGCACTCATATACAATCTTTCTGGGAGAAAGTTAGAAATGTGATAAATGACCTGACCACCAACCACCCCTCATTCACACCTGCTACTTACCTTCTCCACCACACGAAGAGCTCAATCTCCCATTACAAAAAATCCAATGTACCACATTTACTAAGTGCTGCTAAGTTATTGATCCCCCTCCACTGGAAGTCTTCATGTGTTCCAACCTTCCAGGAATGGGTACTGAAAGTGGAAGAGTTAAGAAAATGGGAAGATATTTCCCTGACATCCACGGTTCAGGGAGAGAGATACAGACACACCTGGTTCTATTGGCTGGAACTCACGACCACCGACAATTTTACCTGCATCCTAAGTGTGACCTAAGGGCCCATTTTTGTAGGCCACCTCCTTACTATCTCTGAGACACAGATGGACCCTCATTTACGCCAGCACCAAAAGACTTCCACCCCCCCTGACCTCACTATTATATTCTTCTCCCCATGTAACACCGACTGTTTTTCTTCGTTTTACAATTCCCACCTGGCACCAGACATATCTGTGTTGTGATGTTCAGCCATACATGTACTGTTTATTATTCATATCCTGACACAAATTTCTTTACCCAATTTTTGTAATACCCTTGCCCTAACTACCCCTTCTATTTTCTGTATCCCCCACCCCCCACCTAACCCTTTCGGATTTTTCCTCATGTATAAAAATAAAAACTGATTTTCGATAAACTGATGTCCCAGTACATCTTCACTAATCCTCTTGCAGGTACGCAAAAAAAGGGGGGGCAGAAACATTTGCAGGAGATTCATAAGGATTTATGCAAGGATTTATATTTAACTGTACAGGTTAAACCAGATAAACCAATGTTAAATTGATGTTTTGAATGTCCTTTAGAATACTTCTAAATACTGAAGACACATATCAATAGTTATTTAATATGCTAGAAGCAGTTCATAAAATGTGATCTGGATCAAATTAGCTAACAGAGAAATAACAACTTTGTATTCTGTACTTACCCTGCAAAAGTAGTAGTATTGATTGTGAGAGCTTTATCTATTATATGTGACAGTTCTCCATGTACATCCTGTAATAATTCCTTCACACAGTTGAGTTTGTGACAAGAATCTTAAAGCTTTCCAAATACTGCGGTAAACAAAGCAATGAAGCATTTGGGGGGAAAGCGAGTTGCTGTTGTTGTTTTAATATGTTTATTCTTATTTTATGGAAATTACATAATCCTTTTTTTTACATATTTGTAGATTGCAAGATATAAAAATATACCTAAATTATATAATACCAAGTATTGAAACTATTATATCAGTAAAAACAAAACAAAAAGTACAAATAAATGAGTCTGTGTTGCAATGAAATTGTTACAGGGTTTTATTCCAAAAATGCTCTGATTTTGTAGAGGAAAATTGGAGCACTGATTTGTGTTGGAGCACTGATTTCATGGCTGCCTAAGCGCAGCCACTAGACCGTGATCTCTGGCGATGGCCAGTTCATCACACGAGTGTCATCGTAGAGAGTTCATAGCGGGATCACGTTCAAGGTTTCAGAGGGTCAGCATTAGGGTTTGGGGTAACTTTTAGGGGGCCTAATTTATTTGGGGGGTTTATTGTATTTGTAAGCACTATCAGTTCAATGCTGGACTATCAACGCTTACACTGCTGCAATAAAACGACCGCGTTGCCATTCACAGCTGATAGTTCAGAGCTGAAAGTGCCGAACTGATCTGTCAGCAATACATAGCAATGCGGCCGTTTCTTCTCTGTCAGATATATAAAACTACTACTAGATAAAGCTCCTCTGAAGTTCGTCCGAAAATGTTAGCCTTGAACACACCTGTAGACTGCAAAAGGAGGATTGCCAAAATAGGTAAAAACGAGAGGAAGAAAACCCTACTCATGCCAATAACAACAATATATGATTTGTGTGGGTACTGTAAAGGAGACAGAGGAAAATTACAGGTAAACATAAACATTGCAGAAGTGTTAAAACAGCCTATGTCACCAAGTGTAAGACATGGCCAATAAGTCATGTTACTAATGAGATTAAATAAGATTGAGAAAACAACCCATTTGGATAAGCAGGAAGCACCCTAGGTGAGCATGTTATAATGTTGTATTTTCATCTTTTTTTTTTTTATTCTTACAAAAGTAATATTTTATTTAATATTTAAAAAAACAAAAGTAGTATTTCAAGCCCTGATACACTGTTATCACGTCTGCCACAATTACACAAAGAAATTAATTTAATATATAAAACGTAATCCTAATTACAACTCCAGATTATGAAGAAGAAGAAGGTGGAATAAAAGTAAATCTTTTCTGCCATCATAATGACAATACGTCCAACAGATTTTAAACAATATTTTATAATAGTTGCAATAATCCAAAGTATTACAATTTTGAATTTGACAGTAAAGATCTTTAACATAAAACCATCTGTATAAATGTTATTCAATAACAGAAATTACTAAACAGTAACTAGAATATTTTACAAAAAAAAAAAAGAATAATAAGCGATGATCTGTGTATTGGTAACAGGCTCAAAGGTACATAATTTCTGTAATCTGTATTCTTGATGTCAATTTATTTTGTAATCTTTCAGAAATCTTTAAATGTAATCTTATATTTCAGTGGACATAAAGTGTTAGCTGTAAGAAAGTGAGAAGCAATTGTACTACCCTATAGCTTTTAGAATGATTGAGCTAAAGCACACTACATGTACAGATCATACTGTTTACTTTGTATAAAGATTAGTTTGTTTGGACATGTATTTGCATTCTGGTGCATACACTGTACCTCCACTAGTCCTGTAGTATTAGAAGATAGTAATATTCCAGGATAGACTTGTTCAAAGTTTCTTTTGAGAAAATAAAACTGTGCTCCAAAAGCTTAAATAGATGCCGCAATTGAACGATATGAATATGAATGAGCCTTTAAGGTTAACATTAGAACATAAATAGAATTAAATGTTTCTGATGAAGTAAATACAACCAAGACAGTCTGACAGTGGGACATCCATGTTTTTTCTCTTAGCTCTGAAAGTTTGTGTAGGTTTGCTGAAAAATGGTGTGATAGGAAATACAGTCCACTTGGCTATATGCCCATACAATTTGCTCTCTTTGCTCCTAACAGCAAAACATATTAAGTTTCCATTGTTGAATTGTTTTCTCACAGCATAATATTGTTATTTTTCCTTCCCAGGAAAAGTAAATGAACGTGCAGTCTCATAACTTGTTCAAAGGTTTGTCACTCATCAATGATTGTTTGATGGTGTATATACTACTGCTAGAACATAATGTAGACAGAGTTTACTTTATGATACTCTGATGTAGATGTTGGTGGTTTGCTTTAAAAATAAATATATTAAGACATGCAGTTGTATCTCATCTTTTTTCTACATTTGTATTTTGGTTTGTTGCTGTTTTATTCCAGCATTCCATTGGGATGATGTACCCTTAACGTGCCAATAGACCTCTTGTAAGATCTTGATGTGTCATCTTTGGGTTCCACTTCTACTATAATTTTTGGCCAAGCACTGCTAACATAATGTAATATGCAACAATTGGTGTGCTGTGTTGAATAATATTTTCAGTCTCTACAACTGATCTTATGTAGACTAGAACCAATAATTCCATTATGTGCCAGAGGAGCAAATTACTGCCAGTTTGTTATTTTTGATTTAAAAAATGGAAGAAAAGGTACTTGTAACAGCCGGCATCCAGCCATCAATGCTGCTTCATTTTATGAAGAAAAAAGAGAAAACTTGAACAAGTTTGAAACTGTATTTGTAAGACGATCTACATTTTAAATAAAAAAAAAAATACCTACCATTGCCAACCACACGTTATCATGTATCAGAGGAATACAATACTGGCAGTTTGTCATTTTTGATAAAGGCAATGGAAGAAGAAATATAGAAGAAAAAAATGGAAGAAAAGGGACATGTAACTGCAGGCATTTAACTGTTAATGCCGCTACGTTTTATGATGGAAAAGTATAAAATGTGAACACTTTTTGCATGATTGGAAAATGGATTCCTAGGTAGATATACTATTTTTAATAAAAAAAATACCAACAACTGCAACCAAATTTCATCAGGTGCCGCAGGGATAACATACTGCAAGTTTTTTGTTTTTGATAGAAAAAAATGGAAGAAGAAATTCAAGAAAAGAAAAGGCATCAAGTCACAGATTGTGTTCGATGTGATCGAGAAATATACCATGGGATCTGCCATAAAGGGACTGTCAGGGCCGTCATCAGAAATTTCAGGGCCCATTACATTTCTGGGGCCCCCCATCCCTATGTATACATAATGCAACTTGGACTATGGTAGCTTACTCACAAAAGCAAAGGCTAAAAAGTAGTTCAGCAGAATTAATAACAAGTCTCCAAAAGAAATAAAAGACCCCACTAAAAATAATAAGGGTTATTCTGAATATTCCACGGCTGAGTCCCCTTCCTTAAAGACTATAAAAAGCTTTACACTTAATCACAAGTTAATTTATCAAAATGATATCTCAGTGAAAGACATAAAAGTCTTGTGCTTTTGGAGCCTGGAGTAATACCTGGAATTATTAATCCCTAAATTTTATATCTCACAAATATACATGTGCTTTCTACATAGTATATAAGCAAAAATAATAACGCTTCTCTTAATGAATCTATAAAAGATTAAAAAGCCAATGGTGCAGTATCTAAGTAAAATACAGATAAAGTAAAAAATGACACTTACAAAAACATAGGCACATACACATGTGCACTATGAGATCGCAACTAGGGGAGAGTCTGTGTGCAACTCCAAGGTGAAAGATCTGATGTTCAATCAATAAACAATATCAATTTAAATTCCATGGTTTCAGCCAATTTTCAAGTCACATTTAACAAAGCACATTTGAACAATTTTACTTACATGTAACCACACATACAACATAAAAGAGCACAAACCATAATGATCACCAAGTGATTACAGCTCTCGAACTTTCAAGATATTTACATGTATAAATGTGAGTGTGTTTAATTCATTTGTTGCTTGCCTTAATTTAAATGAAAAACGTTTTTTGAATGCCTTGTGCCAGACTAAGCATTCTAGGAAAAATATCGTTGTTCCATTTACAATGCAAACATAAGATTCCTTATATAACATATCTTTGCTTACTGTGAGAACATTCTGAAAAGGAGATGACAGGCCTTATATTTGTACATCAAAGTTGAATAACAGCAGGTGTTCACAAACAACAAATTATACAGAGTTCCTTTTAGCAGAGAACATATTAATTTCAGAAATCCACTAAATGAAAAAACATTTGAGTTGAAGTAACTTGTCTTTTGCCTATCTTAGTACACAATAAGTGGCCCATTGTAACGGGAAACAGTAGTTTCCATCCAGTAGTGGTAAATTAAAAGTGACATAGTGTGTCCTGGCAGTTCTTTCCTAGTTTTGTTTTCTTACTTGTTTTTTGTGAGTAAGATCTATAAAATGGTAAATATTGTCAAGTAAAGTTAACATTGGTTTGAATTAATTATGTATGTAACATATTAAATAAATAGTTATGTCAAATAAAGGTTTAGTGCCTTACTGATTAACGGCTATTCACTAAAATTGAACTGGCAAGTGATCCAAAAGTAAACTCAATAATAGACATTAAAAGCTGATTTGGAAATAAAGGCAAGTCGGAGAATTTTTCCAACTCAGCTACCTTGTCACAGATATTGAAAAATAAGCGAACTGTGAAATTAAGGCATGCTAATGCATATATGGGATGCAGCTACCACTCGGACAGTGCAGCCAACCCCCCCCCCCCCCCCCCCCACCCTCAATTGATTGAGAGCCAATGCACAGGAAGAGAGATGCAGCTTCACCTCCCCAGCAGTGTATCATAAGATACAACAGGAAACAGGAGAGGGAGGAGACCAAAGGTTACCGATTCTCAGAGTCTTGACTGATTGTAGTTCCGTTTTGGCTCCTCCTTTGGCTGTGCATTTTGCGCCAACATCTGAGCTTCTTCAATGGCCACCATGTAAGAAGCTGAAACATTTGAGCGGACCCAATCACCGGATGGGGACTGGAGGTTATGTAGGCACCATGCTGCCTGTCACTAGACACCAGGAAGCTGTGGGTGCTGGCTGGGATATGTCCTGGGGTGATGGGGCATGTAATAGGTGTGCAATATGGGTGAATGGGCATATCCTGGGGTTATGGGCATGTAAGGGGTGTGCCATGTGGGTGATGGGGCATGAAAAACAACAAAATACACCACCACTATCAGGTGATAACCTTGGTCATTAGATGGATTAAGTGTGTCACCTCCCAACCACAAATTGTATAACCCATGCTTCTTCTGCACAGCACACCACATTGCCTTGTGAATGGTATGGAAAAATATGACAGTGATGTTTACAGTGATATTTGATCAAAATAACTGGCCGCAATGGATAAAGACTGAATGACCAAAATAATACCAATATTCTTTTTAAATGTAAATTTAGTATGTTTACTGCAATTCTGACAGGTGAAACATTTTTCTGCCAATCAGATTATAGCGTCTACTCAATATAGACTGATCTGGCCCAAAGCATTGACAGATCAGGCAAAGTAGCCAAAACTCCAAAATTACCTAAATTTGGCTACTGAATATTGTTGATTTCGGTATTGAGTCGAGCGAATTTTGTTATGAAAAGCATGGGTTTTTGGCTGCCTTATATGTGCCAATCATCTCCGAATACACTCAGAATTCGGGAAACATACACTATATATTCTCCCATAGCAATTCTCCAGAATGGGATATGTGGCAGAATTGTGCAGTCCAAATGCACTAAGGTTGGTAGCTTCATCAAACATTTTTAACTTTTGTACTTTTAACTGAACAATTGAACACCACTATCATTTGACAGAAAGGTGAAGACCATCACACCCACAATATGCCTAACATGTTTCATGGTCCCGAGGGTGATCACTTTGTGATGCATTTTAAATCTTAATGCTATCTACCGTCTTTACTGGATATTGTTAATTAGTTTAGCTCTTCCATAATCATTAGCATTCCTCATTAATTTACCTTTTAATGTATAAATTGTACAACCTTAATTTAAAACTATTTTTATAATGAGCTTCATCAAACATATTTAACTTTTGTTTTTTTAACTGAACAATTGGTCACCACTATCATTTGACAGAAAGGTGAAGACCATCATACCTACGATATGCCTAATATGTTTTGTGGTCTCGAGTCATTCGTTACGGAACAAACAAAGGCTTAGCCCCTATATAGTGAAGCAAACATCACATAATCATTGAGGCTGCCCTGCCACACGCCACACAGATTCACACCAAGTTAAATCTGATTAAACAACCGGACCTAAATAAAAAAAACCATGGGGAAACAACATGTCAATAGTATCATGACTGATATTATACAAGTATAACAAAATATAATAATATCTAAATGTAACAAGAGACATCAAACCTAGAGGTGAGTCCATGTGGCTTATAAAAGATCCATATAATCTCTAAACAACATCAACATATTGTAAAGAACATGGCAGGGAAGTGAGTTGATACATAACATTTGAAATGCTATGGTGCCTTATTTTATAATCACAGATGAGGAAAAGGTATCAGACAAAAATATGTTTATAACATTTATACTCTTCACATCTATCTTTTTCTTTGTGATTGAGTCGGGTAGATGTGTGTTTATTGGTCTGAAATAGACTCATGGACACTTGATTACCTAAAGTGGGCGTCGTCTTAGAAACAAACGGTATGTGCTGCAGCATACAGTCTCCCAATAAGATAGTTTATCTTAAGATGTTTACTTATTAATAATATTTTTTATATTGGCAAAATAGGTTATTATAGGTGGTAACACACATTGAAGGTCCAGATATAGAAGAATGTTTGGTATGCTAAGTTGTAGACTTAAACAACAGGGTGTTATATTCAGTGGGCGATGTCCTTAAAAATCCATATCTGAGGGTGTTAAATGAAGCTAGAATTCTATCCCTCAAAATTAATTATTTTACAAAATAAGACAAATCCATGCGATTTTGGCTGCTGCTACCTCATGCCAAATACATTTTAGTCAGTAAGCATTTCTGCATGATAATGCTGTACTATACCAGCATTCAGTATCCATCTTGCTTTGTGGAAAGCATGTTATTCATGAACCTGTCTAATTCTATGCCAGTTCATACACTTCTATGCTGATGACTTATTAAAGCTCGCAGCTGGGAGGCCTTTAAACTATTTTTTTTTTCACAACGTAAGTGCATGTCCTCTTTATTTAAGTGAACATGTAACGCATTTGAAAATGGTTTTTAGAGACATTTGTATTGGGGAACAAAACAGATAAAAATGAATACCCAATACAGTTTAGCATGGAGTGAAAAATATTAAGAAGCTGTAGAATTCCATTACTTTGCTACACAATTTTTCATTCTTTAGAAATGACATTTTTTTTTAGGGTTTGATTGAAATATGCGTTCCACTTTCCACCCTAAGAGTAGCTCCTCCACATAAATTCCAGGGTTTGAGGAAATAACTCTCCATGTAATACCAGGACAGTCACTTTGTGATGCATTTTAAATCTTAATGCTATCTACCGTCTTGACTGGATATTGTTAATTAGTTTAGCTCTTCCATAATCATTAGCATTCCTCATTAATTTACCTTTTAATGTATAAATTGTACAACTTTAAATTGAAAACTATTTTCATAATGAGCTTCATCAAACATTTTTAACTTTTGTAACTCTGCATGTGTTTAGATGGATTCTTTAATTGCTATGTTTTTTTTTTTTATGTACTTCCCTGCAAATCTTATTTTAATACTAAACAAGGAACCTAATTATACTGCAAAAAGAGAGGTCCAACGCATTATTAAAATTCTTAAACTTAATTATTTAAAAATTAAATAATTAAATACTTAAGTCCTTGCTTAGGGAGGCAAATGAATGGAGAAAATGACAGCAAAGGGAATGCAGTTCAATCACAACTATTCAATCACAGCTAAACCATCACCAAGAAGAGGATCTGGTGAAAGAAGAGGTATTCCCCTGATAATGGGGGTGAATTCCAATACAGACATCTCACAATAATCTCTGCTCACCGTGATGCAGGAAGACATAGTCCATAATCAGTCTTCATACTTTGATGATATTTTCATACTGCTGTGATTGAAATGATATACATGCAAGAGCATATTTTAATGAACATTTCTTCATTGTCAAAACCCCTGATCAATATTTCCAACTTGAAATATTATGTCTTGTAGCGTTTCTACTTTTAATATCCTAACAAGCTGTAAATTACCATGACGTATACACAAAAAAATAATTGTGCATTACATAAGATTTATATAAACCTTCGCCCAGGTTATAGCAACATTACAGGCAGAGTTGTACCTTACTTCACTGAATATAGATTTATTTGTGGTAACTGTACACAATCCACAGCACTCTCATGCCTTAAATGGAATCAACTTGAATGGCAAATGTAAGTGAATAATACCAACCATGTACTAATGGACTAACAAAATATATTAATAACGTTTTATATTGATATCAAAATGTTTGGTTATATTTAAGAATGATAATTTTAATGATTATTTACCTGACTATTTATGAGGATAAATAAGTAGGTTGTTGAGCCCCAGCTTACTGTAGGCCATAATGCAACCAAGTGATTGAAAGTAGAGTGCCCAGTGATGGCATTTCTTTAAACAGAAATGAAAGTTAGGGATATTAATGGGGAGAAATGTGGATGTGTATACTTTGATCAAGTGCAGCACAAAACGAAACGTTTTTAAAATATCCATTATTACATATGTTTCATATATGGAGTTATTCCTTGTCCTTACAATTGCTATTATACTACAATGGGTAGGTAACCCTATGCTCTTGTATTTAATCGGGAATGAGCCCCCTTTACAACTTCCTCTAACCCCAAAATGATATGAAAGATATGAAATAATATGGTAGGTAACCCAATGCTCTTGTATTTAATTTGGAAGGAGCCCCCTTTACAACTTCCTCTAACCCCAAAATGATATGAATTCTCACCAGAGGACCACTGTGCACTCTAACTACCACTATAGACCTGTTCTATAGAGAACAGATCATAATTAGTTTTTTCTACTAAAGGCCACAATATTCACATAAATGTCTTGGTAAGAAAATGGTGCCCATATGCATGTACTCTGATCTAGCCATAACCTTATGACCACCTTCCTAATACTGTGTAGGTCCCCTTTTGAAGCCAAAACAGCCCAGACCCATCAAAGCACGGACTCCACTAGACCTCTGAAGGTGTGCTGGGGTATCTGGCACCAAGAAGTTAGCAGCAAATCCTTTAAGTCTTTTAAGTTTAGAGGTGGGGCACCATGAATTGGACTTGTTGGTCCATTGTATTCAACACCTTGAACTCATTGTTGTGTTCCTCAAACCATTTCTGAACCATGTTTGCTTGTGGCAGGCCACATTATCCTGCTTAACCCCTTAGTGACCGAGTGCTATGTTGCATTTGACGTGCCTTGAAGACCAGAATTCCATTATTTTTGTCATACGTTTACTGAACTGTGAATTTCTTTCTTTGTGTTCAGTCCACGCACACAAATTATATATCATTTTTTAAAGGACAGATAGGGCTTTCATTTGATACTATTATTTTCATCATATGATATCATTTACTATTAAAAAAATAGAAAATATGATGAAAATATGCCATAAAAAACACTTTTTCCAACTTTGACCTGATTTTTTTTTTTACACAATTACAAATGGTAAAAAAGACCCCGTCTATATATTTCTATTATTTGTCCTGAGTTTAGTAATATCAATGTTTCCTTGTTTGTCTATGTTTTATTTCACGTAATAGGGCAATAAACAATATTAGTGTTTTTTTTGTTTTCTAACCATTTTCTTCTACAGTGATTTTTTTAACCCGAACCCTAAATTTACCCCAACTCTAAATTTAATCTAACCCTAAATTGACCCCCACCCCTTAATCTAACCCTTGTAATCATCCGAACCCCCATTTAACCCTAATTATTACCCTATTTGGACCCTAACCCTAGATCTAGGTTCTGTAGATCAAGGGTTAGCTTTTTCCATTTATTTATTTATTTAATTTATTTATTTAATTAATTTTCTATTTTGAACTGTAATACCGGCTAACTGCCTGTAGGGGCAGTCAAGTAGCGGTTTCAGAGCGACGGAAGAGATTTTTTTTTTTCTCTCTTCCGTCGCTCTCCTCTGGGCACGCTGTATCGGAGGAGCATGCTCCTCCGATACAGCACACACCCGCGATCACCGGGTGATCGCGGTGCCCAGGAGGGCACAGATTGTGTTGCATGATGCCTCGATAGAGGCATCATTGCAACACTCTCACACATAGGCAGTGATAAGCTTTCACTGCCTATGTGTGTTAGCGCGCATACGATCACATTCGCGGTGATCGTATGCGCGCGGGGGGGTCGAGGGGGGGCTGAAAGCCCTCTCAGAGGCTGCTTCGGATCCGAAGCAGCCTCTGAGAGTAGCTTCAGACATGTAGTGTTGCGCTAATGAGCGCAACACTACATGAAAACGGAGGACGTATATATACGTCCTCATGGTCCTTAAGGACCATGCTTTTCAGGACGTATATATACGTCCACATGCGTTAAGGGGTTAAAGAGGTCAAGGCCACCAGGGAATACAATTTCCATGAAACTGTTTACATGGTCTAAAAGAATGCTTAGGTAGGTGTTATGTGTCAAAATAACCTCCACATAAATGTCAGGAGCCAAACCTTCCCAGCAGAACAATGCTCAAAGCATCACACTGCCTCTGCTGGCTTGCCACCTGTAAGTGTTCATAATGTTATGGCTGATCGGTGTATATTGTTCAACTTTTCATATTTTCACTAAAACAGTGCAAATGAATGTAGCCAAATGTAGCCAAATGGAAGTGATTAACATGGCAATAATATTTGTCTCAATGGTGAGAAAACAAGTGGGAGTCACATCTCAGTCCAAGAACATACAGTCTATTGTGCATCAGGACAGCCCAGACCCTGAATAAATGGAAAGCTTCCTCTGCACAAGGATCACAGCAACCACAGATGTACGTTTCAGCCTGTCATTGGTCTCCTCAGTGTGGTATTGCTTGTGCCCCTCTAGGTGCAGTAAGCCAGGGATGGACATCTGGCACTATTTTGAACAACCTAAGGTGAGAAAAAAAAGTGGAAGCCTCATCTCCAAGAACAGACAGTGTTGAAATAGGCTGCCCTATAGGATGGTATCTACTTGGGATGGGCATCACCATTCGTTATGCTCTTCAGTCAATGAATAAAACCCATAAATATTATTATTATATTTGCATATATTGTGAGTCTCTTTCTGGTTTTAAAACATTTTAATGGGCAGGCTAAATGCTAATGAGCTATCAGGGAATACAATTAAAAAAAAAAAGTACAGAGCATAAAAATAGTCTTCTGTATGAGAAGGCATGGGAATTTTTCATTTGTGACTTATCAAAGAGAGTTGCATGAAATAAAGGCCATAAAAACACTAGGTGAGACAATATTGATTATAATAATAAGTATGATAAATTATTAACACACTACAAATGAGGTTGTACAAGAAGGTCAATGTTTGTGATAAAATCCTGTTGACGCAAAATATTTCTCCATTGATTTTTATATAATAGAAGGCTAAAGGTACAAGTAAAATTTCAAAAAATAAATGAAGTTCAAATTTACTTCAGGGTTAAAATGTAACAAGGTCTAAGATAGGTCAAATCTATTTTCTCTATTGGATTCTTAATCAGCTAACAAAAGTAGAATTGTTCGCCATTGTGGTTTTTCTGTCATGTTTTGATTTGCTGGAAAGAGCAGAGCAGTTTCATCCACGTTAATGCAGTTTCTAATTATTCACCTGAGTTGACCTACTCCAAAAAGAAGCTTGCAAGTGCATTGGCACCTGAAGATATTGTTAATAATTACATTCTCTTCTGTTAATGTATTTTTTTTATTTTATAAGTTTAAATTGCAATCCATTTTAGGACAAAAACATCTTCTAAAAGTCTTTTTATGATCTAATGCAACTTCTTAATTCAAAAATGATTATTTCTTTATAATAACATAGAAAAGCAATTAGACTGACAATGGGTGCAGATAATTGATCTGGATAGGAGCATACACTATTTTAAATAAAAAGGTTAATTTATGAAACATAGAAGGGAATGAGGTAGGTAGGCAATGTAATAGAGCAGCAAGAAATGCTAGCAGAATGTTTGGTTGCATAGAGAGAGGTATTAGCAGTAGAAAGAGGGAAGTGCTCATGCCATTGTACAAAGCACTGGTGAGACCTCACTTAAAGTATTGTACGCAGTACTGGAGACCGTATCTCCAGAAGGATATTGATATTTTGGAGAGAGTTCAGAGAAGGGCTACTAAACTGGTTCATGGGTTGAAGGATAAAACTTACCAGGAAAGGTTAAAGCATCTAAACATATATAGCTTGGAGGAAATTCGTAACAGAGGGGATATGATAGAAACATTAAAATACTTAAAAGGAAATCAAAACAGTAAAGGAAGAGAGTATATTTAAAAGAAGAAAAACTACCACAACTAGAGGACATAGTCTAAAATTAGAGGGGCAACAATTTAAAAGTAATGTCAGGAAGTATTACTTTACTGAGAGGGTAGTGCATGTATGGAAAAGCCTTCCAGCAGAAATGGTAGAGGTAAACACAGTCAAGGATTTTGAGCATGCGTGGGATAGGCACAAGGTTATCCTAGCTATAAGATAGGGAACTGGGAACTAATAAAATTATTTAGAAAATTGAGAAGACTAGATGGGCTGAAGGGTTCTTATCTGCCGACACATTCTATGAGTGGGATTATGACTTGATGTTCAACGACTGAAATAATGCATATAAATATCTTTATGACCATGGCAAAATATTGATTTGGAACACATATTGAGCTGTGTTACAATATTTTAAAGAGTAATTATGACATGGTTAGCAGTAGCTACTTACATACTGTCACTCAGAACGATGCAATTATTATTTAATAATTTAGCATTTTATTATAGTTATACATCCAAAACATACAAACTATCAGGAACTGTGTGGTGTCAATAGGTAGATAGCGTAATAGCGCTGACTCTAAGTATTTCTAAAAGACAGAGAGGAGGGATAGTGAAAAGAGGGGAGTGAAAAGATCAGGCATGGTTGTAAACCATCTCTAGAACACCAATTCTCGAAAATGGGTACATGATCAGTGATCTTAACTGTTGATCACTCAATTGCTAGAACATACCAAATGTTGATGGAGGCCAGCTTTAAATAGAAGACTTTTGAAAGTTAGGCATCTTTAACCAGAGTTTAGATATAATATGATGCTGATATGGTATGTCAAGAACATGAAATATGAGTGATGTAGCATGTATGGGAGTGAGTTGTTTCATGAAAGGGTAAACTGGGTCAGGGTAAGTATGAAAGAGGGATATTAGGTTCCTGTTTAATGTCTACCCAACAGACCTTTCTTCTTGGGGATTTACACAGAAGAAGTTAGGAGAGTTGTGCTTCCCTAAAATATAACATGAATAACCAACACTCCCCCAAATCAAATATTATACTTTCTTTTATCATGGGCATCTAGTGGAAAGGGGAGGGAGTGAAAGAGGTACAACATCTTAGAGTGTATAGTCTTTTTAATAGAATAGATCCTCCAAATACAGGCTTTGTTGGACTTATTCAACTCAGCTAAGTCCCTCAATATTTAAATATGTTTAGATGTCATTCAGCTTCATTCAGCCCCATTAGTCAATTTATTAAGATATGTCTCTGTTCTGCCTGTTAGATTTTAGGTTCACACTTTTTACAATAATGTAATCCTGAAGGAAACCAAAAGTTGCTTGTTGGCAGATCTACTATAGTAAGGGGCTGACAATAGAAATGCACTAAATGTCATATGTATTCAAAATGATGATAATTTACATATGATGAAGTCATACAGTATATTCGCCAACACATCATTATAACTGGCAATATATTTAATTTTAGCCCAATATATGCCAGCACTGTATATTTAAAAATGTAGTGCATCAAAGTATTTTGAAAAATGGAAGAGCTCATTTAACTTTGATTAAATTTTGATTAGTCACTGCAGTGAAATGTCTAGGCAGTGGAACCACTAATGGGCTCATTTTATTTTTATAGATTAATAATTTTATGTGCGCAATATTTTTTCCAGCAATTTTATGTTTCAAAAGATCCACAATGTTTTCCCAATCAGACATCTGTCATTACTGTGTGATGTACGTCTGGCAATCAATGTGTTTTGTTAAACTTGATTGCCTGCTCCACTTGATGACACAACAGAGATGAACAATTATATCTGAAAATTATAATGTAGAACTTTCATGTTTTATTAAAAAAATGATTATCTCTATTGTGCAAATTTCATTTCATCAACAATTCTTAACATGAACGTTTTACATTAGTTCTATTCTAGTCATAATGTGATAACATTATATATATTTGGTTGAAGGAACTGAAGAAGTAAGCTGTTATCAGAAGCAGAATACGTGATCTTTATATAACGAGTATGATTGCAATTGAATGCATCATGTAAACTATTACTGCTAGACTGAAGCATACAGATACTATGTCATGCAGCAGGGTTTTCCTGCTGTGCTAACACACTGGACGTTTGCTTTTTGTAACATCCTTGCATTTCTAGATATAATGGCAGAGCTGTTTCCTATTAATTGACTTTGGCTCAATCTGAAAGATTGATGGACACTTCCAAATAATTATCTCCGAATACTCAATTAATTATTCCCTGTAAACATTTATGAAACATCCTGTCTGTGCAGAAGCCTATGCAATGTCTGCAGTTTATTAAAGTGAGTAATTATTCACTTATTAAAATTATATTAAGCCAGAATAATAATAGTAAAAAAGTTTCAATATATTTTAGAGCCTTTAAATGGACAATTGTTAATAATGTCAGCTACAAATGAATGGCGGGTGAATCCATAGCAATTCATTTCACCTGATATCCCACCCAGTAAGTACACATCACCATTAAATTTGATAATGAGATCTTAATAGGTAATAAAATTCCATGTTTGTTCATTAAAGAAAACACACTTATTATACTTGCAAACATTTTGGGATGGGGTTCTGGAATTCAGTGGTGGTGGAGCCTAAAGTGGGTATGGTTAGGTTACATCATGTGACATTGCGTGACCCAGCAAGATTAAGCTCAAGGCTGCCTGGTACTGGTTCCTGGTGTCAGGAATTTACTTAGTACACATTTAGACTATTGGGTCTATTTGCGACAAGCCAGAACCGCAGGGGAACACGTGAGGTGCACGGTGGGCCGATGAGAGACAGCAATAATACAGTTCATCGGTTGACTCACGGTTAGCAGAAAGCTTCCCTGGGCCGGTCGCACAGTGAAAGGGAAGATAGCATGAAATCCTCCGGGGCACGCTCTGCGATAGGGAAAACGCCAGCCGAGATGGTGGTTGAGGTGCCCGTGATGACAGGGGTGTTTAGAGTGCTTGTGGCGGCTGGGTCCCTTGATGATATTTGTCGTGACGCCAGTACCGTTAATGGTAGTACAACCAGTTGTAGTAACAATGTTAAAGAATGAGGTAGACAGTGGCAGAATACAACTCACAACTTTTACTGTGTCCGGTTTTGGTTGCAGTACAAACATCCAGTTAGAATACAGTCTCTGGGTAAATAGAGGAGTTCTGCTGATCCACTGCTAATAGGCTTTAGTGGGTCTGGACTCAGGCTGTGGTTCAGTAATAATGCTTACTTGTGTCTGGTCCTTTTTGAATCCAGTGACATGGGTGAGGTTGCCGGAGGCTAATAAATCCTTCACCCCTATACTCAAAGGTCTTTGTTGCCGATTGATGACTTTTATCCTTTGATTTTATCAGTTTAAATGTGTCCCTTCTCTGGACTGACCTTCTCTCACCTTCACATTTTTCATTCTTTTTTTTTCCACACACTGCTTCCTGTACTCAATCACTGACCACCGATAAGCCTGAGCTGGGATAGATTTCCCAGAGTGGTGTTATCCCCATCTTGTGGTGGGAAGTATAAAGCACACCTGACCAGCCTATGAACAGGGATATCACAGGTATACAATGCAAAATGACATGCAATAAAGCAATGACAAAGAAGTAATACTTTTGCAAATCCCACATGTCTTGAGTGGGACGCTGCACACCCCCATGGTAAAACGTGTGTCGACCTCGGCACACTTTTGACTCGATGTTGTGTCTTCCTGTAAGATATAAGAGAAATGGAAAAGCATGCATGCATAGGAAATAACAATATAACCCCATTCTTGTACTTCTTGTATCTGCAAGTAAAATGGGTTAGGCAAACATATCTCAGGCAACAACGAAATGTGTCAAAAGGTGACAAAAAGGGTGTAGTTTTTCCTCTGAAGACTGGTGATGTATGGCAAAACCAGAATAGTCCACGATGAGATGGAAAAAGAAAATCAAAACAAAAATAACATCTCAGGAGGCTCACAGGGTATGAGTCCGTTCCCTGGGCACAGGAAGATGTCAACAGATGAATATCACGGAGGCTCAGGTACGTGAAAGTCTATCTCCGGGTGCAGGCTTGAACGTTACAAAACAGTAGGTATGTAGTCCTTTTGAAAAGTTCTTTAAAGGAAATAAACATAATATCCCAAGTAAGTCTTCTTCTCACTCTGGAACTTCAGACGATGTAAGGATGCACTCAACGATGAGATGACAGAGTTGGTCGTCGACTTCTCGGCTGCTGGTGCAGGTAATCCTCCAAACGGACAGGTAGTCGCCCTCTTGTAGTTCTGTCAGATCTTCTTAGCGGCTGAGTTTCTACAGGCCTTGTTTCAAGGGAACTTGATGTCTCTTGAGCTGTAGTAGACACTTCTTGAGATAGCTCTTCTGGTTGAAGTGCGATTGTATTGGTCTTGGCAGGCACTAAGATATTGAGCCATGGTGTAAGGAACCATTGTAAAGGATCAGAGTCTAATAATGCTTTTCCAAAAGACTGTAGTGGATTCTCTGAATCAGATGGTTTTGTAGGCTCTGGTTCTATGGATTGTGTTTCCTCTTGGACAGCTTCATCTTGAAGAGTTTCTTCTTGAGTACTTTCCTTGAGACATAACTTAAGGCGATTGCGATGTACTACACGTGATATGTTTTCTTTGGTGATCTCATAAGTATCAGTCTCTGGATTGAGAATAGCTGTAATGGTGTAAGGTTCTCTCTCCCATTTGCTATCTAACTTGCTGGTGCGATGGTTGTTTTTTAACCATACATGGTCACCAATTTGGAGAGGTTCTGCTTTGGCAGATTGGTTATAATCTCTTTGTTGCTTTTCATGAGCACGTTCCATGCGATGTTGAACAATTTCTTGTGCATCAATTAGACGTCTTTGGTGCTCACTCACCCAATCAGTCTTTGGTAGAGGGTTGATTGCATCAGGCACTTGTACGCCCAAAGTATGGTCAGCAGGTAGTTTACCTTGTCGGCCAAACATTAGATAGTAAGGTGTATACCCAGTAGAACAGTGAATGGTGTTATTATAGGTGTACATCAATTGAGGCAATAGAGTAGGCCAATCACTTCTTGTAGCAGGTGGTACTGCTCTTAACATCTCAATTAAAGTTTGGTTCATTTTCTCGCAAAGTCCATTCCCTTGGGGGTGGTAGGCTGTGGTCCTGATTTTCTGGCAATTGTGAAGTGTACACAGTTCTTTGAAGAGTTGCGACTCAAAGGCAGATCCCTGATCTGTAAGGATTCTTTCTGGGCATCCATATGGCAGTAGGAAATGTTTCCAGAAGGCATCTGCAGTTGTTCTAGCGGTCAGGTCCTTGACAGGTACGGCTACAACAAACTTGGTATAATGATCAATGATGGTCATGGCGTATGTGTAACCTGAGCGACTTGGTTCCAGCTTCACATGGTCGATTGCAACTATTTCTAGCGGTGTTCGACTTACAATGGGATGTAAGGGTGCTTTTTGGTCATGTTTTTCATTCCTTCCAACAGCACAGGTGGAACATTCTCGACACCATTTTTCAATGTCTCCTCTCATCCCAATCCAGTAGAATCTTCTACGGATGGTGGCTTCTGTCTTCTGCACGCCAAAGTGTCCGGATTGATCATGATACATCTCAAGAATGATTCTTGCATCTCGGCGTGGTATTAAGATTTGGTATAGACAATCCGAGGTAATTGGGTCTAAAGTTCTTCTTAATAGTAGGCCCTTCTGTAGGAAGAGATGTTTTCTGTGTCTCCAAAGTTTTGACAATTCGGGATCAGCATTTCTTCTGCGAATTCTTTCAGGTGTTCTTCCGCTGGTGAAGAAATCTTGCAGTTCTCCCAACACTCTGCTTTCATTTTGCAGCTTGATCCACCTTTCTTTGTCCACTTGGGATCTTGGATCCACTTGTTGTTGAAGGTTAAGAACTTTTCTTCCTTTGATGGTGATAAGGTCTTGTTGGGCAAAATTTTTGTAAAAAGCTGGCATTTCTACCTCTTCCCAAACATCTTCCTGTGTAGTAGGGTCTTCTTGGGTAGGCAGACGGGATAATGCATCCGCATTTTCATTTGCTTTTCCTGTTCTGTATTTTATGGTGAAATCGTAGTTAGCTAGGCGTGAGGCCCATCTTTGTTCTAATGCTCCCAACTTGGCGGTATTCAGATGTGCTAGCGGGTTGTTATCTGTGAAGGCCACAAATGGTGTTGCGGCAAGGTAATCTTTAAATTTGTCTGTAACAGCCCACACGAGTGCGAGGAATTCCAATTTGAAGGAACTATAGTTTTGGTCATTTCTTTCAGTACCTTTAAGAGATCTACTAGCGTAGGAAATAACTCTTTCTTTTCCTTCCTGTACCTGCGATAGGACAGCTCCCAGGCCTTTCTTACTAGCATCTGTGTAAAGATGAAATGGCTTCTGGTAATCTGGATAGCCTAGGATTGGTGGTTCTGTTAACTTCTTCTTTAGGAGCTGGAAGGCAATTTCTCTTTCTGTGTTCCATTCGACTGGTATTGAAGACTTTTGGTATCTCTTGGGATGTCCTCTCAGAAGTTCTAATATTGGCCCCGCAATTTGGGCAAAGTGAGGAATAAAGCGTCTGTAGTATCCTGCGAAACTGAGAAAGCTCCTCACTTCTTTCACTGTAGTAGGAGTAGGCCAATTTCGGACTGCGGCTATCTTCTCTGGATCCGGTTTAACACCTTCAGAGCTTACGATATGCCCTAAGTATTTGACTTCTGTCTTCAGTAGATAGCACTTAGATGGTTTGACTTTGAGTCCATGTTTGATGAGGATTTGAAAAACTTCAGCCAAATGTTTCAAGTGATCTTCATACGATTTGGAGTAGATGATGACATCATCTAAGTACAACAGGACAGTTTCAAAATTTTTGTGTCCTAAAAAATGTTCCATTAATCTTTGAAAGGTTCCGGGCGCATTGCAAAGTCCAAAAGGCATGCGGTTGAACTCAAATAGGCCCATCGGGGTGGTAAATGCAGTCTTCTCACGATCTTCAGGTGCCATGGGTACTTGCCAGTATCCACTGGTTAAATCAAGGGTAGAGAAGTAGGCGGAAGATCCTAGAGCTGTCAAAGATTCCTCTATGCGTGGTAAAGGGTAAGCATCCTTGTGGGTGATTTGGTTAATTTTTCTGTAATCCACACAGAATCTGATGTTACCATCCTTTTTACGGACAAGGACTAGAGGTGCAGCCCATGGACTATGGCTGTCTCTAATGACATTGGAGTCCTTCATCTCTTGGATCATTTGCTTTACAGATTGGTACATAGTTGGTGGTATAGGCCGATATCTTTCCTTGATCGGTGGGTGTGAACCTGTAGGAATGGAGTGCTTGATGATATCCACTTCTCCATAGTCTGTGGAATGCTTACTGAAGGCAAGGTGAAGCTCCTTCACAATTTTTAGTACTCCCTCCATTTGGTTTGCTGGTGTGGAAGCGTCTCCCACATGAAGTTCTTTCCACCAGGAGGTGTTTACCTTTTGGTCCTGGGGGTTCTGTCTCTTGGGAATTTGCTCTGTGGTAGCTGTAGCCACACTGATGACATCTTGAAAAGTGACTTGGATTAGCTGTGCAATAGGACGGTGTTTTGTTAGTGTTACACTGTTATCACTCAAGTTTAGGAGTCGTATAGGCACTTTACCTTCAGAGACGGTTACTATACTCCTTGCAGCTCTAACTAGAGGATAGTCTTCCAAAACAACAGGCTCTACCAGGGCTTGGTAGTCGTGACCTTGGATTCCGACTACAGCTCGGCACCACAAGAGAGTTTCGGTATTGGGTTTGAGGATCACAGGTTGCTTATCCCGGATGCGAGCACAGCAAATTTCTCCTTTTTCGTTGGTGAATCTCTGTTGCGCATTTAGTACACGGATGGTTTGTTGGATCACCTTCTTAGAATCAGGAGGGGCAGTAGGCACTAACTGGTGCAAGGCTTCTAGCATCTCAACATAACAGTTCCTGAGGACATTCATTCCTAGGACTATTGGAGGGTTAGGGTTATTGTCTCTGACTTGTACCACAATAAGGCCTTGTCGAGGTAATGTAGTTCCTCCTACTTGAATGGTAGGTTCCCAATAACCATGGACTGGTATGGGTTTGCCGTTACTGGCTATGAGACTCAGCCAGGATTCTGGAGGCTGGGTAAGCTGATTTTGATCCCAGTATTTTTCAAAGGTTGCTTGTTGGATGGTGGTGACTTGGGATCCGGTGTCAACTAGGGCAACAAAAGGGACTCCATTTATTTGAAGTGCCACTTCAGGACGGTATCCAACGTATCTTGGCATCCAGTGGGGATCTTCTGGACCTATTGGTTTACCTCCCGAGGGGTGGTCCTTGGCCTCGGGGGTTTCCCGTTTAACTGCCAGCAGGTTGCTTCTGTATGGCCTGGTTTGTGACAGTACGTGCAGATAGGCCGCTTAGGGGTACTAGTGTGGTCAGGAGGGCGTCCGCCAGAATTTCTGGAATAAGTCTCTCTAGAATTAGAGGGGAAGAGTCTTCTGGACACAGGTTTCTCATTCTCTAGCATTAATGGTTTCTCCCATTGTTCCAATTTTTGGTGGACTTTCTCCAGACTTTTAGTCAGAAAACGGACTTGCTCCGTCAAGGCAGCAACTGCGTCAGGAACTGGAGCTTGGGTTGCCTGACTGACTATAGGTAAAGACTTTACAGGGGTAACCAGCTGTGATACAGGTACGTCAACAGATCTAACAGGTTCTGTTGGTGGGTTTTTTCCCAGTATGCTGATAGCTAGTTCTTTAAAATCTAAGAAGGTAGCGCTTGGATGTTGGGCGGCTAACATTCTTAGTTGGCTCTTTAGATTGTCTGTATGGACGCCTTCAATAAATTGTTCTTTCAGGGTTTTGTCCTGATTTTCTGCCTCACGGGGGTCTACTTGGACAACAGCTCTAAGGGTTTCCTGCAAAGATAATGCAAAGTCTCTGAGTGACTCACCAGATTGCTGTCTCTTGCTGAAGAACCTCATCTTGACCTCTGACACGGTTCTGGGTTCAAAGGTGGTATAGAGACGTTCAAAAATCTGCTCCATGGTCTTTCTCTCCGAGCTCGGCCAGGATTTCACTTCTCTGAGCGCAGCTCCTTCCAATTGCGCAAGAAGAATCTCCATCTGCTGCTCTGGGGATACAGGGTACAATCTGAACATAGCCAGAATTTTCTCTTTAAAGTCCCTTAAAGTATGAATTTCCCCAGAATATCGTGGGAACCAGGGGGCCCCAAAATAATAAGGCATGGTTAAAGGCATTAAACTTGGTGCTGCAGCGGTTGGTATTGCATTGGGACCGACTGCGGCTGATGCAGGGGGTCCTCTGAGGTCGGGCTGCACGTCATCTCCTTGCACAGACATGGTAACAGCAGGTGCGTTCTAGTTAGGTAAGTCAAATGCGTTTTTAGACACTTTTTGTGCGGTGTTACTATGGGCAACCGCTGTCTTGCGGGTGTACGGCCCTTTAAGAATTTAATGCCAGCTGAATACAATGTTGCAGCAATGTTGATTTTGAGTCTCTGGCAGAGTTTCAGGTATCTGTGCCCTTATAGTTAGTAGAGGCAACTGACAGGTTGCGATTACTGCTCGGACGGCAAGCAATGCGATTATTTTCTCTCCTTTTGCTCGCATGCAAAGTCTCGCGACTTCTGGGGCGTGCGTTTGTCACACTTCCCTCCCAGGGTTGACACAGCAAAGGTCAGGTGATTTTGCATGAATGGGTGGCACCAAACTTTCCCGCTCTTCAGGGGGTGTCACTAACCTATCCACAGTGATGGCGTAGGAATTTTTTTTTTGAACAAGAAGGTCTCTGGCAGCCATTTTAAGTGAATGGAAATAGTCAATTCAAATACTGCATGCAGTAAGTAAATAGTCTCTCAATAAAGCAAAAGGGCTTATTCTGATACGACAGTCTTTTAGATAAGGCGCAGGGGTAAACCGATCCTGTTCGTGACGCCAATTTTTTTTTTTATGCGACAAGCCAGAACCGCAGGGGAACACGTGAGGTGCACGGTGGGCCGATGAGAGACAGCAATAATACAGTTCATCGGTTGACTCACGGTTAGCAGAAAGCTTCCCTGGGCCGGTCGCACAGTGAAAGGGAAGATAGCACGAAATCCTCCGGGGCACGCTCTGCGATAGGGAAAACGCCAGCCGAGATGGTGGTTGAGGTGCCCGTGATGACAGGGGTGTTTAGAGTGCTTGTGGCGGCTGGGTCCCTTGATGATATTTGTCGTGACGCCAGTACCGTTAATGGTAGTACAACCAGTTGTAGTAACAATGTTAAAGAATGAGGTAGACAGTGGCAGAATACAACTCACAACTTTTACTGTGTCCGGTTTTGGTTGCAGTACAAACATCCAGTTAGAATACAGTCTCTGGGTAAATAGAGGAGTTCTGCTGATCCACTGCTAATAGGCTTTAGTGGGTCTGGACTCAGGCTGTGGTTCAGTAATAATGCTTACTTGTGTCTGGTCCTTTTTGAATCCAGTGACATGGGTGAGGTTGCCGGAGGCTAATAAATCCTTCACCCCTATACTCAAAGGTCTTTGTTGCCGATTGATGACTTTTATCCTTTGATTTTATCAGTTTAAATGTGTCCCTTCTCTGGACTGACCTTCTCTCACCTTCACATTTTTCATTCTTTTTTTTTCCACACACTGCTTCCTGTACTCAATCACTGACCACCGATAAGCCTGAGCTGGGATAGATTTCCCAGAGTGGTGTTATCCCCATCTTGTGGTGGGAAGTATAAAGCACACCTGACCAGCCTATGAACAGGGATATCACAGGTATACAATGCAAAATGACATGCAATAAAGCAATGACAAAGAAGTAATACTTTTGCAAATCCCACATGTCTTGAGTGGGACGCTGCACATTGACTAAAATTTGACTTTGAAGGTCGAGTTTCATTTTGAGACTAAGTCAAACTCAGCAATCTTCCCCTTTGAAAATAATAGGAGGCAAAATGATCAAAGCTATTTTTTAGATGGATTTCACTTAGTCTCAAAAATAGGTATGATCATTTTGCCTCCCATTACTTTCAATGGGGAAGATTCAAACCTGTTTTTTTTTTCTTAGTCAAACTTTGGTGCCAGATTTTGTTGCCCCAGGTTCAGTAATTTCAGGGGCCTGGACCTACCCCCCCATACCGCCCACCAAACAGTCATATTTCAGCAAGAGTGCTCCTACATTTACACCCTCCACATCATGGACATCAGGGGATGGAGACGAGGGCTTTCACTTTACTCATATTTTTGGCTTAACAATGTCCACTCCTAATTGCTACTCCTTTAAATGTTGAGTTTTCTTTTGCCCATTTTACCTACATAGAGCATCGGGGCCAGGGCTATTGAATCCATATCACATTGGTAGCAAATCAGTAGCCAAATCTTCAGCTACTCAAATGTGCCTCTAAATAGATCCACAATTAGGACATCATAGTCGATTCCATTCTATACCAAATGCAGCCGAAATGCATGTAAATGAGGTGGTAGCTCTGGGGCTTATTTTGGGTCCATTTAGGAAGGATCTCGGCTATTACTGAAATAGCTGAATTCATCCAGTAGTATTCCTACCAAAATAGTCCAAAATGTAATAAATTAAAAATCATCTGAAGCTAAAAATATGTGATATTAATGATACATTAATTAAAAACAAAAAAATAAAGTAAACAAAATAATATGTTGTTAAAATTAAAATTGCTTATATTAATGTAAATATACTGTATGTTGTCAGTCTTTAATATTGGATTATTTTAAAATCTATTCTTAGTATTTTTTATGTACCCTGATTGCTTATTAAAGTGTTTACTCCTAAAAAAATTATTAAAGATAATCTATAAAGAAAAATACATAAAATAACCATGGTTGCAAAATGGACTTTAGCACAAAGCTATGTAACAATAAACTATTGACATATGAATCAGGAAATTAACTTCGGGGAGCACAGAGTTGCTATGAAAAGAAAAAAATAATCAATATTTTTATGACAGCGCATCAATAGATGGTTGAATAGTAGCCTGCAGGTCCTTAGAAGGATCTGCAAGCAAATATAAAATTCAGTGAAATTGCTTTCTTGCATCAAAGATCTCAGGGGTCTATTTATCAAACAAAAACTGGAGAAAAACTAATATTAGAACACTAACTATGGTGGCCAGGGAGAAAGAGAATTCCACAAAGATTAGACAGTAACCACTTCAGAAGATAAGTAAGAGATAAATGTAACAAAGCGTCAAAGTATATGCAAATGCATATTCATTTTGTGGTACAGATGCACAGATTCAAGATTGGTATGCAATTGCATAAGTATAATTATCACATCTATAGCAACCTCTCAACCTTCAGTGAGGTTACCAGTGCTGGACTTTAAGTCTTAATACTTTAGACCATAGTTAACACAGGAAAATACAACCTATATGAGGCGAAAGAATTTCTTTCAAATTGTCAACTCTGAACAATATCTTTCAATCACTTCAAAATGATATCTTTCAAATGATGAAACACAAACACTTCTGAAACACAATTCTTGCTATCCAGTTATGAGAATTAACATTCAACCAATTGTAACAGTATCTCATAATTGTGATATATTCGAGCAGTGGCAGTGAATCGTCAGAGTCTTCATTGTCTTGAATGTGTGTGTCTTCTATATTTCCATACACGGAGGAGAAGAAGGAGGTCTCTGGGGCGGCACCACGGTCACTAGGGGAAACATTATTTTTTTATTCACTGGACTGGCAAGAGACTGCTGGTCATGGGGGGGGGGCATCTTTTTTGGAAAATGAATGAAAAAGAAATGGGAATGGCACTCTGAATAAATGTGAAAAACGAATTTAATGGCAGAAAAAATAATAAAAAGTAAATACAGCAAGGTAGCGGGAAAAAGACTTGACGCGTTTCACGTGACTAGCACGCATAAGTCCAAAATCATTTTTGGAATAGGTGAATAGGGAATAACAGCATTTATTTCAAAACACCATTATTCTCTTACCGTCATATCAGTAATTTAATGCACTGCATATTTGCAGTACCTGTTAAATCACACAATATTCCAAATGGAATAGCGTTCGATAGTCTAAAAGTCCCAGGTGCGCATGGACCATTGAAGCTATCTGTATATCATATACAATTCAGGAATGAGATGCACAGATATGTAAATGTGTGTTTGTACTATATGTTTCATGCTCATTTGAGAATCACATTGATGTTTACATTAGGTTAAACCTGTTTTGAGACCGTGAGGTGGGGTGTTCTTAAAAAATCCTCTCTTTCCTTGAGATAGCAGGACACAGCTGAGAATTCCTCAGGCTTCTGTGAAGACATGCCTCAGTGTTTTGGAATTATTTAAGGCAGTGGAAGTTCCACCCTAGATTATGGGTTATATTTTGACAGTAACACTTTTATCCAAGCCTTCATGCATTTAAATAGTCTTGATATAGTGATATAGTCTTGAGAAAGTGATATTATTACAAAATGCATTGAGTGGTGGCCAGCACATATACCTCAGCATTATCACACACCTTGCAAAGCGTATTAAGGTAAAACATATGAAAAACAATATATCAGAGGCACCCCTAATGCTGGGAGAGAACTAGATATTTCGGAATCCTGTTCATTGAACTGTGGTGAAAGTCAAATATCAAAAACCAAGTACCAATACCAATACCTGTCTTGGAACTTGTTGGATATCATGGTCGGATTTTTACAACTGAATTGTCAATTCACCACTGTTTAGTGTTTCATGAACACAAACCACTGTCTCTTTTTTGTGTATGGCAGGTTAACCTTAAATAAAACACTATTGAAAGATGCGGGTGCAGTTGGCACTTTTTCCCTCTAAGCTATACTGCCTGGAATGTGCATGTTGCACCAGAAATATATTAAGTTAAAAATATACCTTAGGAAGGGAGCAGTTATACTTCTGGTGCTTACAAATTTCATTTCATCTGCTTCCCATGAATTGGCTCATACATAGCCCCTCTGCAACTAAGCTAATATTGTAGCCTTTGAAGATATTCTTGAGTCCCCCTTGAAGTTATTTATTCTTGAAAAAGGGATTTATTTAAAAGAGGAATATTAAAAAAGAACTCCAGGGTTTCCCTTGACATAAGTTTAAATATGTTATGCCTTACTTTTCAGCCTTAGATAAGTATTATATTTGAACAGTTACATTTGAAATAAAACAGAGCTTGAATGTGTTTTATGCCACCCTTAAGGTAAATAATTGAAGCAATGGTTAAGAAGATCATTTTTACGATGTAGGATTTTGATCACAAATGCATTATACCACATACAGCTCCTTTGTGGAAATAAAGAGTACAAAAATAAGCAGGTAATTGCAAGAGCTGACAGAGTTCAGTAAATACAACAAAGAAGGTGCTGGTCCCAAGAAGCTAGCCGTTTACGTCCTCTCTTTTTTAATATTCAGAGATAATAGTAATACGTTCAATACATTTTGGTGCTTACCACTAATATAAAAGCACAAACTCAGCGGTCAGCCATGCATTTAAATAATGCTTGAAGAGGTAATATTTATCATTGAAAAATCATTGATAAAAGCTAGATAGGAATAAGTGGAAACAGAGCCTGTGCTATGTGATATTATTTAGAGGATTAGTGAGACTCAAGTCCAAATGGCTTAGGGTCAGTTCTCTAAAACCGAAGTTCAAAAAAATGTTGTCAAGATTTGAGGTTCAAGTCTAAATTAATCTCCACCTCCCTCCATGAATACAAAGGAAATTGGTATCCACTCACCTCCTCTAAAGGTGGGGAGACCAATTATTTTCAATGGGGAAGATATGACAATTGTTGTTTTTGAGACTGATTGGTCTATTCACTAAGGTCTAAGATTGGAGGTCGAGATTAACACTAATACTAAAAAAAATTGCGAAGTTGAGATAAGGTGAAAGGTCAAACTCGACTTCCAAGAATAAGTCACACTTGATCTCTGAGATCGGAGGTTGAGTTTGACTAAGAAAAAGAACCTTCTAGTTTTCATTCACCTCTTATTATAGCCCATGGAAGGCAAATTGAAACTATCATGATTCGACCTCCAAGATTAGTAGCATAATTTGACTTAGAAAAAAAAATCCCACCGTGACAAAAACGGTCCCAGGGGCTCCTCAAATGACCCCGGGTCTCCTAATGCATAAGAGTGGCCAGAGCAAGTAGCCTTGGCCTTCCCTTATAATTAAAAATGTGTCGGCAGCTGCTGATGCTCCCTGCACTGGTTATAAATATGGGGGCCAGGGCAAGAGGTCCCCAATTATTATTGATGAGGCTGGGAGCTTTCCAAATGGCAAAAAGGGGACATGTGAGGCTTACAGGTTCAGTGGACTCGCATTATTTGGCAGCTCACTCGTTCTAGTTTATTTTAGCCCGTTTTCCCCGTTCATGATCGTTAATCTGTTATTTATGTCAGCATATGTCCTTCTGTATGCATATTTTATTATGATATTGCACGCAATGTGTTTTTTTCTTTGCATTACTGAAACTGGAAGCTGTGCAAAACTGGATATTGAAGTGTAATTTAAGCACCTATTTAAACCCCATTAAAAACGGATGGATACTGCTGCTATTTTATTTCTTCTGAGGGAGCAGGGTATCACTGGTTAAACACGTTGAGAACATAAGATTTTTCACCTCGGAGTGGTGGGACTTGGAGTTGCACAAGGACTCTCCCCCAGTTGCGAGCTCATAGTTCACATGTGTATGTGCCTATGTTTTTGTAAGTGTCATTTGGTACTTTATTGTATATTTATGATTTATTGCTTTTTCTCTTCCATGTTTTTGCGCTCCCTTATCTGTTGTGTTGCTGTTTGAGAATACCCAAGGAGTAGTTTGTGGGTAGCTGCATTTTCGCTGGAGAGTATTGTTATTATATTGCTTGATTATTCTGTTTTGCCTGTGGAGGGTGACCTCACTTTTGTGTTCCTTCTTCATCAACTAGTTCTACTGTTTTAAACATATACTTACTGCTTTGCAATTTAAATGAGCTATTATGTCTACAGTCCCGGGTGTAGCATCATTTGATGTGTGCTGTATCATATAAAGGAAAAAAAATGAAACAATGAAAAATTGCATAAAAATATAGCTTAAAGGAACTGTCTAGTGCCCAAAACGCATCTTCCAAATGTTAATGCATATTAATATGCTTTAAAAATACTTTAAAATGCATGTTTTACATTTTGCATTGCTTAAAATATTTTTAGTAAACAATTACTAGAGAAGGACCCAATACCTAAGTAGTTGATAGCAGAATATGTTGATGATTTATAACTTAAATATTATAATTGCAATACTTTCAATTTTTTTTTTTGGCACCAATCTTGCTGATATACTGGTCTTTGTGAAGAACAATAAGGAACTTCCCCGACCTTGCCGTGGACACTGGAGTCTTTACACAGAGACTTTGCCTATTCCAGCCTGAGAACACATTTTGATAGATTCTGTAGCCAAGATGTTGCTGAACCTTTTTGTAAACTGTCACAGCTAACATGCTTTGACTTCTGCAAAATCAATGGCATTTTAATGGCTTAATATTTTGTTTTGTAGTCCTCTTTTTTTGCAGTATTTTTACTCTGTGCTTTTAATTGTGTTTTGGCTCATTCCCTAAGTGGAGATAAGCTCCATTAGAGTGGTGAACTTTCAGTTGTATTGATCATATTGGTGGGAGACTGAAATTTGATTGCAATTCTTTATTAATTAAAAGAGAATATCTTAATTTTCAGATATTAATACTTATCATGTAATATGACATAATGGACATTAAAACAGTAAAAATGTAAAGTATTTACAATTTTTGGGCTTTCAGCAAACATCCTGATTAAGAAATAGAATGAGCAATTGTTGGTGGATTTATACTTCTTTCGTTTTTTCACCAACTCTCTAGGAGTCATAAATCACTTTTTGAATTCTGACAGCAAGCCATAAATAACTCAGATTATGAATGTTTCTCAATAAACTGGTTGACTTTTACATACAACCACTTTTCACTACATTGCCTTCACATAGGAGCAAGCATATCTACCATGCATTATGTCGACATTATTTTGTATTAATATGTCCATTATTCTTGTGTTGGTTTAGAGATGTTCCTGATCAAGTCCTAAATTATAGACATGTGCATTCGTTTTCGGACGAATGCATTTTCGGACGAAAATAGCATTTTCGTCCATTCGTCCGAAAAACGAATAACGAAAATTTTAACTAACAAAATCCGAATGAACGAATGGTTAATAAACGAAAATCATTCGTTCATTCGTCCATTCGTCCATTCGTGCTATTGGCATTCTAAACCGAAATAGAGTCGGTTTACAATACCAATAGCATTGTACTACATTCCATAAACCGACATGAATGACTTTCGGTTTATGGAATGCATGTAATGCTATTAGCTTCCTATTAACCGAAATTGAGTTCCCATTCATACGAATAGGTCAATTGACCTATTCGTATGAATGGGGACTCTTTCGGTTTATAGAAAGCCAATAGCAGCATGTATTCTATAAGCCGAAAGTCTTTAAAACAAACGACGTTCGGTTTATAGAATACATGTAATGCTATTGCTGTTCTATAAGCCGAAAGACATTCGGCTTATAGAACAGCAATAGCATTACATGCATTCTATAAACCGAACGTCGTTCGTTTTAAAGACTTTCGGCTTATAGAATACTATTGGCATTCTATAAACCTAACTAGAGTCCCTCCTCATTCATAAGAATTTCTTATGAATGGGGACTCGACTCTAGTTCGGTTTATAGAAAGCCAATAGTATTCTATAAGCCGAAAGTCTTTAAAACGAACGACGTTCGGTTTATAGAATACATGTAATGCTATTGCTAAACTATAAACCGAACGACTTTCGGTTTATAGAATAGCCATAGGATTACATGTAGTACATAAGCCGAAAGTCTATAAACCGAAAGTCGTTCGGTTTATAGGCTGTCGGCATTTAACTATACAGAGACAGAGTCTCCATTCATAAAATTATGAATGGAGACTTTGTCTCCGTGTAGTAAAATGCCGAAAGTCTATAAACCGAACGATCGGTTTATAGACTTTCGGCTTATGTAATACATGTAATCCTATGGCTATTCTATAAACCGAAAGTTCGGTTTATAGAATAGCAATAGGAATACATGTATTCCATAAGCCGACAGCCTATAAACCGAACGTTCGGTTTATAGGCTGTGGGCATTTTACTACACGGAGACAAAGTCTCCATTCATAATTTTATGAATGGAGACTCTGTCTCTGTATAGTTAAATGCCGGCTTTTAACTATACGGAGACAAAGTCTCCATTTATAATTTTATGAATGGAGACTCTGTCTCCGTATAGTTAAATGCCCACAGCCTATAAACCGAACGTTCGGTTTATAGGCTGTGGGCATTTAACTATACGGAGACAAAGTCTCCATTCATAATTTTATGAATGGAGACTCTGTCTCTGTATAGTTAAATGCCGGCTTTTAACTATACGGAGACAAAGTCTCCATTTATAATTTTATGAATGGAGACTCTGTCTCCGTATAGTTAAATGCCCACAGCCTATAAACCGAACGTTCGGTTTATAGGCTGTGGGCATTTAACTATACGGAGACAAAGTCTCCATTCATAATTTTATGAATGGAGACTCTGTCTCCGTATAGTTAAATGCTATTGTATTCTATAAACCGACTCTATTTCGGCTTATAGAATGCAATAGTACTACGAATGGACGAATGAACGAATGATTTTCCTTTATTAACCATTCGTTCATCCGGCTTTAGTTAGCTTAGCATTTTCGTTCTTCGTTTTTCGGGCGAATGGACGAAAATGCAATTTTCGGACGAAAATGCATTCGTCCGAAAACGAATGCACATGTCTAGTATATATTCACATGTAAATTGCTTTTTAAATAAAAAATTATGATATAAAAAAATCTTGTTTTTATTTCCTTTTATGTGACAATGCTGCCTCTCTCTTTCCCTTGCCCCCAGATTTGTCGCTCTCCCCCCCTTAGTGTTGTCTCTCTCTCACCCTCCCTTTGGCTCCCCCCTCGCTCCCCTTGTGTCTGTCTCTTCCCCCCTTCCCTCCCCTTGTTTCTCTCTGCCCCCCCCCTTGTTATTCTGTCCCCCCCTCACCTGTTTCTTGCTCCCTGGTGGCTAGTGGGGGCAGCCGGGGGATGTATGCACTATACATAATAGACGGAAGTGTCGGGCAGCATGGAGGTTGTCTGCACGATTCGTGCAGACATCCCCCAGCTGCCCGATTCTCCCTGGTGGCTAGCGAGGGAGCGGAGGATGTCTGCGCGATGAGCGAGACCTCTCCTGCTGCCGCCCGGCATGACCGCCGGGACTTCTATGATGAAGCTGGGTACTTCCGGCTTCCTCATAAAAGTCCTGGCTGTCGTTCCGGGCGGCAGCAGGGGAGGTCTCGCTCATCGCGCAGACATCCACCGCTGCCTCGCTAGCCACCAGGGAGAATCGGGCAGCTGGGGGATGTCTGCACGAATCGTGCAGACAACCTCCATGCTGCCCGACACTTCCGTCTATTATGTATAGTGCATACATCCCCCGGCTGCCCCCACTAGCCACCAGGGAGCAAGAAACAGGTGAGGGGGGGACAGAATAACAAGGGGGGGGGGGCAGAGAGAAACAAGGGGAGGGAAGGGGGGAAGAGACAGACACAAGGGGAGCGAGGGGGGAG
Source organism: Pelodytes ibericus (assembly GCA_036172795.1). Taxonomy (NCBI): domain Eukaryota; kingdom Metazoa; phylum Chordata; class Amphibia; order Anura; family Pelodytidae; genus Pelodytes; species Pelodytes ibericus. The sequence continues at coordinate 136,728,477 of CM069859.1, read as the reverse complement.
CCAAAGGGAGGGTGAGAGAGAGACAACACTAAGGGGGGGAGAGCGACAAATCTGGGGGCAAGGGAAAGAGAGAGGCAGCTTTGTCACATAAAAGGAAATAAAAACAAGATTTTATTTATATCATAATTTTTTATTAAAAAAGCAATTTACATGTGAATATATACTAGACATGTGCATTCGTTTTCGGACGAATGCATTTTCGTCCGAAAATTGCATTTTCGTCCATTCGCCCGAAAAACGAAGAACGAAAATGCTAAGCTAACTAAATCGAATGAACGAATAGTTAATAAAGGAAAATCATTCGTTCATTCGTCCATTCGTAGTACTATTGCATTCTATAAGCCGAAATAGAGTCGGTTTATAGAATACAATAGCATTTAACTATACGGAGACAGAGTCTCCATTCATAAATTTATGAATGGAGACAAACGTATAGTTAAAAGCCGACAGCCTATAAACCGAACGTTCGGTTTATAGGCTGTGGGCATTTAACTATACGGAGACAGAGTCTCCATTCATAAAATTATAAATGGAGACTTTGTCTCCGTATAGTTAAAAGCCGGTGTTCTGACAAATTTCTGGAGCAAATTCTCCTGCGCAATCGCAGGAGAATTTGCTCACTGCGCATGCGCATAAAGTTACAGCTGATAACTCAGCTGTAACTTTGTGACCACCGTGCATGAGACAGCTGCGCAACCCACCTCCCGCCCCCTCACACCCGCCGCACACCCCTTCTTACCAGATCATCGACCACAGCGATACACAGCGCATGCGCACGCCTATCCAGCCGTTTGGGAATGCGCGCGTCCGTTGTTGTGTTCTTAAGGTGGTAAGTAACACGGGGCGTCGGGACATAAGGGGGCAAGCATCCTGGTGAGGGCTGCCTCATCTTGATGGGATTTGTGATCCTCCTGCTGTATTATTGATGCAGCAGGAGGATCACAAATCCCATCAAGATGAGGCAGCCCTCACCAGGATGCTTGCCCCCTTATGTCCCGACGCCCCATGTTACTTACCACCTTAAGAACACAACAACGGACGCGCACATTCCCAAACGGCTGGATAGGCGTGCGCATGCGCTGTGTATCGCTGTGGTCGATGATCTGGTAAGAAGGGGTGTGCAGGGGGTGTGAGGGGGCGGGAGGTGGGTTGCGCAGCTGGCGCATGCGCGGTGGTCACAAAGTTACAGCTGAGTTATCAGCTGTAACTTTATGCGCATGCGCAGTGAGCAAATTCTCCTGCGATTGCGCAGGAGAATTTGCTCCAGAAATTTGTCAGAACACCGGCATTTAACTATACGGAGACAGAGTCTCCATTCATAAAATTATAAATGGAGACTTTGTCTCCGTATAGTTAAAAGCCGGCATTTAACTATACGGAGACAGAGTCTCCATTCATAAAATTATGAATGGAGACTTTGTCTCCGTGTAGTAAAATGCCCACAGCCTATAAACCGAACGTTCGGTTTATAGGCTGTCGGCTTATGGAATACATGTATTCCTATTGCTATTCTATAAACCGAACGTTCGGTTTATAGAATAGCCATAGGATTACATGTATTATATAAGCCGAAAGTCTATAAACGGATCGTTCGGTTTATAGGCTTTCGGCATTTTACTACACGGAGACAAAGTCTCCATTCATAATTTTATGAATGGAGACTCTGTCTCTGTATAGTTAAATGCCGACAGCCTATAAACCGAACGACTTTCGGTTTATAGACTTTCGGCTTATATAATACATGTAATCCTATGGCTATTCTATAAACCGAAAGTCGTTCGGTTTATAGAATAGCAATAGGAATACATGTATTCCATAAGCCGACAGCCTATAAACCGAACGTTCGGTTTATAGGCTGTCGGCATTTTACTACACGGAGACAAAGTCTCCATTCATAATTTTATGAATGGAGACTCTGTCTCCGTGTAGTAAAATGCCGACAGCCTATAAACCGAACGTTCGGTTTATAGGCTGTCGGCTTATGGAATACATGTATTCCTATTGCTATTCTATAAACCGAACGACTTTCGGTTTATAGAATAGCAATAGGAATACATGTATTCCATAAGCCGACAGCCTATAAACCGAACGTTCGGTTTATAGGCTGTCGGCATTTTACTACACGGAGACAGAGTCTCCATTCATAAAATTATGAATGGAGACTTTGTCTCCGTGTAGTAAAATGCCCACAGCCTATAAACCGAACGTTCGGTTTATAGGCTGTCGGCATTTTACTACACGGAGACAAAGTCTCCATTCATAATTTTATGAATGGAGACTCTGTCTCTGTATAGTTAAATGCCGACAGCCTATAAACCGAACGACTTTCGGTTTATAGACTTTCGGCTTATGTAATACATGTAAACCTATGGCTATTCTATAAACCGAAAGTCGTTCGGTTTATAGAATAGCAATAGGATTACATGTATTCCATAAGCCGAAAGTCTATAAACCGAAAGTCGTTCGGTTTATAGACTTTCGGCTTATAGAATACAAGTAATACTATTGCCTTTCTATGAACCGAACGAGAGCCCCATTCATAAGAATTTCTTATGAATGGGGCTCTCGTTCGGTTTATAGAAAGCCAATAGTATTACATTGTATTCTATAAAACGAACGAAAAAAATTAACGAAACGAAAATAATGAACGAATTTCGTCTGAAACGAATGCACTAATGAACGAAATTCGTTTTAGACGAAATAAATAACATTTTCGTCCGAATGGACGAAAACGAAACGAAAATTTTAGTTTTGCACATGTCTACTAAATTATATGGATGGTGTGTAAGTTTGTGTTTGCTTTAAATGGATAAAACATGTATACATTTAGGGAACGTGTTATTATTTCAGAGGTTTAGTCAGTGATCGCAATTTTTCTGTCATCATAAAAATTAAAACCATTGTAGATGCAGGTTTTCCAACTGCAATTACATTTTCCTCCTCTTCCACTCTTGCATTCTGCCCCAGTCTCTGATCCAGGCCTATCATGAACAATTATTTATACTCCAAGGGAGCAAATCTTTCATCCCCAGGTAACACATCATATGAAGTGCCTGCTTTTTATGCGACATTGTTGTACACATCTGATGTAGCTAGATTTCCATTGCTAAAGCAACACAAAGTGAAATTTAGGCTGTTCAGAGCCATCACGACCCTTGGAACGTAGAGACTGTTTGCAGGTACCCATGTATACATCTGAGGTACATCTGTGATATGCAGACAGGATAAATACTTTGAGATATGTATCTCTAGAAAGGATTATTTTCACTTTCTTACAGGACATATGCACTCATCTATATGATCTATTTTCAAAGAAACTTTAAAATTAGCCTTAACACCAGGATATCCAACTATGTTCAGAGTACAGAAATGTAATTTTAACTGCTAAGCAATTCAAGAGAAGCAAATGCAGGATTATATAACATTATATTGTATAGGCTAGCATTCCAAAGTAATGACTTTAAATCCCAAGATCATAAAAAGTAAACTTAAGTGTTACACCATAGTCTTAAAAATGTAACGGAATTGTTGATTTAAATAAAATGGGAACAACAGCTGATACATAAAATCAAATGTATGCAATCCTCTAGAGTAAATGACCCTAGATATAAACAGACCAAGCACAAGTGGAGAAATATTTACCAAATTAGCATATTTGAAAGTATTGCTTGGTTTGTTGCATCTTCAAAACATTTAACTTCTCTGTGTGATGTATATTGTTGCATTGTTTTGCTTTATTTAGTTTTATTCTTGTAATTTACATATAACTGTATCCTTGATATATTTTGTTCTTTAGAGGTTTCTTCCAGGGAGATCTTTGGGCTTTGACTTATTCAACTGCATTATGCAGGGGCTCATTCTTAAGTGTCCAGTCAAAATTTACCAAAATGTGTTTTGAGTATAACTGACCTTAAAAGCATACTTTATGTTTTAAAAAAAATATTTTATTCAGTTTTAATGTACAATCAAGGAATTCAGTGAAATTATTTTTTGGGCAATATAGATATCAAATTTCAAACTTTTTTTCAGTGTGATTTTTTTGAAATCTGATTCATTGGGCTTTACTCAATGATCTGGATATTTTATGATCATTGAATACCATGGACTGCAAAATAAAATTTGGAGCTAATATATAGTGATAAGTCACGTAATTGAATAATGCTTGAATTGAACTCATGTAAAATAATCCATGAATGTGTCAGCCGCAAAGGGCCGCTCACAAACATGCATGGTACTGAAGTTTTGCATATCAGATATCATCTTGGCCTCTACCCATTGCTCATTCTGTCCTACACTATTCTGGATAGTTTTAATATACATGTCTAATAAGTTTTTTTAACACGCTTGGTGGTTGGGTGTAATGCATTGATTTATACATATTCATTATGTTTCTTGGTCTATATGGGAGTACCTGCGTTAACAAAATAAGAAAAGATTAGTATACATTATGGGTTTTGTTCCTCTTATTCCTAATTAATTTAATTGGCAATTTACTGGTGCTGTATAAAGATCTCCTTTCTTTGAGCCTATGATTAAGTGCCAATTCGGCAAGAAACACGTAGAGTGTTAATTTTGCTGCCTATGTTACTGTCAGTATCCACATTTAATAAAGAATAAAAGGCATCATTTTTTTAACCTTTGAACTGTGCGGAGGTTCTCCTCATGTCCCCTTATTTATGTTGCTATTATCTTGGTTTTCTTCTAAGGTTTATTCAAGTAGCTCCGATTTTTGGAGCATATATTTAAGCCCCATATATTGGGCAGATTCGGAGCATGTCATTGATCTGAAAGTCCTTTGATTTGGGCCATTCAGGTATCACCAAAATATCTCCTAATATGGCCGAAAAACTCTAATGATAGCCAAAAAGAAACCAATATGATCAGTCCCTGAAACTAGCTTTGGGAGGTTTCGCACATTGAAAATAATCACACGGTAAGGAAATGTATCCAAAATTCAACTGATATATACCAAACTTTCCAAAGGTGATAGGTTCAATAAGTTTATACAAATTATTGTTGCAATCAACTCACAGCCAATGTTTTTTTTTTCAAAATGCTGTTATTCCCTTATCCCTTATTCCCTTATCTTAATATCTCAAATTTCATTTTGCAGTCCATGGTATTCAATGATCATAAAATATCCAGATCATTGAGTAAAGCCCAATAAATCAGATTTCAGAAAATCACAATGAAAAAATTTGAAATTTGATATAGTGCTTTAATGCAGCTATCAAAATCAACATTTCTTTTAAAATTACAGCTAATTATATTATAACACATATCTGTTCTGAATCATAGAATTACCTATGTACTTATTTACCAAAAGTAGGAAACCCAGGGTATTAGACATGTGCATTCGTTTTCGGACGAATGCATTTTCGGACGAAAATAGCATTTTCGTCCATTCGTCCGAAAAACGAATAACGAAAATTTTAACTAACAAAATCCGAATGAACGAATGGTTAATAAACGAAAATCATTCGTTCATTCGTCCATTCGTCCATTCGTGCTATTGGCATTCTAAACCGAAATAGAGTCGGTTTACAATACCAATAGCATTGTACTACATTCCATAAACCGACATGAATGACTTTCGGTTTATGGAATGCATGTAATGCTATTAGCTTCCTATAAACCGAAATTGAGTTCCCATTCATACGAATAGGTCAATTGACCTATTCGTATGAATGGGGACTCTTTCGGTTTATAGAAAGCCAATAGCAGCATGTATTCTATAAGCCGAAAGTCTTTAAAACAAACGACGTTCGGTTTATAGAATACATGTAATGCTATTGCTGTTCTATAAGCCGAAAGACATTCGGCTTATAGAACAGCAATAGCATTACATGCATTCTATAAACCGAACGTCGTTCGTTTTAAAGACTTTCGGCTTATAGAATACTATTGGCATTCTATAAACCTAACTAGAGTCCCTCCTCATTCATAAGAATTTCTTATGAATGGGGACTCGACTCTAGTTCGGTTTATAGAAAGCCAATAGTATTCTATAAGCTGAAAGTCTTTAAAACGAACGACGTTCGGTTTATAGAATACATGTAATGCTATTGCTAACCTATAAACCGAACGACTTTCGGTTTATAGAATAGCCATAGGATTACATGTAGTACATAAGCCGAAAGTCTATAAACCGAAAGTCGTTCGGTTTATAGGCTGTCGGCATTTAACTATACAGAGACAGAGTCTCCATTCATAAAATTATGAATGGAGACTTTGTCTCCGTGTAGTAAAATGCCGAAAGTCTATAAACCGAACGATCGGTTTATAGACTTTCGGCTTATGTAATACATGTAATCCTATGGCTATTCTATAAACCGAAAGTTCGGTTTATAGAATAGCAATAGGAATACATGTATTCCATAAGCCGACAGCCTATAAACCGAACGTTCGGTTTATAGGCTGTGGGCATTTTACTACACGGAGACAAAGTCTCCATTCATAATTTTATGAATGGAGACTCTGTCTCCGTATAGTTAAATGCCGGCTTTTAACTATACGGAGACAAAGTCTCCATTTATAATTTTATGAATGGAGACTCTGTCTCCGTATAGTTAAATGCTATTGTATTCTATAAACCGACTCTATTTCGGCTTATAGAATGCAATAGTACTACGAATGGACGAATGAACGAATGATTTTCCTTTATTAACCATTCGTTCATTCGGCTTTAGTTAGCTTAGCATTTTCGTTCTTCGTTTTTCGGGCGAATGGACGAAAATGCAATTTTCGGACGAAAATGCATTCGTCCGAAAACGAATGCACATGTCTAGTATATATTCACATGTAAATTGCTTTTTAAATAAAAAATTATGATATAAAAAAATCTTGTTTTTATTTCCTTTTATGTGACAATGCTGCCTCTCTCTTTCCCTTGCCCCCAGATTTGTCGCTCTCCCCCCCTTAGTGTTGTCTCTCTCTCACCCTCCCTTTGGCTCCCCCCTCGCTCCCCTTGTGTCTGTCTCTTCCCCCCTTCCCTCCCCTTGTTTCTCTCTGCCCCCCCCCCCTTGTTATTCTGTCCCCCCCTCACCTGTTTCTTGCTCCCTGGTGGCTAGTGGGGGCAGCCGGGGGATGTATGCACTATACATAATAGACGGAAGTGTCGGGCAGCATGGAGGTTGTCTGCACGATTCGTGCAGACATCCCCCAGCTGCCCGATTCTCCCTGGTGGCTAGCGAGGGAGCGGAGGATGTCTGCGCGATGAGCGAGACCTCTCCTGCTGCCGCCCGGCATGACCGCCGGGACTTCTATGATGAAGCTGGGTACTTCCGGCTTCCTCATAAAAGTCCTGGCTGTCGTTCCGGGCGGCAGCAGGGGAGGTCTCGCTCATCGCGCAGACATCCACCGCTGCCTCGCTAGCCACCAGGGAGAATCGGGCAGCTGGGGGATGTCTGCACGAATCGTGCAGACAACCTCCATGCTGCCCGACACTTCCGTCTATTATGTATAGTGCATACATCCCCCGGCTGCCCCCACTAGCCACCAGGGAGCAAGAAACAGGTGAGGGGGGGACAGAATAACAAGGGGGGGGGGCAGAGAGAAACAAGGGGAGGGAAGGGGGGAAGAGACAGACACAAGGGGAGCGAGGGGGGAGCCAAAGGGAGGGTGAGAGAGAGACAACACTAAGGGGGGGAGAGCGACAAATCTGGGGGCAAGGGAAAGAGAGAGGCAGCATTGTCACATAAAAGGAAATAAAAACAAGATTTTTTTATATCATAATTTTTTATTAAAAAAGCAATTTACATGTGAATATATACTAGACCTGTGCATTCGTTTTCGGACGAATGCATTTTCGTCCGAAAATTGCATTTTCGTCCATTCGCCCCAAAAACGAAGAACGAAAATGCTAAGCTTACTAAAGCCGAATGAACGAATGGTTAATAAAGGAAAATCATTCGTTCATTCGTCCATTCGTAGTACTATTGCATTCTATAAGCCGAAATAGAGTCGGTTTATAGAATACAATAGCATTTAACTATACGGAGACAGAGTCTCCATTCTTAAATTTATGAATGGAGACAAACGTATAGTTAAAAGCCGACAGCCTATAAACCGAACGTTCGGTTTATAGGCTGTGGGCATTTAACTATACGGAGACAGAGTCTCCATTCATAAAATTATAAATGGAGACTTTGTCTCCGTATAGTTAAAAGCCGGTGTTCTGACAAATTTCTGGAGCAAATTCTCCTGCGCAATCGCAGGAGAATTTGCTCACTGCGCATGCGCATAAAGTTACAGCTGATAACTCAGCTGTAACTTTGTGACCACCGTGCATGAGACAGCTGCGCAACCCACCTCCCGCCCCCCTCACACCCGCCGCACACCCCTTCTTACCAGATCATCGACCACAGCGATACACAGCGCATGCGCACGCCTATCCAGCCGTTTGGGAATGCGCGCGTCCGTTGTTGTGTTCTTAAGGTGGTAAGTAACACGGGGCGTCGGGACATAAGGGGGCAAGCATCCTGGTGAGGGCTGCCTCATCTCGATGGGATTTGTGATCCTCCTGCTGTATTATTGATGCAGCAGGAGGATCACAAATCCCATCAAGATGAAGCAGCCCTCACCAGGATGCTTGCCCCCTTATGTCCCGATGCCCCATGTTACTTACCACCTTAAGAACACAACAACGGACGCGCACATTCCCAAACGGCTGGATAGGCGTGCGCATGCGCTGTGTATCGCTGTGGTCGATGATCTGGTAAGAAGGGGTGTGCAGGGGGTGTGAGGGGGCGGGAGGTGGGTTGCGCAGCTGGCGCATGCGCGGTGGTCACAAAGTTACAGCTGAGTTATCAGCTGTAACTTTATGCGCATGCGCAGTGAGCAAATTCTCCTGCGATTGCGCAGGAGAATTTGCTCCAGAAATTTGTCAGAACACCGGCATTTAACTATACGGAGACAGAGTCTCCATTCATAAAATTATAAATGGAGACTTTGTCTCCGTGTAGTAAAATGCCCACAGCCTATAAACCGAACGTTCGGTTTATAGGCTGTCGGTTTATGGAATACATGTATTCCTATTGCTATTCTATAAACCGAACGTTCGGTTTATAGAATAGCCATAGGATTACATGTATTATATAAGCCGAAAGTCTATAAACGGATCGTTCGGTTTATAGGCTTTCGGCATTTTACTACACGGAGACAAAGTCTCCATTCATAATTTTATGAATGGAGACTCTGTCTCTGTATAGTTAAATGCCGACAGCCTATAAACCGAACGACTTTCGGTTTATAGACTTTCGGCTTATGCAATACATGTAATCCTATGGCTATTCTATAAACCGAAAGTCGTTCGGTTTATAGAATAGCAATAGGAATACATGTATTCCATAAGCCGACAGCCTATAAACCGAACGTTCGGTTTATAGGCTGTCGGCATTTTACTACACGGAGACAGAGTCTCCATTCATAAAATTATGAATGGAGACTTTGTCTCCGTGTAGTAAAATGCTGACAGCCTATAAACCGAACGTTCGGTTTATAGGCTGTGGGCATTTTACTACACGGAGACAAAGTCTCCATCCATAATTTTATGAATGGAGACTCTGTCTCCGTGTAGTAAAATGCCGACAGCCTATAAACCGAACGTTCGGTTTATAGGCTGTGGGCCTTTTACTACATGGAGACAAAGTCTCCATTCATAATTTTATGAATGGAGACTCTGTCTCCGTGTAGTAAAATGCCGACAGCCTATAAACCGAACGTTCGGTTTGTGGAAGATAAAATTTCCACACAAGCCATTTTGTATCTTGGAAGCCATTTTGTCCTACTGACTCCATTTTGTCTGCCTTCATCCATGTTTGTCCTCTGTGATACCCAAAGAGAGTGAGAGGTTTATGTGGCAATTGAGGGGGATGTGTACGTGAGTTCTGCTTCTGGTGTTGGGATATTTCACAGGAAACCAGGCTTTCTCAACTAGGTCTAAGAAATACAGGATGTAGCAAGGGTACAACCGCAAGGATCAGGTGGTCTTTCTAGATTATTCCAGTAAGTTAAACTGGCAAAACATTGTGGTTTTATTAAGATATACGTGGCACTGCGACAAATTATAACCAATCATATGCTTCTATTAGCCATGCCTTATGAAATTATGCTGTTCTGTTTTACTATAAAGATGTGTGTTAAAAAGGGTGCGGCAGTGCAGTCTGTGCAGACGCTACCCTACGTATATACGTTTGTATTAAACTTCAACGCTTATTCAACTCAAGAATCTGGGCCTGGTCTCCTTTCTTTGCCTCTTCATTCCTGTGTGAAGTATCAGAGGAGAAATTGACCATTCACAGTTGGGGGCTCGTCCGGGATCCCAACACCTCGGAACCAGGATCCAGCTGGTGCAGACCTACCCTCTTCTACCTAACATTGAACGCGTTCATCTGATATAGGTAAGGCACCTTTTCTAAATGCCTATAGTATAATCATTGGATAGAAGAGACGGGGGTCGGCCACTGGTTGCCTATCTGAGTGACGGGATCCATAGAGTTGAGTAAGTGTGTGTAAGTAAATATTGTATTGTTTATAGAAGAGGAATAAAGCCAGGTTGGTATCCTCATTTGTGTGTTTATGGAGGAATAAAGCCAGGTTGGTATCCCCATTTGTGTGGCTTATAGAGGAATATAGCCGTATCCTCACTTGTGTTGTTGATAGGAGTAAAGCCAGGTTGGTATCCTCATTTGTGTCCTAGAGTAGGGTGTAAGGCCAGGATAAGTGGAGTAAAGCCCCAGTGGTTTCCATCTGGCAGTGCCTCATTGATGTAAGTGTACTAGAGGCTAATACTCGTCACACTCAGATACAAGGCAGATACCGAGAGTAAGGATAAAGCCGGCGTGTACCTAGTACTCTATTGGGCCGCCACTGGAGGAACCGCGTATCTTTCACAGTGGTTAATGTTCTGAGTTTGATTTAGGATAAGATAAGACACATAGGAAAGCAAATACACCCAGAGACAGTTTACTCTGTGGTACGCGCCACAAATAACTTTACAGGGTCTGTTTAGTTATTGTGGTAAAGGTCCTGTGTTGTTATATCTGTGTTGTTGTCGGAAATACCTTGCAATTCTTGCTGTCTTAGGATGGGGAATCTTTTCTTTAAGAAACCCCCACAAGGGACGCCTTTGGAATATATGTGTAAGACATATGGCAGAGTTGCTGGGAAATACATGAGCAAGTGGACAACTTTGTCACAAGCTGATGCTGATAATATGTATGTCTGGCCAGAGGTTGGTAGTCTCAATATAAAGATTCTGGATCCTATGAAACAGACTATGCGCTTGCGAGGAGATAAAGTAGACACGAAGGAGTGGGTAGTGTTTAATAGTTGGTATCGAGAGGCTTATCACAGGAATAAGCAGAATGAGGAAAACAGACGTAGTGGAATGCCTAGGGATGAGAGTGCCCAGGAGGGGCATGTGTATCTTAGTCGTGGGGGAAAACAGACGACTCAATCTAAACCATCCAAACCTAATGATGCATCTACTAACATTAGTGTAAAAACATTGACTGACATGGAAGATCCATCTGATCAATGGAATCCAATACTGTATGATAACCGTGCTTCTGCCCCCCCTTCATATGATGAGACCTCTAGAAAGGTGGAATCATTTAGTGACACTAGACCTGAAGCTATTGTTATTGTAAAGGGGAAGGGTAAAGGTAAAGCCCCAAAAGTTCATGATTTCTCAGACGCACCAGCTAATAATACCCGAGGTGCCAAAACTTCCTCAGACCCTGATTTGCCCCTTTTTAGGAGTAGGTCTGATATAGATTTGGTAGGAGCAGGACCCTCTGGTCATGCTTACCCTATGAGAGAGACTAGTGTGATAGACCCCAAGTCTGGATCACAGCTGCGCATCCATCAGCCGTGGACGCCAGCTGAGCTGCTAACCCTCAAGAATAATTACCCCAGACCTGAGGATACTGTGAAATTTTGTGCAGAATTAAGAAGTATGGCAATTGCATATGACCCTGCTAGAAAGGATGTGGTACAGTTGTTTAATCTTGTCATGACTGATGCGGAGAGGCGCAGATTTGTGAAAAAGTTTGATGAGTTGGCTGAGCAGAAACATAGCAAGCCATGGGACAAAATGGAGATGGTTGATAGAAATGCGGATGACAGGCAGATGGTTATGAGTATGATTGTTGAAGCGTGTGAGAAAGCGTGGCCAACAAAGCCTGATTGGGGAAAGATTAATAGCACTGTGCAAGGTGAGCTGGAGTCTGTGGAGGAATACGCTGATCGAATTTTGAAAGTTGTTATAGGGCACAGTGGTGTGAAAGATCCCGAAGAAAGTGCAGAGCAATTGATTGTGGCATGTTTTGTGAAAGGATTGTTACCCGATCTGAGTAAAGGAGTGATGATGAATCTGGTTGGATGGGAAGAAGAGCCTTTTGCTAAAGTGTCGTTGGTAGCAAAACATTATGAAAAGCAAATGGTTAATGGCAAGCTTAAAGAGGAGCGGGAGAAGAAAGTGCAGAAAGAGAAGTGGTTAAAATCACAAACTGCATTTTTCACACAGCAGACTCCAGTGAGAACTCCCCCTCCACCCCCTCCTTCTCTTCCTCCTCCTATGCCCCCACCGGTACATCCAGCAATGTCAGATGAACGTGAGGTGTGTTTTCGTTGTAACAAATCAGGACATAAAGCTAATAGATGTCCCACTCTGGGACCTAGAATGTTTAAATCATTTTGGGATGAGGTGAATGGCAAGTCTTCTGGGAAGCACCCTCACAACAGGGAGTTTGCTAGACCCCAGATGGAAAAATACACTACCCCCCGAAAACCCATGTACCGACAGAATAACTACTGACATGAGGGTGACACTGACTATCTTGACATTTTTTCCAAAGCTTATGCATACCCTGTTATTTCTGCTGACCCTCTCGGTCCATTTGTTGTTGCAACAGTTGATGGCCGGTCTGTAAGATTCTTGCTGGACACAGGAGCCAGCCGTTCTGCATTGTCTAAAGACCTACAAGGTATTTTCCCTTTGGGAAAAGAGCCTCCCTTCTATCTTTCCGGCATTGGGAATGAACCAATTGTTCATCCTATCACTGAACCACTAGATTTTTGTATGGCAGGGAAAACCCTAAAAACAAAATTTCTAGTCAGCCCCACCTGTCCATTGAGTTTACTGGGAATGGACATTCTCAGAACTCTGGGCTGCTCTATTTGTTGTTCTCCCAGAGGAGAAATCCTTTTGAATGTTCCTGGAGAAAGGGAGATCCCAATGGGACTCTCTATTGTAGAGCCAGAACCTAGCCCTGCTGGGAATTTTGCTTTTCCCCTTTGTCAATATTTTGGAGATGTGCCTGATTCTCTGTGGGCAACCCCAGGAGATTCAGTTGGATTGATTTGGGATGAACCTCCAGTGAAGGTGAAACTCAAACCAGGTGTAAATCTTCCCCGTATCTCACAATACCCTCTGAGTAAAGCTGCTCGCGAGGGGATTGAACCTGTGATACAAGATTTGTTGGCTCAAGGTATTATCTATCCTACCAAGAGTCCTTGCAATACCCCTGTATTGCCAGTGGTAAAACCCGGTTCCAATCCACCAAAGTATAGATTTGTACAAGACCTTCGTGGTGTCAATGCTATCGTTGATCCTATTTTCCCTGTTGTTCCAAACCCTACTACCATTCTATCAGCTATCCCTTCTGATGCACAGTGGTTCACTGTGGTTGATTTGAATTCTGCTTTCTTCAGTATTCCACTACATAAAGATAGTCAGTACCTTTTTGCTTTCACATACAACGGTCGCCAGTATACCTGGGCACGAATCCCCCAGGGTTATACTGAATCCCCTGCATTATTCTCCCATGCACTCAGACGGAGCTTGAGTGACCTTAAATTTCCTGCTGGTTCTACATTGATTCAATATGTTGATGACTTACTGATTGCTTGCCCAAAGGACAGAAATGCATGTTTGGAAGACTCTATATACCTTTTGAGTGCACTAGCACAAAAGGGGTATAAGGTGAATCCAGAAAAGATTCAGTGGTGTTTGCAGTCTGTCAGATACTTGGGACAGATTATAGCTCCAGGTGAGAGACGGATTTTGCCTGACAGATTGACTCCCATGTTAAGCTTTCCTATTCCTAAGACAAAGAAGCAGGTCAGAGCGTTTCTGGGAATGGCAGGCTATTGCAGACAATGGATTCCTAATTTTTCTCAAAGAAGTTACATTTTGGTAGAGTTGACCAGAAAAGACATTGAGGACCCTGTCCCTTGGACAGAAGAGCATGAGGCTGCTTTCATTGATTTGAAGGAAGCACTTTGCTCAGCACCTGCATTAGGTTTACCTAATTATGACATACCTTTTACCCTGTTTTGCCATGAACATCTAGGACATGCAACAGGAGTTTTGGCTCAGATGCATGGAGGTAAGAACAGACCCCTAGCATATTACAGTACACATTTAGACCCTGTGGCTGAAGGATTCACTCCTTGTCTCAGAGCTGTAGCTGCAGCAGCCACTCTGATTGACAGTGCCCAAGCGTTGGTGCAGGGACATGACCTGCAGGTTATGGTGCCACATGCAGTCACTTCACTTTTACTGCGCAGATCGACCCAACTTACTAACAGTAGGACTACCAAGTATGAAGTGATCCTGCAGGGCACTGCTAATGTGACCGTACATAGATGCTCAATTCTGAACCCTGCTACACTACTGCCTGGTCCAGAGGCGGGACCACGCCATGACTGTATAGAACTTACTGACCAGCAACACAGTCTCAGAGACCGATTATATGAACAACCCCTCTTGTTACCTGACGTTGAGTATTTTGTTGATGGTTCATCGTCCCTAAATGAGACAGGGAAAAGATGTACTGGTTATGCTGTAGTGACTCTCGAAGGAGAGGTGGAAGCGGGACCACTTCCACCTACATACTCTGCACAGGTGGCTGAGCTGATTGCTCTCACTCGTGCATGTGTACTAGCTGTGGGGAAAAGTGTTAATCTTTACACTGACTCACGCTATGCTTTCGGTGTAGTTCATGACTTTGCTGCTATTTGGCATTTAAGGGGTTACTTAACTTCAGCAGGTTCCCCTATTCTAAACCATGTACATGTACAGAATTTATTGGAGGCTATTTTGTTGCCAGCTGCAGTGGCTGTGATTAAAGTGACAGCTCACACAAAGGGAACTGATAAGATCTCGCAAGGAAACAGACTGGCTGATCACATAGCTAAGGAAGCTGCATGCAGACCGGATGGTTTGCTTCACAGTACTTTGGTTGCTCAGAAGTGTGAGCCATTGTTAGAGGTGCCCATAGTCCTTGAAAAGTTTTATGACCACCTAGAGGAGGGAGTGATACAGTCCTGGATAGCAAAAGGCGGCAGATTAGATGGGAAGTTGTGGACTGGACCTGACGGCAAACCAGCATTGCCTCCTGATTTAACCCCGTACATACTGAGGTTGGTCCATGGTTTAACACATGTGTCCAGAGAGACCATGGTTAAAAAGATTTGTGATGACTGGTGGAGCCCTGGGATCAGAGCTCTTGTAACAGATTTTTGCACTCAATGTGTGATTTGCCAGCAGTACAATATTGGCAAGAGAGTGCCTACACAAGGACAGGGGAAAACCCCTTGTCCTACAGGACCGTTTTTGAATTTACAGATTGATTTCATTGAATTGCCAAGGACTTTGCATTATCAATACGCACTTGTTGTTGTTTGTACTTATTCACATTGGATAGAAGCTTTTCCAGTACAGCATGCAAATGCTACAATAGTTGCAAAGAAGCTTTTGCAGGAATTCATACCAAGATATGGGATTCCTCAACATATTTACTCAGATCAAGGCACTCATTTTACAGCCGAATTGGTGCAACAGGTTGCACGCACGCTTGGCATAACCTATCATTTGCATTGCCCCTATCATCCTCAGAGCGCAGGCAAGGTAGAGAGAGCTAATGGCACCTTAAAGAACAAGATTAGTAAGATTTGCGCTGAAACTCGACTGTCATGGCCTGAGGCTATGCCTCTGGCACTGATGTCCATGCGTAATTCGCGCCACCCTGCGATAGGATGCTCTCCTTATGAGCTAATAATGGGGCGCCCTATGCTTACTTCAAGCTCTATTTCAATTTTGAGACATGATCATGCTCTAACTGATGACTCGATTAGCGAGTATTGTAAGAAACTAATGAGATCTCTCCAGTTTTTCAAATCACAGGTTGCAGCAAATTGCTCCAGTGAAGAGGAACCAAAGCCCATTCATTCTGTGCAGCCTGGTGATTTCGTATTAATCAAGCATTTCCAGCGGAAAAAGGCTCTGCAGCCTCGGTGGAGAGGACCATATCAAGTGCTGCTTGTAACCAATACTGCCGTAAAGGTTGCTGAATTCGCATCTTGGATCCATTGTAATCATCTCAAATTGGTACCTCCTCCAAAGAAGGTGCCTCCAAAGTGTAAGTAAGGTGATCATTCCATCGGGCACAATAATCCCAGCTTGTCACCCACCGTAAGCCGGGACAGGTAAGAACCACCCGTGAAAGGGAGCAACATGCCACTTACTCGACGCCATCATGTAACTGAACGTCCTACACTTAGAAGATCTGCGACTGAAGACACACGTTTTGCTCATGTTTTGACATATGTTGTTGTAATTGTTAACATTGTTCTTGTTGCAGCAGGTTTATATGTGATAATGAGCTCTATAGGGGGCAGTAATGTAAACTCTCACGTCATCAATCTTGAGGGAAATCCTGTTTATAACTTGACCAAAACAAAAGATCAAATTAAGGTGCTCCACAGTGCTTATTCAGCCATAGCACATAAGTCCAAAAGAGAGCTCCATTTATCCCCTTGGGAGAAGGATAACACATTTGTAAGTATGACCAGGGCTGTACACCGCGCAGCCACGATCAATACATCCTGTTGGGTTTGCGGACATGTACCACATACACATAAAGCTCCACTTTTAGGGATTCCATTTGCTTTCACACAAATTCTTACTTGGATAGAGGAAATTGGATTTCGCACAGGTCAATTCTCCAAACAGGTACGTTTACCTATTCAAAATGTACCCATAGCAGGTGATATGTGGGTGGAAGGTACTACCAATGGAGGGCAGAGAATTGGTAGGAGTCCATATGATAAAACTTCACTCCTACATTGGTATCTGAATAACACAGAAATTACATTTGGGAGAGACAGAGTTGGTCCATCCCAGATCATGTTAGCCTTGACTAATTTGACTCTTCCCCCAGGTATGAATGTTCAAACCGTATCCAAAGCCTTAGGATCCATGTTAACATTTTCATGGCAATAACACCAGTCTACCCCGAAGTATATATTGGTTGTGTGGTAGGTGGGCGTACCGTATATTACCCTGTAATTGGGTGGGAAGTTGTTATTTAGGTGCTGTCATCCCAGCAGTACAGATCTATGGGAAACTGCCGGAAGGAAAAATAAGAAATTACAGGGCTACAGATAGACACTTTGTCAACACAACTGATACAGCCCCAGGGATAAACCTTACATACCCCAAAGATAAACCCATACAAGCACACACCCCAAATCCAATGGACCCCACAATCACCAATATTCAACTCTCTCCCGATCCTGAAGAAATAAATAATTTCACTGCCATTGATAATGATCAGAAAATAGGAAATGGGGTACAAGAAATGTTTGATTATTCTTTACAAGCTGGTGAAACCTATGTTGGTAATTGGGAGGTCGCAGGAGGTATATTCTTCCCTGCATATGGAGTGGTCATGTTGTCTAAGAAATTGAATGCATTTAGTGGTATCATGGATGAGCTCCTCAATCACACTACTGATGCTATAAACAGACTGAATGAAGAACAAGTACAAATTAGAATGGTTGCTCTGCAAAATCGTATTGCTTTAGATTATACCCTTGCAGCTAAAGGAGGAGTATGTGCGCTGGTGGGAGATAAATGTTGTGTGTACATTAAAGATCATAGCGGTGAGATTGAACATGATTTAAAGAAGGTGTCTGAGTTGCAGGAACGCTTGCGTCCACAACCAGGAGAGGACTGGAATTTGTTTGGCTTAGATGGGTGGCTTGGTTCACTAGGAGCAGAACTGATGACTGGTTTTGTTTGTTTGCTGGTGGCGTGTCTCTGTTTGTGTGTGCTTATTGCGTGTCTGAAGGCTATTGCTAAGAGATGTATTGCCGGAGAAAATGAAGGACACGCTATGTTAATGCAGCATACATACACCCCACACGCCTCTGAAGAAGGACCAAATCAAGAACCAAAGTTCATCCTCAGATCACCAGAAGGATTCTTCTGCCCAGAGGAAGAAAGTCTCTATTTGGCTATGCGGCCAATCCCAAAGGAACATGTCTATTCTATGTAAGAGTTATCCAATCCACGGGACCAGGGTCCGTGTTAGGATAAAAGGGAGGTGTGTGGAAGATAAAATTTCCACACAAGCCATTTTGTATCTTGGAAGCCATTTTGTCCTACTGACTCCATTTTGTCTGCCTTCATCCATGTTTGTCCTCTGTGATACCCAAAGAGAGTGAGAGGTTTATGTGGCAATTGAGGGGGATGTGTACGTGAGTTCTGCTTCTGGTGTTGGGATATTTCACAGGAAACCAGGCTTTCTCAACTAGGTCTAAGAAATACAGGATGTAGCAAGGGTACAACCGCAAGGATCAGGTGGTCTTTCTAGATTATTCCAGTAAGTTAAACTGGCAAAACATTGTGGTTTTATTAAGATATACGTGGCACTGCGACAAATTATAACCAATCATATGCTTCTATTAGCCATGCCTTATGAAATTATGCTGTTCTGTTTTACTATAAAGATGTGTGTTAAAAAGGGTGCGGCAGTGCAGTCTGTGCAGACGCTACCCTACGTATATACGTTTGTATTAAACTTCAACGCTTATTCAACTCAAGAATCTGGGCCTGGTCTCCTTTCTTTGCCTCTTCATTCCTGTGTGAAGTATCAGAGGAGAAATTGACCATTCACAGGTTTATAGGCTGTCGGCTTATGGAATACATGTATTCCTATTGCTATTCTATAAACCGAACGACTTTCGGTTTATAGAATAGCCATAGGATTACATGTATTGCATAAGCCGAAAGTCTATAAACCGAACGTTCGGTTTATAGGCTGTCGGCATTTTACTACACGGAGACAGAGTCTCCATTCATAAAATTATGAATGGAGACTTTGTCTCCGTGTAGTAAAATGCCCACAGCCTATAAACCGAACGTTCGGTTTATAGGCTGTCAGCATTTTACTACACGGAGACAAAGTCTCCATTCATAATTTTATGAATGGAGACTCTGTCTCTTATTAGTTAAATGCCGACAGCCTATAAACCGAACGACTTTCGGTTTATAGACTTTCGGCTTATGTAATACATGTAAACCTATGGCTATTCTATAAACCGAAAGTCGTTCGGTTTATAGAATAGCAATAGGATTACATGTATTCCATAAGCCGAAAGTCTATAAACCGAAAGTCGTTCGGTTTATAGACTTTCGGCTTATAGAATACAATTAATACTATTGCCTTTCTATGAACCGAACGAGAGCCCCATTCATAAGAATTTCTTATGAATGGGGCTCTCGTTCGGTTTATAGAAAGCCAATAGTATTACATTGTATTCTATAAAACGAACGAAAAAAATTAACGAAACGAAAATAATGAACGAATTTCGTCTGAAATCCGAATGGACGAAAACGAAACGAAAATTTTAGTTTTGCACATGTCTACAGGGTATAATGACAATTATCATGCAGTCATTTCATCAACAAGCTATATCAAACATTGTGGTACTATATTTATTTTTTTTGTATTTTTGTTTTCACACACTTTGCATTTCAGGTATGAATATAAAAGGTTTGCTATGTGTTACTGCCAAACAACAAATATATGTTCAGCAACTTTTGCTGAGTATAGTGATGCAAACATGTATAGGTTTTCTAGATTTATGTGTCAGGGCCAGAGACAATTTGGTTATATGGTCACTGCAGTTTTGATATATTGTTTTGCAGACTCCATTTCCTATCATGTTCAGTGAGTCAAACAAGACCTTAGTATCATAGGAAATGTAGTCTATATTAAGCAGCACAGATTTTTTTTACACCTAACTCTAGTCTTACCCTATCCTTAGTCTTCAACAAAAGAAAGAATCCTGTGGAGGGTGCTGGAGGGGCTGGTGGGTGCTTGGGACACAGGGGCAAACTTCCAATACTGCAATTATTATCTCCCTGCCCCATGATCGCTGTGGGGAAGGAGAGACTATAGATGTAAAATCTGGCACTGGCTACAGATGCAGTTGGGGTAATTGGCTGTCACAGTGACACAGTGACCAGATGTGTGTCTGGGGGGCTCTGCAGAACTGGTTGACAAGTCAAAGCACTTCATCCATGTCACTCACAGCACGATTGCAGTATGTCGGAAGCCATACTATTGGAGTTGCATGACGTACCCGGACTGTCATCCATCCTCTAGGAACATTTTACTGCGATTGTCCTGGTATATCACTGGATGTGAAGGGGTTAAAACCTCACTTAGGGATATAACATATCCTCTTAAAAATTGCTTTGTCTGCACCCACACACTTGAATTACAATCGAATGATCATTTAATTCCTACCACCACTAAAACTGTCGCAAGGTGATATTCACTCTTCTACTATTTTATGTTGGCCACGTCTAGAATGCCAGGAACCAAATACAGGAAACGTTTTTTTGATTTGGCTTTAATGTTCTTTAAAAATGCATTAAAATAATAAACACCTATTGAGCCTTACTCACGTCTTACTGCTAAATACAGGGTACACCTGTGCCCTTTACTGGAGCCCTTTACTGGACTCTGAGCACTGGCTATACTACACTTTACTCTTTGGTATAGGGCACCCTCTGCTCTGGTAGGAGCTGATTACTGCACCTGACTGTGATCAAGTGCTTCGTCCAGATCAGGAACCTATTCAGTGCAATCCTGCACTCATCCGCAGCTGCTGTGACTTTAAATGTACTAGTCTATCTTGAGAGATGTAGGCAGAACACTAACAAAATGGCTATTTACCTCTTTCATCTCAGAGTATAGTTACTTATGTTATGTTTTCTAGTGTGCATTGCATGTGTACTTTTCAAAATAATAGTCATCATATGTGATAATAAAATGTTATACAAGCATTAAGAATTAAATTCCTATCACTTGACATGGGATGACCAGTGAAGTGGCCATAGTAACTGTTGTGTTTTAATATGGTGTAGTAAAATAGCATGGCATGTGTAAAACCAGTTGAACTGTAACTAAATAAATTGTCCTCATTTATTTGTGAATATTTCCATCGATACCAACAGAGTTTTATCTCATTATGTTTAATTATAAGTGGCTGCTGTGTAATTTGTCCGGTACCTAATTTGTTCTCACTAAACTTTTAATGATAATGTGTAGTGCTAACTAAATTAAAAATAGACTTGCACAATGTTTCAATTAAATAGCTACTGTTCAAGTAAACCATATGCTACCCAAAGATTTAATTGTAACATGCACAAACCTATTCATAAAAAGCGCCACTACACTTAGGGATTCACTCAGGATGTGCCAATTTGTCCTGAATTGGGTTCAGGTTGGTGGTTGGAATTGCACAAATTGCCAAAATGAGGAAAACTGTTGAATTGACATTAAATTGATGGTCACAATTAACAAGACAAGGCAACCAAACTGCTGAGGAAACAGAGGTGCAACTTGCTGAACAACATTTGCGAACTGCTACAAGATGGAGCAACGAGACTACTAAAGAGGTGAGCGAGTGCCGAACGTCCAATCAAATACGAGAGAGTTATTGAAAGCAAAGAGCAGCAACAAGAATCTAAATCCTGGCCGAAGTTGGGTAGTAAAGCTAGTATATACATAAATACATATTATAAATACATTTATACCTGTATATATCTGTATGTATGTGACAAACACAGGCTTGCCACCTAAACATTATTTTATTAGCAGGCAGCTAAAAATATTGGCTGGATGGGCCAATATTAAATATATGGAGGCAATAGCACAGTTGGCAATTTGTGAAGAGGATATTTATATGAATGGCAATTATACATAAAGAGTTTGCAAAGAGAAGAAAAAATTATTTTTGTGACAATACTGTATATAACTAAATAATATGTTTATTGAATATAAATTCAATAATATACACAATTACATAAATTAGTGCACATACATGTATATTTTTTTATACAAGAATAAATTGCATAGGAAAGATAAAATCCCTATACTAACCATATGCATGGGTGTAGGAACCCCCAAAAATCTGGGGGGGGACAGCATTTTTGCTCGCCGGGTATAGCAGCAGTAAAAATAAAGCTTGTCACAGTGTATATTATATCACCAAGTTCCCACCAACATTACCAGGATCCTTGGTATACAACAGATACATTCACAGCACAACATCTACATCAGGCAGGTGCATTTTATCACTTTTACATGAAATATAGTCAGCGAGCTGTGTGTACACCATAAAACATACATCAGTATGAACCTACCACTTCTGCTGGAATGCCATTCCATGTATCCACTACCCTCTCAGTAAAGTAATACTTTCATTAGTCCCTGACCTTATCTTATATCTAGGATAGCCTTATACCTATCCCATGCATGCTTAAACTCCTTCACTGCATTAACCTCTACCACGTCTACTGGAAGACTATTCCATGCATCCACTACCCTCTCAGCAAACAAACATTACATTTCTGACCAGAAAATAAACTGTAAAATATTAAATATTTCCAGCATTTCCAAAAGCTTAAGGTGGACCCCAAATATATGTATATAACTAGTAACATTTATACCAGGGCTTGACAACCTTAACTAAGTTTTAGGAGCCAGGAAAAAAATCTAGGAGCCAGACAACAGCACATACACACAATCACATGCAGTCATATACAGTCAGTCACATAAACACATATACTCATACATACAGCCTGTCACACATATACATACTGTCACATAGACACACACTCATACATACATACATACATACAGTCTGCCAGGCACACACTCACACATACATACAATCTGTCAGACACACACACACTCATACATACAGTCGTTCACAGACACACTCATACATACATACATACATACATACATACATACATACAGTCTGTCGCAGACACACACTCATACATACATGCAGTTTGTCAGACACACACTCATAGATACAGTCTGTAACATAGACACATACACTCAGAGCCAGTCACATAGACACACACACTCATACATGGTCTTTCACATACACTCATACATACAGTCTGTCACAGACACACACACTCATAGTCAGTCACATATACACACAAACTAATACAGTCAGTCACAGACACACAAACTCATACAGTCAGTCACAGACACACACACTCACACAGTCAGTCACACACACTCATACAGTCTGTCACACTCCCTCATACAGTCTGTCACACACACACTCATACATACATACATACATAGTCTGTCACATACACTCATACATACATACATCCATAGTCTGTCACATACACTCATACATACATACAGTCTATCACATATACTCATACATACACACAGTCTGTCACATACACTCATACATACACACAGTCTTTCACATACACTCATACATACACACATTCAAGTGATCAGTTTTTTTTTATCTTAAAAAATACATTTAAAAAAAATGTAGATCAATAGCAGGGATCAAAGCTATATCTCATTGCAGGGAAGGTGGGCATTTCCGTTCCAGGTTTGTCTGTGCCTGTTACAATCATTACTTATTAATTACATTATTTTTCCCATTCATTTGTCAGTTTTATTTTGCCCACATTCATTTGCCAGTGTTTTTTTTTGCCCAAAATCATTTGTCAGGGGTTTTTTTTTCCCACATTCATTTGCCAGGGTTTTTTTTTCCCACATTCATTTGCCAGGGTTTTTTTTTTTTTGCCCACATTCATTTGCCAGGGGTTTTTTTTTTTGCCCACATTCATTTACCAGGGTTTTTTTTTTTTTGCCCACATTCATTTGCCAGGTTTTTTGTTGCCCACATTCATTTGCCAGGGTTTTTTTTTGCCCTCATTTTTGATAATCTCATCATTAGTAGAAGTCATTGGCAGATTTAAGAGACATGTTATTATGGCAGCTTCGGAAGTCATTGATTATTGCAGCTCTAAGAGACATTTTTTAAATGCCCCTAAGAGCTGCAATAATCAATCACGTTTCCGAAGCTGCCATGATAAAAAGAAAAACGGTACATTATTGGCAGTGACACAGTCACTGTTCCTACCTCGTTCCTCCCAGTGTGGGGCTGTGTGACTTGTGGAGGACGCGCACAAGCCGTGCGCATGATCACATGACGTCGTGCGATGAAGTCACGTGATCAGGTGACCTCCGTGATCGCTGCAGAGCTGATTCTCCCGGGACAGTCCCAGGATCGAAAACGTTGCGGGACTGTCCCGGGTTGGCAAGTATACTCAGGGCAGTCTTTAATAGTGATTGGACCCTGGGCAAGCATTTGCTTGGGCCCCCTGGACCCTGCCCCCTCCCCTGCATGCAATCCCGCCATCCATAGCAATGTTAACCCCCCCCCCCACACACACACACACATATGCCATAATTGTTGTGCCATTCAGATGCCAGTAATATTGTGCCTTTCAGATGCCAGTAATATTGTGCCATTCAGAGCGCAGTATTATTGTGCCAGTCAGAGCCCAGTAATATTGTGCCATTCAGAGCCCAGTAATATTGTGCCTTTCAGATGCCAGTAATATTGTGCCATTCAGAGCGCAGTATTATTGTGCCACTCAGAGCGCAGTAATATTGTGCCATTCAGAGCCCAGTAATATTGTACCATTCAGAGCCCAGTAATATTGTGCCAGTCAGAACCCAGTAATATTGTGCCAGTCAGAACCCAGTAATATTGTGCCAGTCAGAGCCCAGTAATATTGTGCCATTCAGAGCCCAGTAATATTGTACCATTCAGAGCCCAGTAATATTGTGCCAGTCAGATGCCTGTAATAGTGCCAATCAGAGCCCAGTAATATTGTGCCAGTCAGATACCAAGAATATTGTGCCAGTCAGAGGCCAGGAATATTGTGCCAGTCAGATGCCTGTAATATTGTGCCAGTCAGATGCCTGTAATATTATGCCAGTCAGATGCCTGTAATATTGTGCCAGTCAGATGCCTGTAATAGTGTGCCAGTCAGATGCCTGTAATAGTGTGCCAGTCAGATGCCTGTAATATTATGCCAGTCAGATGCCTGTAATATTATGCCAGTCAGATGCTTGCAATATTGTGCCAGTCAGAGCCCAGGAATATTGTGCCAGTCAGATGCCTGTAATATTGTGCCAGTCAGATGCCTGCAATATTGTGCCAGTCAGAGCCCAGGAATATTGTGCCAGTCAGATGCCTGTAATATTATGCCAGTCAGATGCCTGTAATATTATGCCAGTCAGATGCCTGCAATATTGTGCCAGTCAGAGCCCAGGAATATTGTGCCAGTCAGATGCCTGTAATATTATGCCAGTCAGATGCCTGTAATATTGTGCCAGTCAGATGCCTGTAATATTGTGCCAGTCAGATGCCTGTAATATTGTGCCAGTGAGAGCCCAGTAATATTGTGCCAGCCAGATGGCCAGTAATATTGTGCCAGACAGATGCCCAGTAATATAGTGCCAGTCAGATGCCTGTAATATTATGCCAGCCAGAGCCCACTATTATTGTGCCAGCCAGATGCCCAGTAATATAGTGCCAGTCAGATGCCTGTAATATTATGCCAGCCAGAGCCCAGTATTATTGTGCCAGCCAGATGCCCAGTAATATAGTGCCAGCCAGATGCCTGTAATATTATGCCAGCCAGAGCCCAGTATTATTATGCCAGTCAGAGCCCAGTAATATTGTGCCAGCCAGAGCCCAGTAATATAGTGTCAGTCAAACCCCCCCCCCCCCTTCCCTAGTACTTACACTCCGTGTCCGTTATGCTCTGTGTCCCCCGCCGGATGTCTCCTCCGTGCAGTCTTCCCTCTTGCAAGGAGGAGGGAAACAGTCACCGGATGTGACGCGACGGGGCTGGGGGGCCAGTTTGCCCCGCGTTGCTGGGGGGGATTTCACCCTACCTGTCCCCCCCACATTTTTTCCTGGGGGGGATCTGTCCCCCCCATCCCCCCCGCTTCCTACGCCCATGACCATATGCATAGAAAATGTATTCCTTGTTACATATTCATTTATTTATGTTGATGTATTGCCTGGTAACTGAAAAGGTTAATTTTTTTATTTGGGTTGGCTGCTACTGAAGCCTGCTTAGAGGCTTCAGGGGCTTTAGCAAAGGGGGTGAATGTAATGCTAGTAGTCATAAAACTCTCTTGTTCCTACACCACTCCTATGATCTAGGGAACTCACAATGGCATACTTCCTAGCCCTGGCATATCAAGGCCTACTCTCCTTCTAAGTGCCCCCTGCCTGCCTTATTTTCCTATTATAGATTTGAATTAATTAAAAAAAATGTAAAATATAGATTTGAATTACTAATAATATATTCCTAAATACTATTTATTTAATCTCATCCTTTGAGCATCTGTGCTTATTTTTGACACCTTCATATCTCACACACTTGCATATGTTAAAGGTCAACTGTGACAAAAATTATTTTCTCTCTAAAAAGTTGACACAATAGTAATTGCTATTGAGTCATATTATTCCATTCACCTGAGGAAGTTGGTACTGCAGACCAATGAAAATCGTAGAGACCTTTTCGAGACCAATTTCGATTGACTGCATCTTGTGGAAAGGACATTTGTGCATTGTCTGCAACAACCAGTTTTTAATACACATTATTTATGCTCATTTGTGAGCCACCACACACTGTAAGTGGTTTTACCTGCACCTTATGGGATTTCCTGCAATACTACCATATGTCGTTTTCCCCCCTATTTTTATAGCCAATAAAGGCCTACTCTGCACCCAATAAACTGTGCAAATGCTCTGAAAAAGATCTTATATTCGAGGTCATCTTATAGTCTGACCTCAAATCCATGTCTGACTATAATACTGGTAACAGGTCCCCTGCAGAGCTGCAGGGGACCTGGATCCCCCTCGATAACAGCCAATGGATGTCTGCTCAATGCGTGCAGATATCCTCCATCCTCCGCTGCTGCCCTGTCCTGGCAGAATTGCCGGGCAGCAGCGGAGGATGTCTGCACGTATACTGCAGACATCCTCCAGCTGCCCCCACTACTCACCAGAGATTTTGAGGCAGCCAGTGGATGTCTGCATGTTGGAGGGATTGAGGGAGGGGGAGAGAGACAGAGACAAAGTTGGGGGGAGGGAGGGGGGGAGAGAGAGACATAGACAATGTTGGGGGGAGGGAGAGAGGGAGGCAGGAGGGAGGGAGGGGGAGAGAGAGACAGAGAGAACATTGGGGGGAAGGAGGGGGAGAGAGAGACAGAGACAACATTGGGGGAGATGGAGGGATTGGGAGAGATTCAGAGACAATGTTGGGGGGAGGGAGGGGGAGAGAGAGACAGAGACAACATTGGGGAGAGGGAGGGGGAGAGAGAGACAGAGACAATGTTGGGGAGATGGAGGGATAGGGAGAGAGACAAGGTTGGGGGGAGGGAGGGGGAGGGGGAGAGAGAGACAGAGACAACGTTGGTGTAAGAAAACCAATCAGACGTACCGTGGTTCAGAAGATTGGGGATCCCCAATAGCAGAAGTTGAGCACCCTTGCCTGAAACCACAGATCCTGAGGATTTCAGAAGGCACAGGTTCTACCCGTGGTAACAGGCATGAGCGCCAGGTGCATTCCGATGGGTGTAGAAAGGATGCTGGCGTAACACACAGCACAATCGAGGTAGTCCAAATCGGGGGTTAAACAAAATAGAGTGATCGAGTATGGAAGCCGGGTTCAGGGAGTCCAGAGAGCAGGAGAGTCCAGTAACGAGTGGAATATAGAAAAGCAGAATAAAAGAGGAGCAAGCCGAGTCAGGTATCCAGGAGATCAGTAATCGAATGCAAACACAAACGGAGCAACGGAGGTCAGACAACGAGCGAGAAGCTTGTAAATCATCGAGCAATTTTGTGTTTCGCGCGTTGGTGTTTTAAAGGGCTGTAGCCCCGCCACCATGACGTGTATAATGCGCGCCACGCTTTCCGTTTCCATAGTGATGCCTGTGATACTAGGGAAAGAGTGTTGTGACAATCGCGCGCTAATCTACATTGCCGGGTACGCGCTGCATGAAGGAGCTGACAGTGGGGGACCTTAACAGTGCTTTTAGCAAACGCGGGAGGTAAGTGATGTGGGACCGGAGCGTGGACCTGACAGAGCCACCTCCTTAAGCACGACCTCGGGGCGCTTAAAGGAGCCGGACGATCCGGGTAACGCCGATGATAGGCACGGAGACAAGCTGGAGCATGGATATCCGACAACGGCTGCCACGATCGCTCCTCAGGACCATACCCGTGCCAGTGTACAAGGTATTCGAGGCGTCCCCTACGCCAACGAGAGTCTAGGAGGTTCTGCACGACATACTCATCGACACCGTCCACAACGACCGGCGCAGGGGGTGCAGGGACACGACCGGCGAACGGGTTGGTATGGTAAGGTTTCAGGAGGGCTACGTGGAAGACGGGATCTGAAGGATAGGGAACGGACCGAGAAATCGAGGACCCAATTTCTTGGAAGGGCATGCCAGACGAATATGGGTTGCTGCGAGCCATACTTTGTCACCCACTTGGAACTTCGGTGGGGGCAATCTTTTATGATCAGCAAAGCGTTTTTGGGTCCTTTGAGCTGACACAAGGTTCCTTCGTAGTACAGATAGGTTTCGGGCAATCAGAGTGATTCGTTCTTTCACATCAGGCGCCGAGGAGTCGGAGACCATCCCGGGTATCGATACCGGGTGATACCCGGAATTGGCATAGAAGGGAGACATTTTGGTTGAAGATTGTCGGTGGTTGTTGTAGGCGAACTCAGCAGTTGGAAGAAGACGGAGCCAATCGTCCTGCAAATGGGAGGTATAGCATCGAATGTATTGTTCCAATATCTGGTTTACTCGTTCCGTTTGACCGTTGGTCTGCGGATGTAAAGCTGTGGATAGGGTTGGTCGAATACGAAGGTTTTTGCAAAAAGACTTCCAAAATCGAGAAGTGAATTGAACACCACGGTCTGAGGTGATGGTTTGAGGTAGACCATGGAGACAGAATATAGATGAGAGGAATAATGTAGCAGTAGTGGCTGCTGATGGAAACCCAATAAGGGGTATGAAGTGAGCCATCTTGGTGTAACGGTCTACAACTACCATTATTGCATTGTGTTTCTGGGAAGGTGGGAGGTCTACGATGAAGTCCATCGATATTGATGACCATGGTTCGGACGGTACAGGCAGAGGACGTAGAAGGCCAGTGGGTTTGTTTCGGTTGGTCTTATATCTTGCACATACATCACATGAGCGTATTTAGACTGTAACGTCCTTCGTTAAAGAAGGCCACCAGAAGTAACCTCCATGTCCGGATAATAGGGAATCATGTCCAGACTGCATCACTGATAGGTGGACCGGTACAAAGATCTTGTCCCGAAAAAGATAATATCCCCCCTGGGAGGTGAGAGGAGGATTGGTACTAGGAAGTGAGGTAGATTTAGTGTGAGCTTGTATCTTGCGAAATATTGGATCTTGAGTAGTAAGAAACACACGAGACGGAAGTACAGTGTCCTGTGAACAAGTGGTCATGGGTGGTACGTCATGGAGACGTGATAGAGCATCGGCTTTGGTGTTACGAGACCCAGGCCCGAACGTGATATGAAGATTGAACCTCGTAAAAAAGAGAGACCATCTTGCCTGTCTGGGACGGAGGCGTTTTGCCTCAGATATTCCAGATTACGATGGTCAGTGTAGATGGTAATCGGGTGTCTTGATCCTTCCAAGAGGTGTCTCCACTCTTCAAGTGCGTGTTTAATAACCAACAACTCTGTCTCCTACATCATAATTGGATTCCGCAGGGGTGAGACGGTGGGAGTAGAAGGCCACCGGATGGAGGAGAGCCTTCTCGCCTTGTCTTTGTGACAACACGGCCCCTACAGCCGTCTCTGAAGCATCGACTTCAACAAAAAAGGGGGTTGAGGTGTCAGGTTGAACTAGTATAGGAGCGGAGGTAAATCATTGTTTAAGCATATGAAAGGCCTCTTGGGTTGCGGGGGTCCAAGAAAAGGAAACGTGTGCCTTGGTGAGTTGAGTAATAGGGGTTACAATCTGGGAGAAGCCCCGAATAAACTTACGGTAGTAATTGGCGAATCCGATGAATCGCTGTACATCTTTTTTACAGTTGGGTGTGGGCCAGTGCAGGACAGCTTCGACTTTGGTTTGATCCATCTGGATACTTCCTGGGGTTAGCACACATCCTAGAAAGTAAATTCTGGTGCTGTGAAATTAACACTTTTCCAGCTTGGCATATAATTTATGGATTCGCAGCCGATCAAACACTTCGCGTACATGAACACGATGTTCTAGGATATCAGCGGAGATGATGAGGAGGTCGTCTAGATAGATCACAAGGAATACATCCAACAGGTCCCGAAACACATCATTTAAGAAATGTTGAAATGTGGCTGGGGCGTTACATAGCCCAAAGGGCATTACACGGTATTCAAAATGTCCATACCTGGTTCGGAACGCTGTCTTCCACTCATCCGCTTTACGAATCTGAACCAGGTTATATGCCCCACGGAGATCAATTTTAGTAAAAATGGCTCCTCGAACCCGATCCAACAGTTCTGGAATGAGGGGAAGAGGGTAACGATTCTTGATCGTAATGTCATTGAGCTCTCTATAATCAGTGCATGGTCGGAGTCCTCCATCTTTTTTTTCGATGAAGAATATAGCAGCTCCGGCATGGGAGGTGGACGGTCTGATAACCTTTCTTCAGGTTTTCTGCTATGCATTCTTTTAAATGCAGCAGCTCAGGTTCGGATAGGGGATAGATCCTCCCAAATGGGATAGAGGAACCCGGCAATAGATCGATGGGACAGTCATAAGGACGTTCAGGAGAGAGGAGGGAGATGATGGGCCCATGTTTGGGCTTCACCTTGTAGCAGGGATATAACAGTCCGTATCTTAACGAAGTCTGAGGAGTAGGTCCTGGGCTGTAACGAAAACAATAATTGACAAAAGGTCATAAAAGCCCGGTAATTCTTTCTGTTCCCTGTGAAGCGTTCCGGCAGAGGTATCTTGGGTTCAGGTGCATTGGCTGAATCAAGTACGGGCGACACTGGAGGCGGAAGGATCCCCTCCGTGAGGGGGGGGGGGCGATTAGCCTTTAAATCATGAAATTGATGTAGAACATGCGTGTGTCCGGATTGTAAATCCTGCATAGATTGGGTCAGGGTAGCCAATTTTCGAGAGATGGCAGATACAGCATCCATTACTTCTGCGGGGTCCATGGTGTGGCTTGATGATTTGTAAGTAAGCCAGGTTCAGGGAGTCCAGAGAGCAGGAGTCCAGTAACGAGTAGCCAGGGTCAGGAATATAGAAAAGCAGAATAAACGAGGAGCAATCCGAGTCAGGTATCCAGGAGATCAGTAATCGAATGCAAACACAAACGGAGCAACGGAGGTCAGACAATGAGAGGGAAGCTTGTAAATCATCAAGCAATTTTGTGTTTCGCGCGTTGGTGTTTTAAAGGGCTGTAGCCCCGCCTCCGTGACGTGTATAATGCGCGCCACGCTTTCCGTTTCCATAGCGACGCCTGTGATACTAGGGAAAGAGTGTTGTGACGCGCGCGCGCTAATCTCCATTGCCGGGTACGCGCTGCATGAAGGAACTGACAGCGGGGGACCTTAACAGTGCTTTTAGCAAATGCGGGAGGTAAGTGATGTGGGACCGGAGCGTGGACTTGACAGTTGGGGAGAGGGAGGGAGGGAGAGACAGAGATAACATTGGGGGAGGGAGGGGGAGGGAGGGGGATGGAGGGGGAGGGAGGGGGAGGGAGGGGGATACAGAGAGACAATGTTGGGGGGAGAGAGGCAGCATTGGGGGGGAGAGACAGCTTTGGGCAAGTCTGGGAGGTAGGGGCAGCATTAGCATAAAAACAAGAAAATAATTTTTTTTATATCATCCTTTTTTATTAAATATAAAAAGCTATTTGCATGTGAATATATACAAGTTGAACTTTTTTCCTATAGGGTAGTCTTATATTCAGGCTTTTATTTTTTTCCCCTAAAGGAATATCCAAAGTTTGGGGGGGGGGTCATCTTATAATCACTGTCATCTTATATTCGAGCAATACGGTATTTATCCTGTATGTTCTCTCCCCAACTTGTATAAATAAATGCATGTATGTATTTTTTAATCTACTGTTAAATGTGAGACATTGTGTAATACCGTTCTGGACTTATTCCCCAGGACATACTTGAAAACGAGATGTTAACATATTATTCCTGGTAAAACAAGGAAAGAAATCAAATACATAAATTGTTATGGTCCTCTGTATCTACTTCAAATAATTATATACATGTGTTTGGTTGTTTATGTCCAGAATGAAATTGATTTTTTCTTTGAGTAACCATTTTATTTTTATTTAAAAATGATTTTAATGCAATTTGCTTTTCTAGTATCAGATAGGGGTACGCACAAAGACAGACAATTTAATGATGTTCTATGGACCCTTATAGACCTTGCCACATACATTTTACCTATTCTTGGTATCACTGCATGTAAATATGTATAATATAATATAGTGTTTATATACAAGATTATACAACTAAAACATAGGTATGGTGTATGTCCAATGAGTGTCCTCAAAGTTTTGACTAGTACACTATACTAAATGAATGTAGTCCTGACAATGAATAGCAGTTACCCAATTTAACAAAAAATACAAATCAAAGCTTAAAATCTTCAGATCTTTCAGCTTGAATACAACTGTGAAGAACTCCTGAAAGCATTAATAAAGCACAATTAAGATGACAAAGAATCCAGAGAGATATAATTTAGTTGAAGAAACTTATCTTTGATTCTTACCGGGAACATAGTGTCTGACAAATGTGCTTGGATTGTTTCAGTTCAATGAGAACTAGGCAGACAGGCATGGTTTAATTGTTATAATCCTATATAAATAAATTGTAAGAAATCACTTCAGACTGTTCTACAAAACAATCACTAGTACACTCAGTAGTTTTGCCCCCTATTATTTTATTCTCAGGTTTTTCTCACCTTAAGCAATATCCTGTGTTTTGGGTAAAACATTTATATGACATATTAAAGGAAAACATTTTTAAGCGACAGAAAGTTGACCTGCGTTTTTTTTTTTAGCAACGCTAAA
The DNA here is from genome assembly GCA_036172795.1 of Pelodytes ibericus. Lineage (NCBI taxonomy): Eukaryota > Metazoa > Chordata > Amphibia > Anura > Pelodytidae > Pelodytes > Pelodytes ibericus. Next base: position 136,695,177 of record CM069859.1, on the reverse strand, counting down.
AGTACATCTTTCTGAAATGCATTTCTTAGGGTCAGACAGATTTTGAAAATGCATTTTAAAGGAATGCCCTATCTTGTTAAAATGGTTTATGGTTGTGCATATCATTTTATTTATTTGAAATTGTGAAGAGGCTTGGTAATTGATAGTAGCGGAATTCAAAGGAAGTGGTAGCAAGGTAAAACAAACCAAAACAATAAAAATGAAAATACCAACTGTAGTTTCAAAAGGTCTCCCCACCTATCACTGGTACAAAATGAACACAAGAACAAAGCAAAAACAAATCAAAAATTGTTTCATACTTGTCCATGGCAGCAATGATGTATGGTAGCTCTGCTCTGTGTGTAGACCGCATAGAAAAAAACAAAATCTATGAATAGGTCCTCTTGGCATCATCTTCCCAGTTTTTGTCCTAAGCTCCTCAAGGAGCCAAAAAAGGGTGGGATTATCCTTCTGCCATGAACAATAACCAGTAAAAAGAAAATACGGTACATATGAAACAATTTTCGATATTCCTGGTTAACTATGCAGTAGTGGCATATGAGATACACCCAAGCAGATTCCAAGGAGGTGGGAAGATCAAACAACAAGAAATACTCCAAAAATACTCCACAGCACAACTCAACCAATATACAATCCACCCCTGTTCATTTTTTGTTGTCTTAAAACCTTGAGACACACAATAGAAATCCATCACAATGAATTCCAGCATGAATCGCTATTGTATTTCCTATTTTCAGAGAAACCAGTATATAAGTTATTTGCAAGATGAGATATTAGTCATTCCACTGGATCACACTTACAAAATTACTGAAATCAGTGCCAACCTAAACAAATTTCCTGTTTATCAAACTTTCCTACGCAAATCTTTTTTGCCTCATAGCATGTTCTGACAAATAAGTGCCACTTCCTTATGCATTTCCATATAAAATCTGAAAATTATTTTTAAAATATCATGTCTTATATGATAATTAATATTATTCATATTCTTGGGAGTAAAAAAATTTGCGCAAATCCATTTTTATTTACAGCTTAAAAAAAAGACAGTAACAAATTATAACTAGTATAATAGAATTAAAGGTACAGAAACAGTTAGTACAAAATAAAAGAGAACATATTGCAGACTGGGTAAACCGATTGTTGGGAGGGTCTGGGGATGATCCAGTGGTCTTAGTACACATTTGTACTAATGACAAAGTTAATGGTAGGTGGGGGGTCCTTAAAAATGTAATATTCTCTGAAATAATACCAGTAACATGCACTACATCAGTGAGACAGCTGGAGCTTAGGGGGATTAACGCGTGGCTGCAAAGGTGGTGTAAGCAAGAGGGATTTGGGTTCTTGGAGCACTGGGCAGACTTTGCAGTCAGATACAGACTCTATTGATGGGATAGACTGCACCTCAATGATGAGGGGAAATGTTGGGCCCTTGTTATCCGAAATGGGAAACTTTGGTTAGTGAGGACAGAGAGAAAGCAGACATTTTAAATACATTTTCTTCTTCTGTTTATACTAAGGAAGAACCGATGGATGAGCAAACATCAACCTGGCTGACACAGGAAAAAGTGCTTAAGAAATTAAACTCTGTTAAGATAGACAAGGCCCCAGGGCCAGATGGTATACACCCAAGGGTCCTTAGAGAGTTATGTATAATTCTGGCCAGACCACTATTTATGATCTTTAGGGATTCTTTCAGTTCAGGTATAGCGCCAACAGACTGGCAAAAGGCAGATGTCATTCCAATATTTAAAAAGGGATCAAAATCTCTGCCGGGTAATTATAGGCCAGTGAGCTTACCATCTGTAGTGGGAAAATTATTTGAAGGATTGCTAAAGGTATACACTCAAGAATACATCTTTAATCAGAATATAATTAGTAAAAGTCAGCATGGTTTTGTGAAAGACAGGTCTTGTCAAACAAACTTATTGACATTCTATGAAGATGTCAGTAAAAATATAAATCTAGGTGTGGCAGCTGCTAAAGCATTTGATACAGTTCCACACAAAAGGTTACTCTACAAATTAAGAGAAATAGGTTTGGGGGCAAATGTATGTATTTGGATTGAACATTGGCTAAAAGATAGAATGCAGAGGCTTGTTGTAAATGGAAAATCCTCAAATTGGACTGGGGCAGTGATGGCGAACGTTTTTGGTCCCGAGTGCCCAGTTTTTGACCGACACAAATTTGCAGACCACAAAGTGCCAACACCGCATACTCACACACGCTTATACTCATACACACACACTTATACTCATACACACGCACACTCATACACACGCACACTCATCCACATACACACTTATACTCATACTCACACACACACTTATACTCACACACACACTTATACTCATACACACACTTATACTCATACACACACTTATACTCATACACATGCGCACGCACACTTATACTCAAACTCACACACACATTTATACACACACACACACACATATACTCATACACACATATACTCATACACACACACTTAAACTCATACACACACTTATACCCATACACACACTTATACCCAAACACACACTTATACCCAAACACACACACACTTATACTCATACAGACACTCATACTCATACACACACTCATACTCATACACACACTCATACTCATACACACACTTATACTCATACACACACTTATACTCATACACGCACACTTATACTCCCACACACACTTATATTCATACTCACACACTTATACCCAAACACACACACTTATACTCATACAGACACTCATACTCATACACACATACACACACACTTATACTCATACTTGCACACACTTATACTCATACTCGCACACACTTATACTCACACACACACACTTATCATACTCATACTCACACACACACTTATCATATTCATACTCACACACACACACTTATCATACTCATACACACACATATACTCATACTCGCACACACACATATACTCAAAAACGCATACACACATGCAGGTTCAGCTCTCACCGCTTATCTTCTCCGTTGTTCTGGAGGTGCAGGCATCAGTGTAATAGACGGGGGCTGCCGGTCACCTGCTTCTTCTCCAGATTATTGACGCATGTGCGTTATGTGAAGAAGCGTTCAAGTCAGAAAGCAAACAGTTAATTGCTTTCCGACTTGAACGCTTCTTCACAGAACGCGCATGCGCCAATCATCTGGAGAAGAAGCAGATGACCGGCGGCGCCAATCTATTACGCTGATGCCTGCACCTCCAGGACAATGGAGCAGATAAGCGGTGAGAGCTGAACCTGACCGCGTGCCACTGCTGAGGGCTCGAAGTGCCAGTAGTGGCATGCGTGCCATAGGTTCGCCACCGCTGGACTAGGGTATTGAGTGGAGTACCTCAGGGATCTGTTTTAGGACCTCTTCTTTTTAATTTTTTATTAATGATCTCCCACGTTGTGCCGAGAGCCATATCACAGTGTTTGCTGATGACACTAAATTAGGCAAGGTAATACAGACTAATCTTGATGTTTGTTTCTACAGGAAGATTTGGACAGAGTGGGAGACTGGGCAATTAAGTGGCAAATGAGTTTCAATATAGACAAATGTAAAGTTATGCATTATGGGAAAAATAATAACAAATTAATATACTTTAAAAAGTATTTCCCTGGGAAAAACTCCTAATCTAAAGGATTTAGGAATAATTGTAGATAACAGGCTTGGCAACAGTGCTCAATGCCAGTCAGCAGATGCAAGGGCCAATAAGATACTGGCATGTATAAAATGAGGTATAGATTCACGGGAGGAGGATATCATCTTGACACTTTACAAATCAATGGACCTCACCTTGAATATGCAGTACAATTCTGGGCACCAGTCCTTAAAAAGGATATTATAAAACTAGAAAAATTGCAAAGGAGAGCTACAAAATTAATAAGGGGATTGTAGTATATTAGTTATGAAGAGAGACTTACAAATGGCATTTATATGCTTTAGAAAAAAGCCGGCTCGGAGGGGATATGATGACATTATATAAATATGTGCAGGGCCAATATAAGGAGCTCTCCAGTGACCTGTTCATTAATAGAAATGTCTCGCAGCCCCAAACCTTATTCATCTAGACGGATGAATCATTCCTCCTGCGTGGAGCACCTATTTGGTGCCATAGCACGGGGAATACCCAGAAGAGGGATAAACTCTGGGTATATTTATGTTTTATGTTTTATGTGTGTAACAGTGAGGTGCCTTTTGAAGATTTCTAGCTACTTAGTCCTCTGGGAGATTTTCTTACTTATAGTACCTTAGCGTAAACGAAATGATTAAAATATTAACACTAAACGTACGAGGACTCAACTCTCTCCAAAAAAGATTGATGCTGATGGAACTCCTGAAGAAGGAGCAAAGAAATATCGCCGGGATCCAGCAAACACACCTATTAAGAAAAGATGTGAAGAGGCTCATCTCAAAGCCCAAAGAGGCTCATCTCATACCCTTCAGTACTCTGTTCATCATTAAACTCTAAGAAAAAACGAGGTGTGGCCATCTTAATCTCTGAAGATTTAAATATCCAGATAAAATATCAAGAAAATGACTCGGAGGGCAGATACGTTCTATTAATAGCTGAAATAAATAATATGACGTACACAATTGTCACAGCGTATGCCCCCAACCACTCACCGGTTTCTTTTTTATCTAGACTAATTAAATAAAGTAGAAAAAGTCAAACAAGGGTCAGTAATATTCTTGGGAGACTTTAATTGTATCGTGGATCCTGAAATGGATAAAAAAATCCATGAGGGCTTTAAAAAATGAAACGTCTATTCTTAATAACAGCAGAAAAATGAGAGCCCTATTGCTAAAATATCAACTTTACGATTCCTGGCGAATATTCCATCCAACGGAATTAGATTTCACCTGTTTGTCTAAAACACACCATTCTTATTCTAGGATAGACCTGATCCTGGTCAACATGAATGTAACGCGTCAAATCAAAAAAGTGCTAATCCAGGATATCACATGGACAGATCATAGCCCTGTTATTATGGAATTAAAAGGAAGTTACAAAAAACTTAGAGCCGACTGGAAACGTAATAACAACCTGCTGAGGACAGAGGTGAATAAGGAATACATTAGACAAGAAGCAAAGCAATTCTTTGAAGAAAACAGAAATAAAGATATCTCCCCATCCACGTTATGGTGTATATTTAAGTGTGTTATTAGGGGATACCTAATTAAAATAGGAAGTCGCAAAAAAAAAAGAGAGAACTTAACCTATCCGACCTATATATTCTTCTCGCAGCCCAGAAACAGATCAATAAAACGAAACCTACTAGAGACACAACCTAGAAAATTCAGGAATTGGAGACTAAGATCAATGATCAACTGATCAACAGAGCGAACAGAAACCTAGAGCTCCTGAACATCAAATGGTATTACAAGGGAAATAGAGCAGATAAGCTCCTCTCCAACAAATTGAAACATAAGAGAACTTCAAAATGTGTAACTAAAATTGTATACAGAGGTGAGACGAAACTTATTCCGGAAAAAATCGGCGAAGCTTTCGCCCACTACTAAAGAGAACTATACAACCTACCTAAAAATATATACAATGAAAATGCTCAGGAATTTTTTAAGGGGAAACAATTCAAAAAAGTCTCACAGGAACAGCTGTTAATACTGAATAAGTCTATCTCATTAGATGAAATTGATAAAGCTATAAAAAGATTAAAAGCCAATAAAGCACCAGGCCCAGACGGATATGATAATACCTTTTATAAACTCCTAAGAGAAGAAATCAGGGAAGATTTAAAAAATCTATTTAACGATTTCATGACCAAGAGACAAATACCATCTGAAATTCTGAAAGCTAACATTGTTACTATTTTAAAACCAGGTAAAAACCCCCGAAGAAGTCACTAGCTACCGCCCCATCTCCCTTCTTAATACAGATTCAAAAATATTCGCTGGTATACTGCCAGAGAGAATCAAAAAGGTTATAACGGATGTGGTCCATCCGGACCAAGTAGGGTTTGTTCCAGGTCGGTACTCTATAAACCATATTCGGAGAATTATTAACCTCCTAGAAAAATCTCAGAAAGGACAGGGTGGAACTTTCTGGAACACACTTTAGAAGCTTATGGTTTCTCGGGGAACATAAAAGATGCCATTATGGCATTGTACTCTAACCCCTCTGGAAGAATTCTGGGCCCAGGGATAAAATCTGACTGGTTTGAAATCTCAAATGGAACTAGACAGGGCTGTCCCCTGTCGCCATTATTGTTCGTACTGACACTTGAACCATTAGCAGCAGAGTTAAGAGATAACCCAAAGATACCAGGATTTCAGAATAAGCAGGAGGAGTTAAAAATAATGCTATTTGCTGATGACATCTTGATGCTGGTAAAGAATCCTGGACTAGCTCTAGAATAATTGCTTAAAACAATAAAAAAAATATAGCCAATACTCAAATTACAAGCTAAATTTAGATAAAACAGTTGCATTAACCATTAATATTAACAAAACAGAACTAAAAAAAAACTTCAATTACAATACGACTTATTATGGACAACAAAAAACTTCAGATACCTAGGCATTCTTATAACTCCTAAACCCGAGGATATAATCGAGAGTAACCTGCTACCCCTGATAAAAGAAATTAATAGCAAATTAAAAAACTGGAAGAAGGTGGAGATCTCGTGGATTGGAAGAATAACTACTGTGAAGTCATACATAATGCCCAAATTAATGTACATCCTGAGAATGGTCCCGCTAAGTGTCCCGATGAGTTGGCTAAAAATGATTCAATCATCTTTTACAAAATGTATATGGTCAGGAAAAAAACCAAGGCTTAGCCTACAACTCTTATCCAAAAAAAAAAAAGGAGGGGGCTGGGGAGCCCCAGACGTGGTGGACCATTATAAAGCAGCGACGCTATTTCATGCCTTTATCACCCAAAACAGTCATTCCCAAAAAGAAAGCTGGGCCCTCTTAGAACAGCGGCAGAGACAAGATAATCCACACACACTATTTTGGAGGCCTTCAGGCAGGAAACAGTCCACAATCAAGCAAGTAGACAGCCTTATCCTGAAACACATCAACACAAGGGCTGGCACAACTTTAAAGCAAAGACTGATTTAAAAAATAAAATAATATCAGATCTCCCCCTCATTAGTCTAAAAGGCTTTTTAGAGGACCTACAACTTGAAGCGTGGATAGACGGTGGGATAACCTCCATTGAAGATCTTCTTGACCATAACACCATACTTACATTCCTAAACCTCCAAGAGAGATACAATTTAAATAATAAAGAAATATATTCGTACATCAGAATTAAAACCTTCTTGAAGAAACAGCTGGCAATGGCCAACAGCTCCTCAATCATACAGAAAATATCAGAAATGATGAAATTAAAAGACCCAAAAAAATTGATGGCAAAATGTCAAAACCTCATACAAATCAGTAGGGAAGAGCACATCCCCCCAGCCATTAAAAAATGGGAACAAGACCTCCAAACAGAGATTTCCATTACAGAGTGGAATGGATCTTTACTCAAGTTAAATCAAGCAATACACTGCCTTAACATTATAGAATGTAATTATAAGCTCTTTAATAGGTGGTATTATGTCCCGTCCACCCTAACAAAAATGCATGGGGGCATTTCCAATTTGTGCTGGCGCTGTGGTTCCGCCAAAGGAGATTACAAACACATATGGTGGGACTGCCCGATAATCCAAAGTCTGTGGAGAGAGGTTTTCAACAAAATAAAATACTACTTGAAAGTAGATTTGAAAATATTGCCGGAGAGTGCTCTCCTGCATCAGAAATTCCCCCGGATCTCAAAAGAGGAGGACTGCTTTTTACACCAGATCTTAACCGCAACAAATTTGACGGTAGCGAGGAATTGGAAATCCTCAAAACCCATGACTTGGGAAAATATCCAACACCAACTGGTCTATCAACTAAAGATGGAAAGAGGTATCGCATCCCAACAAGGATTCAATAGTAAAAAATACACTATGTGGGATAGATGTGTTAAACAGTTGGTACAACGGTAAACAAAGATGCCCCTGCACCAATGAAAGAATAGTTGACAAGATCAGCCCAGGGAAAAGGAATCCAGAAGATGGAGGAAAGGGAAAATGATTGGGAAGAGAACAAAGCGATAAACAAAGAAAATATACAATCAAATCGGGTCCGACGTAACCTCGTTTACGAATAGAACGGAAATTATGAAATCCCTTCGACCGGTGGCGAACAAGCCGGAGCCGCCTCACTGTTACACTTTTATGTTAGTTAGTCTGTCGTCCCCTTGTCAGTTATATGTTAGTCTATGCCCTTGTCTACCCATCATGTCTGTGCCTCGCTCGGACTAAGTTTGTTCTGAGGTACGGATGACTAAACGAGACCTTCCTAGACTGCCCTACCTATCTCGCTCTTCGACGTTGCTCCTATCCATAGCTTGCTCGACCAGTCTTTTTTTCTCCCCTTCAAGTTTTCCCTCCTTTTTCTCTTTTGAGCGGATTGTAAAGCACCCAAAATTTAAAGGCTTTTTTTTTTTTTTTCTCTCCTCCTTTGTTTTTCTTTTTTTTTTATTAGTTGGTGCTAAACCAGAGGGCTAACCAATGAGTTAGAGTAGGCCGACTGAAACAAGTAGATATAACGAGAATTTTGGTCGGGCCGAGTGGGGTAATAGAGGAGACATATTTTTCTAACTTTGGGCACCGGGGTGATCTCAGAGCACGCAAGATCTACCAAATTAAAGTGATTGACAGCGAAGTTCGCAAGATCTGAGTGCAAGAAAAAAAAATTGGATAAAAGATAGAATGCAGAGGCTTGTTGTAAATGGAAAATTGGACTAGGGCAGTGATGGCGAACGTTTTTGGTCCCGAGTGCCCAGTTTTTGACCGACACAAATTTGCAGACCACAAAGTTTCAACACCGCATACTCACACACGCTTATACTCATACACACACACTTATACTCATACACACGCACACTCATACACACGCACACTCATACACATACACACTTATACTCATACTCACACACACACTTATACTCACACACACCCTTATACTCATACACATGCGCACGCACACTTATACTCAAACTCACACACACATTTATACTCACACACACACACACACACATATACTCATACACACATATACTCATACACACACTTAAACTCATACACACACTTAAACTCATACACACACTTATACCCATACACACACTTATACCCAAACACACACACACTTATACTCATACAGACACTTATACTCATACAGACACTCATACTCATACACACTCATACTCATACACACACACACACACACACACACACTTATACTCATACACACTTATACTCATACACGCACACTTATACTACCACACACACTTATACTCCCACACACACTTATACCCAAACACACACACTTATACTCATACAGACACTCATACTCATACACACATACACACACACTTATACTCATACTTGCACACACTTATACTCATACTCGCACACACTTATACTCACACACACACACTTATCATACTCATACTCACACACACACTTATCATATTCATACTCACACACACACGCTTATCATACTCATACACACACAAATACTCATACTCGCACACACACACACTTATACTCACAAATGCACACACACATGCAGGTTCAGCTCTCACCGCTTATCTGCTCTGTTGTCCTGGAGGTGCAGGCATCAGTGTAATAGACGGGCTCTGCCGGTCACCTGCTTCTTCTCCAGACGATTGACGCATGTGCGTTATGTGAAGAAGTGTTCAAGTCGGAAAGCAAACAGTTAATTGCTTTCCCACTTGAACGCTTCTTCACAGAACGCGCATGCGCCAATCATCTGGAGAAGAAGCAGATGACCGGCGGCGCCAATCTATTACGCTGATGCCTGCACCTCCAGGACAATGGAGCAGATAAGCGGTGAGAGCTGAACCTGACCGTTTGCCACTGCTGAGGGCTCGGCGTGCCAGTAGTGGCATGCGTGCCATAGGTTCGCCACCGCTGGACTAGGGTGTTGAGTGGAGTACCTCAGGGATCTGTTTTAGGCCCTCTTCTTTTTAATTTGTTTATTAATGATCTCCCACGTTGTGCCGAGAGCCATATCACAGTGTTTGCTGATGACACTAAATTAGGCAAGGTAATACAGACTAATCTTGATGTTTGTTCCTACAGGAAGATTTGGACAGAGTGGGAGACTGGGCAATTAAGTGGCAATTGAGTTTCAATATAGACAAATGTAAAGTTATGCATTATGGGAAAAATAATAACAAATTAATATACTTTAAATAGTATTTCCCTGGGAAAAACTCCTAATCTAAAGGATTTAGGAATAATTGTAGATAACAGGCTTGGCAACAGTGCTCAATGCCAGTCAGCAGATGCAAAGGCCAATAAGATACTGGCATGTATAAAATGAGGTATAGATTCACGGGAGGAGGATATCATCTTGACACTTTACAAATCAATGGACCTCACCTTGAATATGCAGTACAATTCTAGGCACCAGTCCTTAAAAAGGATATTATGAAACTAGAAAAATTGCAAAGGAGAGCTACAAAATTAATAAGGGGATTGGAGTATATTAGTTATGAAGAGAGACTTACAAATGGCATTTATATGCGTTAGAAAAAAGCCGTCTCGGAGGGGATATGATAACATTATATAAATATGTGCAGGGCCAATATAAGGAGCTCTCCAGTGACCTGTTCATTAATAGAAATGTACAAAGAACAAGAGGTCATCCCCTGAGACAAGAAGAGTAAAGATTACATAGACAGCTAAGGAAGCCATTCTTTATGGGAAGGACAATAAAGTTATGGAACTCACTGCCAAGAGAGGTAGTGCTATCAACTACAATAGATGTATTTAAAGCAGAACATACATGAAATTCCATTTCATGTCATAAAAGAGACCCGGTCTCTTTTTCTTGAACACTCAAGACTGATATTTAATATCGGTCCCTAGCGAAATGTGAACAAATGAACATTGAAAAATCTTACACCGTTTGAAGGTTAATGGCAACCTTTATAACTGTGTAACTAATATAAAAGGAACAAACAAAATTCAATTTGTATATGTGGGGTTTAGGGAAACACTGCCTAAGTGCCGCTTGCATTTGATTATAAGCGCTGGATACACTTCTGTTTTTTGTATGCCTGTGTAACTAGCCTTTGCTTCCATAGTGATTTTTTTTAGTAGACCTTTACATTATTAGCAAAGTCATCAAATGTTTATACTAGAATATTAGCCAAAATGTGTTTGGTAGGTCATCATTGGCACTGCAGTAGGTACTACTTAGTATTTGTAAGATTCGTCAGGCTTACACTAAATTAACATAATTTAAATGGTGTCAGTGTAATGAAGTTTTGTTTAAGCATTATTTTACAGTTCTGCATAAAATCATCATATTTCTCAGGTAATTGCTATGGTGATGTAGACTTGTCATCTAAAAATGTGTGGGTGACAAGCTTCACTGCAGATGAAAAATTATATTTAATTTATACATTTTGCTATCCAAATCCCCATCAAGTGTATAGAATTACCTTAACCCAGTCATGAAATGCATGGGTGTGAACTAATGCATGTACAATTCACTCATTATCATGTTAGCAGTTTGAATCTAGATTGTGCTCACACAGTGCATGCATGAAATTTGCAATTGTTGTCACTTTAAACTACAACCTTGTAATTAGTTTTTTTTTTATGGTGTGGTTTAAACTGACAAGATATAAAAATAACAATAGCAACATTTATTTTGTTCTGTAAATTATATTTTATTCAATTTTTTCACATATCATGTAAGCAAGTATTTTAATAAACAAGTTTACAGTAAGAGGTTAGCAGCAAACTACTGTAGGTGTTCAAATGTAATAACAATTGCATAAGTAATTGGGGGAGAGAAAAAATAAGAAAACATTTCAGTGTGGTGTTTTTAGAGGGCATCAGGTGAAAAAGAACATAGTTGCAAGTTAAGTGGATGAGGTGGCATTAGTAGGGGGGAGAAGTATAAAGGATATAAGGGTCAAATTAGAGTTGAGTCTTGAACAAAACTCCAGTTGTGATTGAAACCGTAGTGTTGGTCATTTGGTAATTTTTCTGTTGATTAACGGCCTGGGTGAGACTATGACTCAGCACCAGACTTGCGAGTACAGGTCCACAATACTTGTTTTTGTAAAGGGTGGAGTTGGGCAGAAACCCTACTGTGACAGACCACTGATGATGGTAAAATGCAATAAAACAAGGACAATATGGTCAGGAGGTGACCTATGTCCATCCCTGTCAGATCCTTAGACAGGGTGGAGTGCCCTGGACGAGAAGGGGGGACAAGCTGGAAACTAGAGATGTCCCGAATAGTTCGCCGGCGAATAGTTTCCGGCGAACATAGCGTGTTCGCGTTCGCCGCTGCGGGCGAACAATTGCGATGTTCAATCCGCCCCCTATTTGTTATCATTGAGTAAACTTTGACCCTGTACCCTGTACAGCCTATAAACCGAACGTTCGGTTTATAGACTTTCGGCATTTGTAATCGTACTATTGGCTTTCACTACACGGAGACAGAGTCTCCATTCATAAATTTATGAATGGAGACTCTGTCTCCGTGTAGTGAAAGCCAATAGTACTACTATTACATTCATTACAAATGCCGAAAGTCTATAAACCGAACGTTTGGTTTATAGGCTGTCGGCTTATGGAATACATGTAATCCTATTGCTATTCTATAAACCGAACGTTCGGTTTATAGAATAGCAATAGGATTACATGTATTCCATTAGCCGACAGACTATAAACCGAACATTCGGTTTATAGACTTTCGGCTTATGGATAACATGTAATACTATGGGCTTTCTATAAAACGAACTAGAGTTCCCATTCATAAAAATTTATGAATGGGGACTCTGTTTCGGTTTATAGAAAGCTGAGAAGTTGAACGAATGAACGAATGGTTTAATATAAACGAAAATCATTTGTCCATTCGTGCTATAGTATTGGCATTACTATAAACCAAAATAGAGTCGGTTTATAGAATGCCAATAGACTTACATGCATTCCATAAACCGAAAGTCGTTCATTATGTCGGTTTATGGAATGTAGTGTACTATGCTATTGTATTCTATAACCCAACTCTATTTCGGCTTATAGAATGCCAATAGTACTACGAATGGACGAATGAATGAATGATTTTCGTTTATTAACCATTCGTTCATTCGGCTTTCGTTAGCATAGCATTTTCGTTATTCGTTTTTCGGACGAATGACCGAAAATGCTATTTTCGGACGAAAATGCATTCGTCCGAAAACGAATGCACATGTCTAAATAGTACTACTTAACACACCTTATAATAACGCAGAGAGAGGAAACGCAGAGAGAGGAGTCTGAAGAAGAGGAGTCAGAGGAGGCAGGTGGCTTTGAGGAGGTGGAAGACCAAACACAGCAGGCATCCCAGGGGGCTTGTTGTCACCTTTCGGGGACCCTTGGTGTTGTACGTGGCTGGGTGGAGGAAGAGACCTTCAATGACATCAGTGAGGACAAGGAACGGGACATGGCTAGCTTGGTATCCAACCTTGTGCAAATGGGGAGTTTGCGGTTGTGCAAATGGACTGTTTGCGGTTGTTTGCGGTGCGTTAAACAGGGATTTTGGTCTGTCACTGTGAAGCGGGCGTAACCCTTACACTACCTGATCGATACAACATCATACCTGATGTTTTAAAGCATGTTATTCCAAACAATTTAGGAATGTTAGGTGATTTATGCCCTTTATGGATTAAAACCAGACTCTGCATCAACTATGTAATTTTCCATGGGAGTTTTGCCATGGATCCCCCACCGGCATGCAACAGTCCAGGTGTTAGTCCCCTTGAAACAACTTTTCCATCACTATTGTGGCCAGAAAGAGTTCCTGTGGGTTTTAAAATTCGCCTGCCCATTGAAGTCTATGGCGGTTCGTGCAGTTCGCCTGTTCGCGAACATTTGCGGAAATTCGCGTTCGCCGTTCGCGAACGGAAAATTTTATGTTCGCGACATCACAACTGGCAACCCAATGGCACTTTAGAATTTAAAAAAACAACAACTTGTGAGTACAGAAAAAGTTTCAAACATTTAAACTATGGGGTAGCTGGCATTGTTCACTGCGAAGCCATGGGATACATTTTGGTGTTGTAGTCCTCTCTAGACTTTGCAGTAGGAACATTCATGTCTATAAAAACAGGTAGTCTCACTACAGGGTTTGTAGTCCAAGCACTTGTGCGCTGAATGAATAGAGAGGTACACCATCTTACTAGAATTTACTGAATGGGTGGGCATGAAATAGCCTGATATGGGGGTCAGGAAATACTATAGGTCTAGCACCTTGACATAGCAAAATTAGTCCTATATCTGGGATGCCAGTAGTTTAAATCAATTGCAGATGGGAGTTAGCAAATAACCAGCCAATCTTGATTATCTTTTTAAGCATGTGCAGCAAGGATGACAGGACTCTTGCCTGTATAAGCTGTATTCAGTCATTTAATCTTTCCTTTCTTTCTTTGCTTTCCTGCTTATGTTTTATTTGTGCTCCTTCCCTGTATTCCTGTACCTGAGTTCTGTCCTGATCCCTGTTAGTGGGCTATCCTGAGTCCTGTCCTGAGCCCTGTTAGTGGGTTGTCCTGTTCTGAAGTCCCGCTTGTAGTTCTGCACTGTATTCTGAAGGCCTGTTCGAGTTCTGCCCTGTTATGTGTTTCCTTATTTCTTTGTCTTCTTATTCTGATCCATTTCTGTTTTTCTTGCTGACTGTTGTTTTGTTCTGATCTGTTATGTATTTTTCTGGTTTCCTTTCTGCATTTCTCTGTTCCTCTATTTAAATGATGTCACACACATTTAGTTTGCTTCAGTTTTGCAGTCTACAGGTGTGTTGTGTGTCTTGGTGTCTGTGTTTTTGTTAGTAGATTAATTTTCGAGATTCAGTTATTTATTTAGTTTAGTGTTAGAGACTTGCCATATTGTGAGGTACCTGGATGCTGGTTGGCAAGCTTAACATTTTATGGCCATCAGGTAAACTAAACACTCTCTTTTATCACCTCAGAGTATTAGGTTAGCCCCTGTATGTATGTTTCGATGTTTGTATGTTTCCTTAACCTCTTTCTCTGAAGCACCTGAGGATCCCAGCTCCTCTGGCCTCTCCCCAACTCCCAGTCCTGATTCTCTTTTGGAAGTACCTGAGGATCCCAGCTCCTCACTCTGTCCCTTGCCTTCCTTATTCATAAGTCCTATCCTCTGTTTGCTTTATGTTATGTTCACATGTTTCTATGTTACTTTAACCTCTTTCCCTGAAGCACCTCTTCTGGATTCCAACTGCTGCTACCAAAGGCCCCTGAAATGTGGAACAAACCTGGGGCCTCAAGCTTCAGGGAGAATGCGGTTAACCTGCACCAGGCCCTCTGACTCCATTCCAGCCAATGGTACGTACTGCCAGTGTAGGTATCAAGTGAAGCAAAGCCAGATTTGGCAAGGGCCAGTCCAGTACAGTGATGTTCAGGGCACCAAGGAATGAGGGTGTCAGGGAGGTTCAGGTGTTGGAAAGTGTGTTCAGGTGTGCTGAAAGTCTGAACAGAACTCCACACAAAGTGACCACAAGCACGGGTAATCGGGCTGGAACTCCAACAATGTTCAATGAAGTCTGTCGTAGAAAATAGCGTGCTGGGAGGAGACAAGCTGTAGTCAGGGGTACCGGAGAGTAGCATAGTAGGAGGAGACCAGCCAAAGTCAGGGGTACCGGAGGGTAACGTAGTAGGAGGAGACAAGCCGTGGCCAGGAATACCGGAGGGAATCATAGTCAAACAAGCCAAGCCATGGTCAGGCATGCCGGAATGCAGAGTAAACTGGGACAAGCGGGGTCAAAACCAGGAAACAAA
The DNA here is from genome assembly GCA_036172795.1 of Pelodytes ibericus. Lineage (NCBI taxonomy): Eukaryota > Metazoa > Chordata > Amphibia > Anura > Pelodytidae > Pelodytes > Pelodytes ibericus. The sequence goes on along the minus strand of CM069859.1, from coordinate 136,679,290 downwards.
CAAAGTAGAGCTTGGAGGCTGTGAACTCACTGGAGGCAACAGTAACTCTGAGCAATTCTGAGAGGGAGCACAGAGATTAAGTAGTGTTAGGGGAATGATCTTTGTTAACAATGCGTGGACGGAGTCTAGATGTGCATTGCAATGGCAATGTTTGTACTTTATTTCTACTCTCTGAAATGTGCAGGTGCGAGGAAGGAGAGACACGTGCACTGCCTCTAATGGAGGAGGAGGGGACAGGAGCAGCGCGCACCCGGTGGTGAACCCCTGCAGCGGGGGGGGGAGAGCCGCTGACAGGCAACAGAACGGGTAAGGCGGCGGGTAAGAAGGCGGGTGCCACAGGGCCTGACAGAGGAGATATACCCAGGATGTCAATGAGTTTGGATCTTGTTGTCTCTTCTGAATTGCAGGACAAAAGGTAAATTCCAGGAATTGAGAGCAGTGGTAATTGGTTTAAGCTCTCTGCGAGCTTGACATGTGGTTTCCAATAACACCGCATATAAAGAGATCATACAGTTCTTAATGTATATGGGCTGCATCGTGCTGTATTTTGAGAGTATACTGCCTCGCTCCATCAGATAGGGAAAGCTGCAGATGACATTCCTGGTAAGAGAGTCCAGGGTTCCCATCACCTTACCTGGTGTGAGGATTTTATCGATTTTGATAGGAGGGCCAACTGCTTTCTGGCCAATGGTGTCAAATAGTTTTTTTCAAATAGTTTTTGTATTGTGGATTCCCCTGCCTCCACATCAATTGTTTCAGGGATCCCTTGGATGCTTTCTTATAGTCACCGGGAGGTGGTTGTTTAATTTGAGGGGAAAGTGTCCTCGAAGTGCCAGCTTCCATTTTAGATATGCCCTGTCAGTATTCTGAGAACATGTAGAGAAGTCATCCATCAGGTAGTTGGCGTGCCATAGATTTGTCCTTTTGTTTCTCGGGCATGTCAGCTGGCTTATGCTGTCTTCTCATTGTGATTTAGGGTTGGTTAATCTAGCGTGAAGTTCGCTGTACCTCGGAGCTCAGATAAAAACCGCTATTTACGCCAGCCAGCTCTCCCCCCCCCCCCCCTGCAACAATTACATTTTTAAACCATATTTATATTCTTCAGAGGATTTATAATTTAAATATAAAAATGTTGCAAATGTGAGTATAATACATAATTTCAAAAGTTCACGTTACCTGTAAATATAAATCAATGTATACCACAGAGGTATCACATCAGCTGCTTGTATAACATGGCATCAGCTCTAGTGAGACCTCTGTGCATCTGGATGGTGCAAAAAGTAATGAGGGAGAATGGAAGATTCAGATTAATGATATAATAAAGATCTAGGCCAAACTATAGGCACTGTTTGCGGTTGCACAGCAGAAATAGAATAAAAATCTGTGTCAGCATTGTGTCTGTAATTAATTCTTACACATGTTGTTTGCACAAAAAGACATAAAAATGAACATAAAGGATTAAGGTATGGAGGTCTGTGAGAATGGGATACTTGGTATCACCTGCGAAGTCTCAAACTGAAGTACAGTGATCATATCTAAAAAGGAAACACTTAAGTATACCATTAGTATAAATAATTTAACAGCTTAAATAAAGTTTTTAATTTTGTCATAAATGCCAGTTTTATTGTTAAATCATCCATAATGTGGTGCATATTTTCTCATACTACTCTTTATTGTATATTGTATATTGTACTGGGGCGTCACTACATTTGGATATTACATTCCTATAGTGGGATGTTATGAGGGGATAGATGTCTCTGCAATCTCTGTTAACCTTGATAGGTGCTGTGGGGAATTATTGTGATTCGATGTCCACTATCTGCAGGCTTCATCCAGAAGAGTTGGATTGGTTGTTAGGTAAACCACATTAGCCGGCCACATTAACTTCCAATCAGAAGTTCAGAAAACATCTATTTAAACCTAGTGCAGGATGTGTACGATATGGTTGCTGATCGCCCTGGTTCACATATTGTCTCCTCATGAGGAAGCCAAATTAAGTCGGGAAAAACATGTAGCAAGATATTTAAACTTCATAGATAAACAAGTATGGACTTTTATGTGGATATGCTTTCAAGTGTTTGATAATGCTGTTTGCAATTTATGTTCTCATATTTATTTGAAACTGTCTCACCACAATTTGTATGGTCCACTTAGGGGGGTACATTGACTCTCTAGTACTTGTGGTCAGTTCTGAGTGTGGCTCATTGTTTATTGGGATATTAATTATACAGGTGGATTTCTCACTCAGCAGTGGATGGCATCATGCCGCTACACTGCTATTTTACATCACATAGCACCCATGGCATTCATGGGCACAATGTATCTCATGTATTTCTGGGGGTTTGTGTGCTGCGAGCAGACAGCCCACAAACCCGCGGAAATACACAAGATACATCCGAACGGCCAGCGGCAGCTGCAAATTTGGCAACAAAGCTTACGTCTGTCTTCTTGATGTATTTCCGGGGTTTTGTGTGCTCTCTGTTTGGAGCACAAAAATTGTGGAAATAAAAAGCACGACTCCGTGGTCGGTGGGCGCACACCTAGAACATATGGAGCATCCGTGACTGGATCACTATAACTTTATTATAGGGGCAAAGCATTCATTATATGCTATTAGCATATTTTTTTCATTCTTTTCCAGTGTTCATTACATATTTTTGGCAGCTTTTTTTTCAGGGAACTGTTAAAGACCACATGATTTGGGAATTTATGCACATTATTAGTCAATACTGTGTTTGTTTATGCCAATTTTGGTGTTGTTTCTGCATATTTGGTCATTAATGATGTGCTCACATATTCCTATTAAAAGCCATGTCATTATGTTTCTGAACGGTCTCGGTTTTCTTCTATTCTTTTGCCATTGGTGTGTTTATCTTGTTTTTTTTTTATATTTTGAAGCATCATGTCATTAAAGCTTTGTTTTTTTCTGATGGGCTCTTGATTTCGGTCAGTTTGTGAATTCTTTGAAAGATATGTTTTTTGAACAGTCTTCAGTCTATTCACTAAAATTAGACTTTAAAGGTCGACTTTCATTTTGAGCACCCGAGTTTGACTTAGTCTCAAAAATAGCTTCAATCATTTTGCCTCCCATAAGCGTCAATGGGGAAGATTTGAACCTGGGGTTTTTTTCTATGTCAGACTCGGGTGCTAAATTTGACGTAGTCTCAAAATGAAAGTCAACTTCCAAAGTCAAATTTTAGTGAATAGACCCATCTGCACATGAAATGTATCATTCCCCCATTCTGTATAACTTGTACATGTGAGCACCTGAGGAGTGTGTTTTCGGGCTGCTGCAATACTCTGAGGAGTATTAACATTACTTTTAGTAATACATTTCACATTATGCAAAAATATTGTTTTTTTCAGTTTTATTTTTAAACAGTTAATGTTATTTTTTAAATAGTACTCACAATAAGTCGATTAAATAGTAATACAATAAGTTAAAAAAACACTCCTTTTATAATGACACTCAAACTATGAAACATTGCTTAATCTTCTTCAGTACATATGAGCATGGAATGTTTTTTACTAAATACCACCATTTATTGGCAGCTGAGTTTACTTGTTAGATTGAGAAAGACATGATTTAAAGGATCATAGGGGATAATAATGTAATACCATATAACAACTCATTGCACACAGATTGGGGGGGGGGGGAGCACACTTGTTGGCTCTATCCTGGTTATTTGGAGTTTTCACATACAAAGCATATATATATATATATATTAGTAAAGTGGTGAAGTGTTGCGCAAAGTTAAACTGGGTAATGGTGAAAGTGAGAAACAATAAAAATGATGATACTTATCCTAAATAGCAGACAAACTCATAGACAGGATATATGCAAAAGAAAAAACAAAAGAAAAACAATGGTGTAGTATAAAAGACAGTAACGGATGTATCTGTAGCCGTGACCCCTAATGGTATTAGACTCACGTGGTCTAGAGCCTCAGGACCGGCTCTAGGTATAATCCGCAGAAGGACTAAAAGTCCAATAATTCACAGCGGCAAAAAATCACTCTCCCATAAGCAGTAGAATCTTAGATGTGGAGTTTATCTCAGAAGGAAAGACAAATAGGAACCAGACATAGTGAAGTATATAACAATAGGGAAAAATTTATTGGCCCCCTGTAATCTTGAGGCTTACATTAAAACAATAGAACAAGGGTATATAAAATCACCAGTCTTGAAGTGCAAGATAGTAGGTTCGCTTGGGAAGAAATAAATGGGAAATCCACGTGGATAAAATCTGTAGAACAACAGCAGAAAAGCAGCAGGACGGTAGATAGCAGCTGTGAAGTGAGGTAGTCTCGTGTGGCGTCACTCCTGCGACGCGTTTTGCCTCTATCGGCTTCTTCAAGGCAGTCCTTGATATATATATATATATATATGCAAAAGGGCTGATAGACATGGTCCTTAGCTACAGAGGCAAAATAAACAAACGTGGCATATGATTTGGTTACAATAGCCTCTGTTTAACCATGTATGTAGTGTTCAAGTAAAACAGAATAGACTAATGAGGTAAATGTTTACTTTTTTTTAAAGCAGATACAAATGTAACCAATTGTGGTGGTGTGATATGGGTAAATTAAGTGAATGTGCAGCCAAATTTGACTCTCTGAAAGTCTGAATGCAGATTCTTCTGTCATTTGGTAATTCCTGATAACTTGGCTCATATTGGAGTCTTATGGGTCTATTCACTAAAATTCGACATTGTATGTCAAATTTCATTTTGAAACTAAGTCAAATTCTGCACCCGAGTTTGACTTAATCTCAAATATATTTTTGATCATTTCACCTCCCATTACTTTCAATGGGGAAAACTGTAATTTGGGTTTTTTTGGCAGTCAAACTCAGGTGCCAAATTTGCCTTAGTCTCAATATGGAAGTCGACCTCCAAAGTCAAATTTTACTGAATACATCCATTAGTTAAAGTCGATTGTAAGTCATCATCCTTATATATAAATTCTGGATGGAATTGAACATTTTCCTTAAAGCACATCACTTCCTACAGCTGAAGAGACAAAGAGCAACAATAGGTTACATAGTCTTGAACTACTTAAGCATTTGCTGCAAGAGATTGGCTTCTTTATTGCCATGATGTAATTTAACTTTTTTTTTTGTTATTACAATGTTTCTTTCAATTTTGTCTTTTAGCTGTTTTACTGTGTCAGACAATTCTCTGAATGTTTTGTTATTATGATTTTCTTCAATATACCATATTGCATTCTCAAATGTTTGGACAAATCTCTGGCACAATAAAAAGTGAGAGAGTTAAAAACAAATCTAGCATTAACATTAGAAACATATCTTCTGTCACAATGGAACTTCAATGTTGTATAAGATAATGTAACCTGTTTGTTAATTTTAATATTTAATAAGGTAAGATCATGTACCCTTAAAAGTCAGAACATTTGCCTGGTTGACTTCATGAAAGAACAACACAAAATATATTTGAATTGATTACCTGATGATGATCATTTTTTTTTCCTCACTGGAAACTTTGGCAATAAATAAAGTATTAAATATTACGCACCTGTAGAATTGTGAATTACTATGTCATATAATTAAGAAGCTTGCATCTCCACATTCCTTATAATATGATATGTAATAAAAAGCAGGAAACCAGGAATCAGGTCTCAATATTATATGTAAATCCCATGTGACCAGTCTGGTTCCACTTTATAAAGAAAATCTAGGCCAGCTGCTCTAGATACAGCAGAGAGCCAAGGCAAATCTCCTCTTATAAAACAGTTGTCACTTTATTGCTGTCTTTAGCTGTTCAGATAAAAAAAACAGGGGCTTTGGACATAGGGGACAGATCTGGAAACGATGCTGAACCCCATGGTGACAGATTAGGTCGGTCTTGTCTGGCAAACCGTTTCCGACATTGGACGAACCTAGTCCGTCCTGCAGTTAAATGAACGTTGTGACAAACACTGCTCAGGCAGTGATGCTTCAATGCCTTGATATTGAGACATTAAGCATCATTGAAATTCAGTTCCATGGGCACCCGCAATCGCTCAAATCAACACTATTTTTGGTTATTGCCTTAAAACTTGCAAAAAACATCGAAACAAGCATATTTCTAAACTTGGGACAACATTTAGAGTCTTTTTTAGCATTCTTATATATTATAAGATATGATGAAAATAATGGTATTGAAAGAAAGCCCTTCTTATGAGGATAAAGACAATATCTAATTTGTGTGGGTACAGTAAATGAGAAGAAAGCTAAACACAATCACCCCAGAAATGTCAAAACAGCCTGTCACCAAGGGAAAGACAAGGTCAAAAGGTTATGTTACTAAGGGGTTCATAGCACACCAATTTATACAACATAATGGGGTACATTGATGTTAGCCATAAATTTACAGGTATTTATGATTCAATACCCGCAGCTAATGCCATTAATGGGTAATATAATTACTGCACCTGTTGAAAAAATTTGGCACACCCACTAAAAATATGGAGGTTTAATGCACCCATTAAAAATATGGCACTGAAACACTGTTCTGCTTGGTAATTACCATACAAACACAGAACGTGCCATTACCCATTATCTGTATATGTCAAAGACGTTAAATATAATTACCCAAACTACCTGACAGATATACAGTCAATGCATCAAGCAAAAAAGCCGCAGCTGTACTTAGATATATTAAAATAGTAACAAAATATTTTTGCCGGCTGCTGGTGTTGCTTGATGATATTTTTGTGGATTTATTATTGGGTTATTGGAACCAAAAGTTACACATAATCTACACATATTACAGGAATTCTTATAGTTTCTTTTCATATTCATGGGCACTAAAACATTTTAACTACGTATTATATAATCAAGTATTCACATCGCTGTAGTGACTGCAACAATTGATATGAAACTATCAAATATTTAATACACTACCAAGTGCAAACACATTAATATATTTCGATTTGAAAAATTACCTCAATAGATTAAAGAGGGTAATCCAAATTTGATCTCAGCTAGAACTATGTCATCTTTACCTTAAAACAACATTCTGTTCCCAGATGTATCAGGATATAAGTTTTTTGGGATTTAGAGTTTCCATGGCTACCAGTTATGTGGATTGTGTGACTGAAACACAGAAATGTATTCAGAATTTACTTTGTTGCTAAGTTACTATATACTACTGCTAATCTTATCACTTCAAGAAGGTGGGGTAATTTTTTTGCAATTTCTTTATTGCATGTAATAGTTGATTGGCAGATGATCTATAAGACATTGTTCATGCCAAAGCTTTGCAAAATATGATATTACCTCAAATCGTCGTGCTATTTTATCTTTGGTCTGAACAATGAACATACTTTTGGTTACATAGCAACACCTTGCTGCATATTTAATAGCTGATAACTCAAGTTTTATTTTAAAGGGACTCCATTAACCTAAACATTGTTTATAGAGTACAAAAAATAAAATCAAAAATTATCTCTACATTGTGTTAGCAGAATTGCAAGAAAATGCATAAATTAAGAGGAAATGAGGTCAGTTAACCCCCCAAAAAACACAAAATTCAACGCAGTGTTCAGAATTAACATGCATTCACCAATAATGAATGTCAATTGCAACAAGTGCAATAAGATACTGTACATCAGTGTTTCTCAACTGGTGGGTACTGGCCCAAAAGTGTGTCACAGGCTGGTGTGGAGTGGGTCCTGGACCTGTGCTTCAGATTCCTCAAAAAGTCTAACTTTTGATTGGGGGAAAGAAATGATGTAGTGACGCACTCAGAGTTTACTGTCTGAAGCTCGATAGTGCTGCTGAAATTTGTTCTAGTAACCCCTCGAGGATTTGGAAGCAGCTGGGGGGCATCATTTACTTTAGGGATACTATTTCAAAATTAGCTTGTTATGGGTCAAGTGAAGGTCGGGCTCCAAGCGATATGATAACAGTCACTCGGTAATATGGCAGGGAGAAAATTCAACCCCTTACAATAGAACTGTTTCTATCCATGGATGGTATAAAGGAGATGGCATGAACATTACATGTGCATAATTCAGTCAAAATGTTGTAGAGAGCAAGGGAAAAAGATTCCAGGGAAGGGGACAGAGAAGGAGAGTTAGAAGGAAAAATGAAAGAAGAGATCAAAGGGGGGAAAGGGCACCCCAAGTTAGGGTGTGCCGGCAGATACAAGGTTGCACTGCCAAAAATAGAGGGCCACTAGCCGTATATGGATAGAGAAAAAGTACCATGGGTACCCCTTCAATAATTGAAGGGGACAAGTGCTGATGTCCTGGGGAGAACAAAGACAATCCCGGTGACCGGAGCAGTGTTCCTCTTGGCCGAGAATACACAAAATAAGTCCAAGTGGTCTTGTAGCAAACACATCATCAGGAACAGTTAACGATAATAAACTGGAAATTTGATTCAGTTGACGGCTGAAGTGGAAGGAAAGTCCCCTCTGATGGCCATGGTTGGAGGCGCATTCTCCTGAGCGTAGGTCTCCGAGAGCGTAGGTGGCAGGGGAAGGTTAAGGCCTAGAAGGAAGGCCAACATATCTGTGATGTCTGTGATTGTCAGCTGCTTATCATCCTTAGTCACCCTTAGGTGTTGGTGAGGGCCCCTGCAGTATTTTACTTCCAAAGCATTGAGGTAGGAGGTTAATGGTTCCATAGAGCGTCTCCACAGTAGGACTACAGGCGGTAGGTCTTCAAAGATTTGGATGGCATTTTTCTCATAATCGATCCACCTCTGTTTTCGTGCGATGGAGAGGATTGGCAATTTGTCATTTGCGCTCCTTAACCGGAGTATTATGTCTCTGGGTTAATCTTTAGGGGCTGTTTAGGCTTTCTTCACCCTGAACTGGTCCTGGATCACATAGCCAATATTCTCCAGTGTAGGCAACAGGTACAGGACCAAACCTTGTAATAATTACTGGAGACAGACTCTGGGATACCCCTGAATCTCAGGTTGGCACCTCTGAGTTTAGTATACAGTGCTGCAACTTGGTGATTTGGTCTGTACATTTGTTGTACAAGAAGGTCAGAATGAACAGCTTGTTCCGATTGCAGTGTTTTAACTGCTAACATGTCAGCATTTAGACTGACTACTTTGTGCTCCAGGGTTTGGACCTCCTGTCAAATTCTGTCTTCCTCATCGATTTCAGATCCTGCAGCAAATCCTGCATTAGAGCCCTCATTGCCCCAGTAGTGACAGGGGTGTCATCAGAGGCAGTCAGTCCCTTCAGCCTCACAGACTTAGCTGATAGCAGTAGCTGTTCCTCCACTGAGGATTTCTCAGAGTCCATAAGATCCGGTGGGAGAGATGGTTTTGGCGGGACTGCCTACAGCCTAGTTGGTCTCTGCAGCAGCACACCAACATCGGGAGACAATCTTATGCATCTGGAACTGATTGGCCATGTAATTTGATCAGTATACGGCTCAGGCCATGGAGCTCAGCAAAGACACGTCCACTCTCCTCTAGGGCTAGCTCAGTGCCCCCTCCCCCACGTATCACCTTTTCTATTCTTTTTCTAATTCTATTTGTGAACACACATGCCTACACAGTGGAAGATATCCTCACAAGCAGATTTTTTCCTCCTTCATTGTAGGGTTAGTTTACTCTGTCTGATAAATGAATGATGACAAACTACTGCTATTGTGAGCTGTGACTTTTTATCCACACCAGACTTGGATGGCACAAACATAGTCCAGTCAGAAATGGCAAATGTCAACTAAACAATATTTAACAACATGTAATACAGATACTAACACTTACTGTATATGACAAATGCTTCATATAAATTGCTGTCTATTAATCTAACATGAGAGATAAGCCAAATGGCAAATGATTTTACTAAACTAAAAAAAAATCAGAGCTGTGGCAACTGACATGTAATATGGAGTGCAAGATTATGCATCTTGGGCATAAAACATAATGGTAGAGTATAGAATGTTTGATAAAGTCCTAACTTCAAAATCTGAGGAAATGGATTTCAGAGGACTTCAAGGTAGGTAGACAATGCAATAGAGCAGCAGGAAATGCTAGGTTTTTACTGTGAAAATTGGCAGTGGCATATTAATGGACATACTGGCTGTGGCTTGTTAATGGGAATGGTGACTATGGCATATTAATAGGCATACTGTATATGACATATTAATGGGAAAATGAATAGTGACGTATTAATAGGCATATGGGCTATAACATATTAATGGGTTTACTAGCTATGGCATATAATTGGACAAATTGGTTGTGGCATATTAATGGGCAAATGAACAGTGGCATGTTAATGGGCATACTGGCTATGGCATATTAATGGGCGTACTGGTAGTGGCATGTTAATGGGCAAATTGGCTGAGGCATATTAATGGGTAAACTAACCGTGGCATATTAATGGACAAATTGGTAGTGAAATATTAATGGGCAAACTAAAATTGGCATATTTGGCAAACTAACAGTGGCATATTTTAATGGGAAAATTGGTTCATGACTGTGGCTCATTTTAATTGGCAAACTGATGCTGTGGGGCAGAATAACATATAATATGGGGCAAAGTGACACTTTGGCATGTTCTGCAGGGCCAGTTCTGTGTGGCAAAGTGCCACTGTGAAAATATACAGAGCAAAGAACTGCTCAATGGAGGATACAATGCCTTATTGGTATGGTAAGTTGACGGTAACTGTAGTGTCCGGAGCTGTAAAAAATATATACTGTAACAATCCAAGGAAACCAGCTACCATGGACTAAAGAAGCATAACTTCAGCCAGGAATCACTTAAAATCTTCAGCTCAGTTGTTCCAAAAATATTAATAGCATATCAGTGGTGATATGAGGGAGTGGGTGGGTTGTTAATCAAATTCAGGACAGCATACACCTGATTTATTAAAAAGAACACACCCGCCCACAGCCACTATACAAAGTGCAAGAAACTGGATAAATGAATACATAGATTAAAAACATGAAGGAAATCTGAAAATGATCCACAAAAAAGTTAACTTTACACAAATACAGTAATAACAAGACTGCAAGATAAAAGTGGTGGGTAGAGAATACATATACATAAAGGTACAAATATGTACGAAGCAAATCGATTCAATAAAGTGCTGAACATCGAATCTTGAATTCAGACCATCTGGTTTACATGTCTTAAGGTGAAATATCCATTTTACTTCTAATTTAGAATAGCTACCACACCTTCTTGGGCATACTACCTTGTCAATCCCCTGAATTTTACATTTACTAGAATCCCTATTTTTACAAATAAGAAAATGTGTACTTATGGGGGTCTCCCTTGTCTCCTCACTTGTTATGAAATGTGCTCTCTGGCTCTAACTTTAAGGGGGCGAGAGGTTTTACCAACATACTGCTCAAGCATGACATACATATAAGAAGGTAGACTACATTCCTAGTATTGCAGTTAATGTAATATTCTAGTTTATATATTTTGGCAGTGACTGATGACATAAACTGGTCGCCAACCTGTAAAATTCCACAATATTTACATGGGTGTCCGCCACATTAAAACTTTGTGGCTTTAAAAAAATGTTTACAAACCCGTGGAACCAACAAACTTAGGACAAGTTCATACTACAGCAACTACAGCAAAATCTGACTCAGATGTCACACTAGGTGATGGTGATATGCGAGGTGATGCAGTTGGTGTTTTTTAGAGCCATGTTGAACAAGAACTCTGTTATTTACATGAACAACTAATACAGTCTAAGAAAAGTAATTTGCTGGTCTCAGAGAACAGGGCTTCGATTACTTTAAAAAATAATAGAGACATTGTAGTCAGTCATGCTGACAATTGTCAGAGCAATTGTAGTCCTTAATTGTGAGGACTATAGAAGTGAAGCCCTGTACCAGCTGTCCTATATTCTCCTTAGTTTTAACCCTACACGTTTGTTTTCTCAGGAACTTGAACAGCTGTTTACATGGGCCCTTACCTTAGGAATTATAACAATGAAGTAGTAGACTTTGGTCAGGGACCGTGTTGTGCCAGTTTTTCATATGTTTCCTAAACTTTATAAATTCAATGGTATTGGTGTTCCTAAAGGCCACCCTATAATAGCTGGGATAGGTTCACTCAACTAACATTTGTCTGGGTGGATTTCTACCTTCAACTTTTTGTCAAAATATTACCTTCTTACCTACCGGACACAAAGAATGTACTTAACAATTTGAAACATGTAGAATGGCAGAACGGTTATATATGGGTCACAATGGATGTGGAAGCCCTGTACTCATACATACCACATGATAAGGGGTTGGAAGCAGTTCACTATCACCTGTCTGAATACAGAGATTTCACTTTTGATTTGATAGATTTTTTCTATTGGCAATTAAATACCTTCTTAAACATAACTACTTTGTGTTCTTCTCATACTTTTACCTCCAAGGGTGCGGGACGGCAATGGACGCTAAATTTGCTCCAGCTTTCGCTAACTTGTATATGGGTTGGAGGGAGGAGTCCCGCATCCTTGCAGGTGATCTGGTTGAGTCGAGCATGAGGAATATTAAACTCTATAACCTGTTACTGAGGAGCTAGCTAACTTACTAAAAGCATTCAATGATAACAATTTTAAATCTAGAATTTACTATGGTACAGGATTGTATTCCATTTTTGGATTTACAATTAGCATTTTAAATGTGTAAATTACCATGTCCCTATATGGGAAAGACTGTGCTGGAAACACTATATTACTTGCGAGTTCATGTCATCCCCATCAGGAGTATTCCAGTAGGACAATTCTTACGCTTGAGACGCAACTGCACAAGTTTCTCCATGTTTGTAGAGGAGGCTTGTTTCCTCTGAGACAGACTCTTATCTAGGGTTTATCCTTTTAACATACTTAAAGAAGCCTCTGAACAGGCAATGTATGCTGATAGACGGGATCTTTTGACTCCAAAACAAATTGATAATGACACAACAGGTAAACAGAAGGATGTGCCTTTTTTATAACCATGTTTAGTAGACAGCTCCCCAGAATCAGACATATTATTCAAAAACGTCTACCAATTCTATATACAGACAATGCTTTAAAGGCAGTTCTTTAAGAAGGCTACACTTTAGGTAATTTACTTTCCCCCAGTTTGTTTCAAACTCCTCAACTAACTCCCACCTGGTTACATCAAACAGGGTGCTAAAAATGTGACGGGCACCCATGTAAATGTTGTGGAATTTTACAGGTAGGCGACCAGTTTATGTCATCATTCACTAACAAAATATACAAACTAAAACATTACATTAACTATAATACTAGGAATGTAGTCTACCTTCTTACATGTATGTCATGCTTGAAGCAGTATGTTGGTAAAACCTCTCACCCCTTAAAGTTAGAGGCAAAGAACACCTTTTGGCCATAACAGGTGAGGAGATGAAGGAGACCTATTTTCTTACTTGTAACATTAGGGATTCTAGTAAATTCAGGGGATTGACTAGGTAGTACTTCCAAGAAGGGGTGGTAGCTATTCTAAGGTGCTTGCTAAATTAGAAATAAACCTTAAGACACTTAAACCAGATGGTCTGAATTCAAGATTTGATGTTCAGCACTTTATTGAATAGATTTGCTTCCCACATATTTTGTTCCTTTATATGTATATATATATATATATATATATATATATATATATATATATATATATCCAAAAAACACGCACTCACAGGACTTATGCAAGAACAAGTCGATGCTTTACTTACTCATACAGGTGTGGAATTCACATGAGGATACAATCTAAGTTTCGGTCCACACCGTGGACCTTTATCAAGACCTTGGTCTACCTTCAACATAGTATATGTATTCCATACTCACCACTTTTATCTTGCAGTTTTGTTATTACTGTATTTGTGTAAAGTTAACTTTTTTGTGGATCATTTTCCAATTTCCTACATGTTTTTAATCTATGTATTCATTTATGCAGTTTCTTGTACTTTGTATCGATGCTGTGGGCGGGTGTGTTCTATTTAATTAATCAGGTGTATGCTGTCCTGAATCTGATTAACAACCTATTTAAACCACCCACCCACTCCCACAAATCAGCCTATGACTAAGTGCCCATACTGGGGCACAAAACGCTTTAGGTGGATTTCTGCAATGTCTGTGTTTCTTCTCCTCCACTGATTTGCTTTTAATATTTTTCGAACAATAAATCTTAAGATTTTAAGTGAATCCTGGCTGGAGTTATGCTTCTTTAGTCCATGGTAGCTGGTTTTCTTAGATTGTTAAAATGACACTGTGGTATGTTCTGTGGGGTTAAATGACATTGTGGCATGCCAAATCATGTGGGTGCACTATGAGTGCAAGTCAAGTGCTGTGGATACTGTATGGTGTTGTGTTAAGTCCTGTAGGTGCAATGTGGGTGTAGAAAAAAGGAATAAACACAAGAAATTACATTTTTAAATACCATTTTTATTACATATACAAATAGTTGAATATGAAAATATTTGCATATAATATTAAAAAGTTTACATTTACGTACAGTTTTTTATATTGCGACTTTAGAAAAATTGGGTCGAGGGCGGCTTAATACTAGGGTCCTTAAGCAGATATTTATACTTTGGAGAAAGCTGAGAGAAAGGCTACTAAACTGGTTCGGGGATGGAACACTTCATCGCCGCTGCATCCGCACAGCCGCTTCACTGCCGTCTGTTCACCTCGCAACAGCTCATCGCGGGATATTTCATTGCAGGACATTTCATCGCTAAAGGTAAGTTTTAATGTTAGAATGAAAGTGTTAGAATTAGAATTTTAGTATTGTGTTTAGGGGGTTAGAATTAAGGTTTGGGGGGTAGTATTAGCGTTCAGGGGGTTAGTATTAGGGTTCGGGGGTTAGTATTAGGGTTTAGGGGGTTAGCATTAGGGTTCGGGGTTAGTATTAGGCTTCAGGGGTTAGTATTAGGGTTTAGGGGGTTAGTATTAGGGTTTAGGGGGTTAGTATTAAGGTTCAGGGGTTAGTATTAGGCTTTAGGGGGTTAGTATTATGGTTGGGGGGGTTAGTATTAGGGTTTAGGGGGTTAGTATTAGGGTTCAGGGGTTAGTATTAGGGTTTAGGGGGTTAGTATTATGGTTGGGGGGTTAGTATTAGGGTTTAGGGGGTTAGTATTAGGGTTCAGGGGTTCATTTTAGTATTGGGGTTTGGGGGTTAATTTTGGTATTAGGGTTTGGGGGGACACTTTGGGGGGGGGATTCATTTATTAGGGGGGTATTTTTTTTAACTTGTACGTTTGTAAGAGCTGACAGCTCAGCACTGAACTGTCAGCTCTTACGTAGCCGCGTCCGCGATGAAGCGGCCACGTTATTCTTCATTGCTGACAGTTCAGCGTTCTAACTGCCGCGCTGAACTGTCAGTGATGAAGTGATTAAAGGATAAAACTTACCAGGAAAGGTTAAAGCATCTTAACATGTATAGCTTGGTGGAAAGGGGAATCAAAAAGGGAATCAACACTGTAAAGGAGGAAAGTATATTGAAAGGAATAAAAACTACCGCAACAAGAGGACATAGTCTTAAATTAGTGGGGCAAAGATTTAAAAGTAATATCAGAAAGTAGTGGATGTATGTAATAGCCTTCCAGCGGAAATGGTAGAGGTTAACACAGTGAAGAAGTTTAAGCATGCTTGGGATCGCACAAGGGTATGCACAAGGCTATCCTAGATACAAGATAAGGCCAGTGACTAATAAAAGTATTTAGAAAATTGGGCAGGCTAGTTTGTCAAAATGATTCTTGTCTGCCGACACATCTATGTTTCTATGTAAAGAATGATTTTTTGGCAAAGAAAAAAAAAATAGAATATACCATGCCAAGCATGCTATATCCTCATAACTATAAAGAGCAGGGGCTTCTGTTTATCTAAAACTGAATGATTATAAATAAATGATACCTTAATGTTTTGCAAAATTACTTTTAAGTGTTGTGATATTTAGCATTTCATATTTCACATATTGATTTTTGTGGAAAAGAATCTGTAAACTGATGTGCATTTCGCAAGTGTTTTTCATAATGTAACCCTTTGAATGTCATCGACCATGTCATCATGATACAGGGCTCAAATTGCAATTTCGTATTTTATATTTTGTATCAACTGAAGGAACACTAAAAGTTAATAAATGATGTTGAGTTTCTTAGTGTTAATTGCCTTCCATTATGTTTTCTGAGTTTTTTAAATTTAAATATCAAACTCATTAGCCTGCTTAGGTAATGAATTGGAAAGAAACATGAGGTAAACTTTAAAGTGGCATTGCAAATCATGGAAACAGTTAAATGTTAAGAATATCAAAATAAGACCTTGCTCTTTTTTCTGTATCTCAAGCTAATTTGCTCTTTTTCCATATTTGGTACAAATTAATTAGAATTAAATATGAAATGTAAATTTTTTAGGTGGTATTGTTCTTATAATGAGAGTTGTTCAAATAGCTTCAGAATGGAAGGTAATGGTTTGGAACCAAAGTATTAGTTAGCACGAAGGCAGACAAGATTAATTATATCTGTATTTAGAAATTTAACAATTACTTTGTAAGTGCTTCTAATAATTAATTTATATTGTTACTTATATTAAATAATTGTTAAAATATTAAATTTTAAATATTAAATATTTGTTGTGCAATGGTTAAAAAAGTGAGTTTGTACAGCTTGGTTGGTCTGTTATTTTGTTTTTTTAATACATATATATGTTTTAACCTTTGCAACACGTTCTATATTCCATGATATTTTCATTAAAAGCACATCTCCAGGACAAACTTAAATGCAAGAGACAATGCAATGTACTCTGAACAAAGATCTGAGTAAATAAAATAAAATGCACACATACCTCTACTATGGGTTGATATATGATAGTTATATAAATAAAAATCTTAATGGGTACTGATAAGCACAGATGTTGGAAGAAGAAGCATAGCAGCTATAAATGTTTACATTTTTATAGGTGTATTCTTTAGCAAGATCAACAAGGCTGATTGCTGAATAACTAAACAATATAATCAACCACCATCAGTTGAAAAGTGTCTATGTTAGTAACATTAACATGAGAGAACTGTCAACACTAATTGGATTTAGTACAATAAATATATAACATAGCATTCTAATGAACTCATTTATTTAGGTTTGGATTTTGAAGTCACAAAGGTGATATGCTATTTTAGTTACCCTGCAGAACACAATCCTTGAGGAAATATTTCATGAATTATGTATGGTTCAAAGAAGCTGGCCCATACCTTACTATGATACTTGAAAACAATGACAGTCTAGCAATACGTGGCTACACATATGCAGCTGTAGAGACGGCAGTAGAAACCTTGAAGGACTTCCTCCCCCCTCAAATTCAGCTATTGTCTTCCATACAGTAAGTCGAATCTTTCATGTCTGTCATGGGAAACTGTAAATTAGCCCAGTTATTTTGCAGGTGACAATTTCCTTTTCCCCTTCTAGCACAATTGAAGAAATCATTAAATTTCTCCTCTAAGGATAAACCAAAGGAGCTCATGCGCCTTGTGCTTATTATTATTTTTATGGGTTTTTTTTTTCTTTTCTTTCTGGCTTTTATTTCATTTTAAACTTTAGATATTTAAAGGAGAAAAGGCTATGCCGAGCAAAATGTCATGGACAATTAAAAACAGAGATGAGAATCCTACTGTTTCCGATTGTTCAGGAAATATCCTTCTCCCGACTTGCTAATTACATACTTCGCTGAGTGCCTATAATTATAATATGAAAGGAAATCTTTGCCACCCAGCAATTTAGCTCGTGATTCTTCTACAGCATAACTTTCTTCTTTGATGATCTTCACTCTGGTATATTACAAGAAAAGAGGTCAGGAGCGTAGAAATCACGGTTCACATCTTGCAGCACTAATTGTATTGTTACCAGGAATGCTCTGATGCTATTATATCCGAATTGGAGGACACAGCAGCAAACGTGTTAGATAAAGTCAACTCTCATACAGGCAGTGCTCCTAATGTAAAAAAAACCCATACTCAATAATAAGGAAGTGATGCCAACTAGCAATAACAAAAACATATTATTTAGAAATCAACATCCAGGAAAGTACAAATGCACATTCATCAAGTTAAGAAGTACATTATATTGGAAAGGAGGTTTCACAAAAATGTTTGTAAAAAAAACGATATAAAATGAATAAAAAATGTTAACAAGACATAATAATTTAGCATAGTGTAGAGTAATGTCTGCAACTTTGTTTTATGTGGATGGCAGCACAGCCTTGAAAAATATACACTGGAGGATGGACGTTATTAAAAAAAAAATCAAAGTTGAAATACTTGAAACATATGACTTCTTGGCCCAGGCAATAGGAGATAATTCTAGAAGCCAAGCAATAACACCAGAGGTCCAAATCCCGCCCGAAGCAATGGTGTAGATATTGAGGTTTTATGTGAACGACAAAAGACATAGTATAAATAAATACTAAAAGAATACTGAAAATATAATGAAAACGGCAAAACACAATAAAGGTTGAATGTTCATCTGATCATATGTTTATCTTTTCTATGTCTTAAGAATAGCAAATTAATGAAAACAGATGTAATAGGGCTTCATAAAGGGCCATCCTCCCCCCGCCACAGATGCGTATTGTAAGTGTGTGATTTTGTCTACTTGTCATCATTTCTTACTGTCTTATGATCTTATACATGTTGGAATACAAACAAATATCTATCATTGCTAGTCTGTGCCGAATGGATACATGATTGCTTTGAGTGCTATATGATTTGTGAAACGTACCCCTTTTTCCAACTTAAACTATTTCTATGATAATTGTGATCTAATTTTTGTGAACCGCATGTGGTACAAAAATGTTTGTTATTTTATGTATGTAGAACAATAAAATGTTTAAAAAAAAAAAAAAAAAAGGAGGGACAAAACATAATAGTCTCCAATCACCTCCAGGAGAGGAGCGCTGCAGTTGTCTTGTTTTTACATGTTTGTAAGTATTTTGTATTTGTTTTATGTAAAATTATGTGTTAAGCCCAGCTCCCCACCATAACTACATCAGAGGGAGAGGGTCCAAGAAACAGAGAGGAAGTGATTGAATATCAGCAAATGAACCAAAACAAGAAATTGTGGCAAATATAAGGACGAGAAATATAAGGACGAGAAGGAGACTGTATAGTTGTGGAGACAAGGACTTTGGACAATACAACATTTTTTTCGGGGAGTGGAAAGTTCAATACATTAATTTACCAACTTCTGGCTGACTCAATTTGATTGGACTTTACTGGTCTATTTTTGGAGTTGACTGGTCTCCATTTGGTTTTTAATAAGAGTTGGTGCATATGTAATTGGTGTGCCATCAAATGCAAAAGTGTCTCTCTATTCACCTTTATATCTGTGCAGTAATACCCTGCCATTGAGTTTTTAATTTGTTTTAGAGCCTTCAAATTAAAAAAAAATGTATAGCTGATGAGCCTACTCGATTAACATGTTTTGTGAGTGCATATCAACTGACTCCCACTTAGCCATTTATTCTGTGTTGCAATATTGCACTATTAATGTGTTGTTTTTTTTCTGGAAGAAGAAGAAAATCTCAATGCTATATTAGGTCTTTGCTAACTAATAGAAGTGCCGCATTTCGGCCCCATTCGTATCACTTCAGTGTTTAGTTGGGCCTTTCAGTGGTCACCGAAGTAACCCCCAAATTGGCATGAAAATCAACTCCTCAGGAGTGCTCCATCACCATCATTGTAATTTATTGTTTTATTTTTATTTTGCATTATTATATTATTTATTTTTATGTTAATAATAACATCACTATTCAATTTGCCAACTATCAGCCAGCAAACTGAAATGCCTGGAACTGTTTTAGTGGATTTCAGGCCAGTTTCAAGGTGTCTAACCCCTTTAAGACAATACACAATTCTTTATATTTCACAGGCCGGATCACCTGAACTGAAAATGATAGAAATTTGCCCCAGAACCGGCGGAAATTGATGACTGGGGTCCGAAATTGCTTGAATAGCCAAATTGCGGATGTATTCGCAAATTGACTATTAGCCCTGATCTGGCACAATTTTGAGCCAGATCAGGGATATTGAATAGATTCCATAGACTTACAAAAATACACAATTCACAGAATTATAGGCTCATTGCTTCACTTGGTATGCAATATCATTTCACGGTACAAGTAGAATAAATGAATAATCTTCACTGTACACATTGTGAGCAAAATCATTTGATCTGGTATATAAGAACTGCTTTACTCCTTTTACACACCAAATACGCTCCCAACATATGATCTTAACAATAAGTCTAGACCAATGTCTGTAGAAGATTCCAGTGATTTATTATTGCAATATTTTTTTGTTGCTAGCAGAACATGTAATTTAAATAACAATCAGGCTGATACATATGTTAAGCAAGTTCCCACACAACCAATCTGTCGTCTTCTATTTTTTATTCCAAGGTTTCATACCAGATTAGCATCTCACATTGCTTCTGTCTCACATTTCCAAATAGTAAAACTATGGAAGAATGAAACCCGCTATATTTGGGATTCTGATTAAGAACAGCACAGCTGAAGAAACAGCTGCTCCACCTCATGAAATTCTTGTCATGCATCTTTGTTTTCTTTCTCTTCTTTACTAAGACGACTCTTCTTTTGCCATCTTGTAGAAGACAGAAACAGTCATAAAAACATCTATATTTTTCATTTAACGCATTTACACATGAAAAATATGTCCCCTGTAACCAAAATCAGAACATTATTTCAACTATTTCAATAAGTGATAAGTGTGTGTGTGTGCGTGCATGTGTGTGTGTGTGCGTGCATGTGTGCATCAAGAGAAATACTTTAACAAAGGATGCCTTTTTTTAAAATAATATCTGTGAGTCTATTTTGAATTTGTTCACTCAAGTAACATTAGTAATCTTAAAAATGTTTTAGAGAGATGTTTACTATGGGACAAAATGTGTATTTATTATACACATGTATAGGCATGTAATAAAAAATGTGCAAGTGGGCCAAAGGTATGACTTTTTATCTGTGTGCTAACAGTATGCCCTCACCAAGTAAGCAAAGTTAGAGAATGGAGACCAATCAGTGGTGCCACTTAGGGGCAGAGAATGTCATTGCCTATATAATGCTCCCCAATTAGGAGGGCAGTCAGTCAGCGCTGCCTAGGTGCACAGACATCCTTGTAGGCTGCCTCCAGAGATGTGCCAAAATGTGCAGGGAGTGCAGTCATGTGCTGTGGCATGTCCTGGGTCTCATCTGCATTCTGAGGTAAGTCCTGGGTGCCGGGCTAAGTCCTGTGAGTGCAATCTGCATGCTGGTGTCATTCCTGTAATTGCAATCTGCATTCTGGGACAAGTTATTGGTGTTATCTGGGTGCTGGATCAAAACCTGGATGCTGGGGCAGTTCCTGGGTGCCATCTGAGTGCTGGGGCAAGTCCTGGGTGCCATGTGGGAGGTAAGGTAAGTACTGTGAGTGCAATCTGGGTGCTGGGGCAAATCCTGGTTGTAATCTGGGTTCTAGGATAATCCTGTGAGTACAATCTGAGCGCTGGGACAAGTCCTGTGAGTGTAATATGGGTGCTGGACTAAATTCTGAGTGTAACCTGGGTGCTGGGGGGCCCAATAGAGGTCTATGGGAATAATAGAGATACTTTTCAGTTCAGGCATATTTTGGATCCTTTTAGTTTTGGAAGGTCTCACCATTTAATCAGCCATCATGTCCAAATGACGGACCTATGCAGAGTCACATCAGGGCATATTGGGTAGCTTGCAATTCAGTTTCTAATATGTCCCCGATGTGCCTCAAAACAATCTGGAGCTCTGCAGAGTGTCATACACTTCTTTTGGATAGGGCAGTGCAGTTGGTAGCAGCAGCAGGTCCGGAGGCTTGAATGGCAAAGGCAGATGCAGAGTCTCTGTTTACAACTTTTGCCTATTCGCCCCCCATGTTATCATCTTCTGGGTTGTTATTTTGAAGGAGAGTATTATGTGAAAATGTGCCTCCTATAGAATTCTCATTTTCATGTTATTACTTTGAGTGTTTTAGTATCTTCTTGACGTGGGTGGTGAAGAAGGAGTCAGGTACACATCGATAATTCACTGTCTGGATGATATTTTTCAACCAAGGTGGTTTTTGGATATGTGTGGTTGCTTGCTGCACACATTAGAGGGTGTTGCATGTTAATTCAGCATTCTGCTTGCAATGGAGAAGATGGAGGGACCAACTTTGTGTTTTAGTTTTTGGGGGATTTTTGGGGGAATGAGGTGGATTCTGTGGCAATGGAATGCCATTTTCCACAGGATATGGTTGTGAGATGGTTGTGAAAGATTATTGATTGGCCATGTCCTGGGTGTGCTGGGGCAAGTCCTAGGTGTGCAATGTATGTGCTGGGCATGTTCTGGGTGTGCAATGTTGATGATGGGGCATTTTGTTTGATGCAAAGGCATGTACTGGGTGTGCTGGGGCAATGTGGGTGCTGGGGTATGTCCTGGGTGTGCAATGCGGGCATGGGCATGTCTTGGGTGTGGAATGTATGGGATTTGGCATATCTTGGGGTGTTGGTGAATCCTGTTTACAACCTTACAATCTAGAGCTTTATGTTCTTTTATATCTATAAATAATATTATTTTCAAATGTGCCTTAAAAAATGTTGTTTTCCTTTTTCTGAACAATCAAATATTGACTTTATGCTATGAGGCTGGTATACAATTATTAGGGCTAGTTTTTATGCCCTAGCTGGAACATAAAGACGTTTTTTTGTGCTGAGAAACAGTGAAGTGCAGAGATATCAAACAAACAAGGCAGGGACAGGGTGGATTGGTGGTGGTACATGGGGTAACAAAGTTATGTTCTGCCCCTGACGACTGTAACTATGGTTACACCACTGAAATCTGATAATTGTCTTGTATTCTGCGATGTAGTCTGCTGTGTTAAAAAGCACCAATGCACCCCATTTATGTAGCATGTTCCTGTATTGATACAATTTCTTTAGCAGAGATATTTATTTGTTTTTGATACATGTTTTTTTTTTTTTTTAAATCTTTGGTTACAGCATGTTCAAAGACTTTGACCTTTGAACTGATGGGGTAGTCAAAGTTTAGAAGATTGGTCATATATCATATAACTGAGGAAGTGGCACAGCCAGTCATGAAATGCACAGGGTGGAAGTACATGGTTCCCGCACAGACTCTTTTGACTTGCATACAACCAACAACATCTGGAAGACAGTAGCAGTGCCAGTGGCATTACCATCACGCTCTGCATACATGCATGAAGATCTTTGGAATGAAATGTGTAGGATTTCGTGATGTGCATTCCTGGAAGTTGTTGGTTCTACTGCACACAGTTTTTGAGATGTAAGGACACAAAGCAGACAATGAGATAATAGTCTTGCTATGTTGCAGACTTGGTTGATTGGCACATTCTGTGGTCTTCAACAGTGCTAGTCTGCAGAAAAATATACAAGTTTTAATTTGTAAACTATTAAAATAAATAAGCAATATATTGTTTTATAATCTCAAAAGTATTTTGAGATCCTTATTTATTTGTGCAACTACATTGCCCTTGATAGCTGCAGGATTGTGCACACTGGTCAAGTTGTATCTGAGATACAGTGATGTCATTGTATTAGCACTGTCTAGGCATGTATTCACCAAAGAGTCTTAATAACATGCACCATTGGCTGTATGGGCACATTCTGATGCTGGCATGATATATGTTTTGGTAAAACATATATCCATAAGGTTAAGCATACAAACATTTCCAGCATCTCAGAATTCAGATGTGGTTGATGTAAAGGAAGATTTACCTTTGTGTCATTTGTGTGAATGATATGTTTTCCACTAAGAGATTTGTTGC